>SADC01000251.1:86172-261629 GCA_004194705.1 Ditylenchus dipsaci
AAATTTGGCAGATTGTCAATCTGACAATTTTAAGGCAATGTTTGACAAATTGTCATGAGACAAGCTATCATAATGACAAGTGTTCATCTGACAATTTTCGAAAATTGTCAGATGAAAATGTCATATTGATATTTTGAAAATAATTGTCCAGATGACCAAATGTCATATGACAATTTGAAAAAAATTGTCATATATAAATTGTCATTCTGAAAAAATTATCATCTGAACAATTGTCATTATAGAATTTCATTTGTCCTCTGACAAAAATGACAAAATGATAATTCTCTATGTCATTTGCAATCACTGGACAAAACGATAAAAAAGGGATAAAACCGATAAAAAAGGGACAAAATTTAAAATACACAATTATCTCGTTTGAACGTTTCTATCCTTTTGGTCCATTTTGTCCTATCCCAACCATGGCTTTAACACTCCGAGCCTCATGCGGACTTTTGCCATTTCTGAAGCAGAATTTCATGGAGAACACGATGGCTTTTTCAGATTTTTTTTTCAAATCTAAAACTAGTCAAATCGACCTTTGAAAACATGTGACCCATACGCGGGCCACTACATAACTAAATAAGGCTGTAACGTTTTTCACAATATAATTCGATCTGTTTTTACACTATAAATATCCTCATGAGCTACTCTATCTTCCTGGAGTTGCATAAATATTATCGACCAAAATAAAATTCAAATCAAAGATCCTAAAATGAAGTAAAAATAGCACTTATTTACAAAACGCCCATAACTTTCAGTATATCAATTTAGAACATGCTTTATGGCATCTGAAGCACACATTCTGCGCTACCAAATGACGTGTTATTTTGCATACTTTTTCAGCCGACTCAAAACAACAGTTTAAAAGTTCGCTGGGGAATAAAGGATTTAAGAGGATTATGTTTTAGATAGCCTATTCGTAAGCACTGCACACCCTGTAACCAACTAAAGATTTGTGATTTGTGAAGCATTTTGAATCGTTTTGCACTATTTCTGTCCTATTTGTGCAAAAAAAAAAGTCAAAGGCGCGCATTGATTTTCGGTCAACAATTTAGCGATGTTTTGTATTCTGTTAATATCTTTGAGTTGGCATGACAAAATTTGATATATAGCTTTTTGTAGCTGAGTGAACAAGCTTCCTTATGCATATTATTTCTTCAATACATCACTATTTCAAGACAAAAGAGGATTTAAAGCTATTTACATTTTAGAAAGACCTTTTTGATAAACTTCTATAATATCTGTTTTTCTGTAATTTTTTAAAAAATCTGATAAGATTTCAATTCTACATGAACACTGGTTTAAAGGTTGCTGGGTCTGATGTAATCTATGCTTTCTTATGAATAATTTCGAATGAGTAAATGGTGGTGCAACATGAATTTCCGAACACCACCCTAATAACTCCTATTAACATCTCCAGCACCTAGTGCATCCAGCATATTGAGCTAGAGAAAAACAATGCTTTATTCGACGCGCCACATTTGAGAATCCGTTTAGTGTATAAGTATTAGGTAAGCGCATTTTATTGGTATAATAGTTTAATTATATAGTGAAACACTTGTGATGAGACAGAATTTCTTGTAGTAGCGATTGTAAATCAGCATTCTAACGGATACACTAAACGGATCCTCAAAATGTGGCGCGTCGAATAAAGCATTGTTTCTCCTAGCTCAATATGCTTTGGATGCACTAGGTGCTGGAGAATGTTAAAGGAGTTATTAGGGTGGTGTTCGGAAATTCATGCACACCATTATACTCATTCGAAAATTATTCATAAGAAAGCATAGATTACATCAGACCACAGCAATCTTTAACCAGTGTTTCATGTAGAATCTAAAATCATTATCAGATTTTTAAAAAATTACAGAAAAACAGATAATTATAGAAGTTTATCAAAAAAAATGCGTATTTCATAAAATGTAAAGCTTTTAAAATCCCTTTTTGTCTTGAAATTAGTGATGTATTGAAAGAAATAAATATGCATAAGGAAGCTTGTCACATCAGCTACAAAAGCTATATATCATAATTTTGTCATGACCAACTCAAAGATATTAACAAGAATACAAAACATGCTAAAATTGTTGACCGAAAATCAAAATGCGCGCCCTTTGACTTTTTTTTGCACAAATAGGACAGAAAATAGTGCAAAACGATTCAAAATGCTTCACAAATCACAAAATCTTAGTTGGCTTTACAAGGGTGTGCAGTGCTTAAGAATAGGCTATCTAAAACATAATCCTTAAAATCCTTATATCCCAGCCGGACTTTAACACTGTGTTTTGAGTCGGGCTGAAAAGCATGTATGACAAAATAACACGTCATTTGTAGCGCAGAATGTGTGCTTTCAGATGCCATAAAGCATGTTAGAAAAATTGATATACTGAAAGTTATGGCGTTTTTGTAAAATAAGTGCTATTTTTTAAACTCTCATTTAGGGATCTTTATTAATTGAATTTTTATTTTTGGTCGAAGTAATATTTATGCAATCCAGGAAGATAGAGTAGCTCATGAGGAATATTTATAGTGTTAAAAACAGATCGAAATTATATCTGTGAAAAAAGTTACAGCCTTATTTAAGTATGTAGTGCCGGCGTATGGTCACATGTTTCAAAGGTCGATTTGAACTAGTTTTTAGATTTGAAAAAAAAATCTGAGAAAGCCATCGTGTTCTCCATGAAATTCGCTTCAGAAATGGCAAAAGTCACGCATGAGGCTCGGAGTGTTAAGCATGGTTGGTAAAAGGGACAAAATGGACCAAAGGATAAAAACGTTCAAACGAGAATTAATTGTGTATTTAAATTTTGTCCTTTTTTATCGGTTTTATCTCCTTTTTATCGGTTTTATCCCTTTTTATCGGTGTCCCTTTTTTATCCTTCTTATTTTTGTTGGTTTAGACCCTTTTACATATTTTTTTCATCACCGAACACGATAAGGTAAGGTTTATTGAGAATAACAGCGATCTATTAATCTAATAAATGATGCTTTCAGCAGATATTTCGAAATTATTGCGAGGTGTAGCCCAAACATACCTACTTTCTGTACATGTCCATGTAAATTATGGACCTCTGTGAACACTCTTTTGATTTTTTACAACTACATAGAGCCAATTTAACTAGTTTAGAAGAGAAAAATCTCATACAAAACTGGTCCGATAAAGAGTTGAGTATGTGACATGTGATGCTTAAAGATCGCTTAATCGGTCAAAGAATATTAAGGAATTAAAGGGGCATACCCGTGCGTTTCAAAAGTTACGAAAAAAAAGTTGTTACAAAAGTTTACCAAGTTATCACGCATGAGGCTCGGAGTGTTAAACAAGTAGCAAATTTTTTTGGGCGCCAATTTGAAAATAGTAACTTTGCCGTTCGATTCACGTTTTTGAATTTTTGATTCGCTCCATCTTGTAGAGCACGAAATTCTGCAAAAGTATATACATTCGTGACAGTCGGTCTTGTAGGTGTTAAAAACAAGTCATTGTATTCATCGAAATATTTGAAAAAATAGAGTATTTAAGAGAAACAGATAAAGGAAAATCAGTGACCAAAAATATCTGTACAAATAGTATGATCAACCATGTATTGCATGCTGCTTTTCGTAAGATCCTTGAATTGTTCAATTACAGGATCTAGCTTTCTATTTTCACTCTTTCTTGGCAATTCATTGAGCGGGCAGAGCGTTTAAAAGCGTGCTTCTTCTATTACACGGTAAACTCTGTGCGCCCAACAGTCCCAAAGGTAGAACAGAATGTGCTGAACACGATGGTGCGTGTTCTTTTTTCTTTAATGTCTGACAAAGTAGGTGACAACGGTTTTGGAAAGTAAGAACTTGTGCATGGTCAGAATCCAGCTGGATAAGTAGATAAGTAGATAAGATAAGTAGAATAAGATACCTGAATGATCCATTGTACCTGAAAATTAAAAAAAATCCAGCAGAAGAATGGTAAAAAGTAGTGGCTTTATAACCACTTTCGCTAGGCAGCCTCTGCATGAAGTTGACGTGCTCCGACAGTTATGTTACACAGGCCTAGCCATACTGTCTTGTGTATGGAGCACGAAGGCACATAGAAGTGACACTTCCACCCCAACAACCCGACAAAGTCCAGAAGTTTCCAAAAGATTAAAATGTACGCGTTTGGCTACACATTGAAATGGTGCTAAATTTGTTGGTGGAACTTTGTCAGGTGGTATGTAGTCACAGTGTATACCCAGACAAGTTAAATTTGTTCACGAAAGCATGAGTTACCTGAACTGGAGAACCTAAAGCACGAGTAAATACTATCGCCCTCGAGTCACAAAGGTGTAAAAGTAAAGAAAATTAGAGCCCACACCGCATGCATACGTCCATTCAGCTAGCTCATGTCCTTTGCAGTCTTGATGGCTCGCTGAAGGCTCTTTCCAACTTGAATCATTTGAAATTTACCTGAATAATAAATAAATCCTACTTTTATCGTCTAGTTCTTTTGGTGTAGGCTTGTCCAATCATGCTTGGAATAGCTAAAAGATGTTATAATAATGCTATAGGTACGACAACGGAGGCTATATTTGTGCTCAGCGCAAAAAAATCGGCCTAACAGTGACAAAATGTGGTTGAGTAACCAATAGAAAAATTCGATAAAATTCGATAAAAAATTCGATAAAAAATTTTATCGAATTTTTTATCGAATTTTATCGAATTCAGAAACATGCATAACGCCATAAATTTTATCGAATTTTATCAATTTTATCTATTTTGACAACCATGGTTGTTACATGTGTTGTGTAATAAATAGCTTTGCATATTGCGGTTTTTTCTTTATTATCGCGAATGCTATGTTAACTACAATGCTATGTTAACAAGATCTAATATATTTTTCTAATCTAAATTAGACCACACCTAAGGGTTTTGCCGAATTTTGTTTTGCCATATCTCTTTTTGTCTAGTTGTGGTGCCAAATGTCGTTGTCACTTTTCTATGCCATCCTGTTCATCATATTTCGGATTTTGTGAATAATTAGAATGGTTAAATTCAGGGCCCTAACTTCAACTTTCTAACGACTTAAAAAACGGTGTCGGCAATACTGTTTAAGTTAGATGTTTGTAAGAATGCTTGTGCCTCAACAGCAGGTGTTCTAGCTAGCTTCTAACTGCGTCATCCATGCATTGCCTTGCGCTATACACATGCAGCAGGGCATGTCATCAGCATGACTGTTGATTAAGCAGCTACACCCTCTACACCTTCATGGTAAATGAAAAGTGCTTTTGATAGTTAAATTGTGTTCGAAAAGAAGTCATTTTGCTTGCTCCTCCTTGCTTGCTCCTGCTATGCTTGCTAACCAGAATTGCTTTGGTTTGTTCTTCTGCTAACTGTTCTGATAACTTCGGACGGTACTCAATCAAATGGTGTGTAAGCTTTGCATTGTTACTGATTAATTTTCCCTGTGTTTATGTTTTGAATGATAAACGTTGCAGCAATAACAACAAAGGTGATCACTACGCTTGCTAAAAAGGGATTAGGGATGACTGTGCCAGGAAAAGTAATGAGTCTGCTGGGTGCCGCAGTTCAAGAGTAAGCATACTTTTCGAGCACAGCTAATCTGTTTTTTTTTCATAGAACTCTCAGAACGTAAAGGAGCACGTGTTTAGCAAAACCACTCAGGCAAAATTAAACATATTTTCTGTCAAACCCAACGATTGGACATGGATCCATTATTGCTTAATTAATCAACATTCAATACATGTTTTCAAGAGCACCTTAAAAACTACCGCTTAAAACCGGCATTAGGTGAATTCATCCACGGTGAATTTTCGATCGACTGTTTAAGTCTTCTGTTTGTACCTTTTGGCCGAAATGTTTTCTATAATCCAACCTCAGTTTACTGGATAATCCATGTACCTACTAAGGTGCAGTTTATGTTTTATTTTTTGAGCTCCAAAAGTTGTTTTCGGTATAATTCGAGCATTCTAAGAAAGGTTTGACAGTGGTAAAATGCTGTTTACCAGACTATTCTTGGAGTTCTCATATTTACGTCTCGTATGACCTCGTACTATTTAGAAATAATAACATATTAGAACCTAAATGGTGGAGCTGTAGTTAGCAGTACCCGTTTGTATATTAAAACCTAAATGGTGGAACTAGTTATCAATGCCCGTGATGTATATTAGACTATTTTCGCAGTGCATCTGACCATGTTAGTAGCTGGATCATCCGGATAGCCCATGCATCAACAAAAAAGTGGTCGTCAATTTGGATCAATGTTTTTTTCAGGTTCAGCTTCCAAAAACTTATTTCCTTCACCAATTCAAGCATCCTGAAGATGCTTTGACAGTGATAAAATAGCGTTTTGTCAGATTTACGAAAAATGTAAACTATCATCAAAAGTAATTTGCTACTGTCAAACACAGTCAATCCTCGATACAACGATATCCCAAGGGACGGGCCTAAGGTTATCGTTATACGAGGGTATCGTTGTATGGAGGGTTCATGTGACTGAGTTTTAGTCAAAGCTGACCAAATTGGTAAATTTTGGGGTGTCTTTATACCGAGGGTATCGTTGTATCGAGGGTTGAAGGTATCTTTAGAATGCTCGATTAAGTGCAGAAAACAAGTTTCGGACTCAAAAACGGGAATGAATTCGATCCAAGTGGAAGACCACTTGGTTTTGTTGGTTCATGAAATATCTAACAAACTACGGTCGGCCATTTAGAGTGTATTATCTTAGAGTGTCTCACTTTCGTAAGCCAATCGACTATGCTGAAAATGACTTCGATGTGAAAATGAGGAGGTTTTAGGTCAGAATCTTTTTCAAATTTCAGTACTTTCGTGTTTAATCGCCATTGTTCAACGCTAATTTTAAACAAAAATCACGGAATAAGAGCACTTTGATGCAGTCTTTATAGGTTTCGCATAGCATGTCTTATTTTATAAACTGAAAGTTTTGTAACAGCTTCTCTTCTTGGAATCAAAAAAATCCAGATTTCCGAAAAAATTTTTCTTTCTACTTTTCAAGTTTTTGAGCATAAAACCTGAGCTTCAAACAGCTTTACAATACCACACCTGGAAGCTGAGATTCAAGGCTATCAATCAAGTAAAAGGATCAGAAATGAATTATGTATTGGTAAAATATAAAGATTTTTTTACATCCATAATAGTCTGTGGCCTCAAAAACATTTTTCAAATGGCTTGTTTGAGCATGTTTTTATTGTATTTTCTTTTGACCTCTAGAAGTAAATGAAAAAACGTGTCAACTACTCATAATGTCATCACTAGTGTTTGGACCTTTACAATGACTTTTTTTAAATTAATTCAATAAATACCGATAACTTATTTTGAAGAGAAATAACCAAACTACACAATAATGTACCAAATTTTTAAACTAGGGCTGAAAAAAAGAACAAAAGAAAGAAGATAACTAAAGCCAAAGCGAGGGATGACAGCATCAACAGAGAAGAGAGCCAGAATTTTTAAAACCGAGGGCTGAAAAAAAAGGAACAGAAGAGAAAAGATACCTAAGGCCAGAGCGAGGGATACTACTAATACGAAACTAAACTTCTAGAGGCGATAAATTCCAAACAAACTTTGGCATAAAAAAGTTTTTAAAAAGTAAAAAAAAGATACTATTTCAATGCCTACGCAAGAATGCGAGAAAAATTAATTTTGAACAAACTTTTAGAAAAAGAAGCTTTGCAGCAAATTTTCAGATTCGTTATCTCGAAAAAAGTAGTATTTATTAGTCACCATGACAACGTGAAAATTAATACAGAAACTTATTCACTTTTCAAGCAGAAATGTGTGTTGAAAAATTTCATATTGAAATGTCGATGTGTGCCATCAATACTCTCAATGATTAGTTGTTATAAAATTGAATAAAAAATAAAGCTTTTTGGCATTCCTATATTTTCTGTATCGTCAATACTAAATTTTCTTCCTGCCAAAAAGTGTTACATTAAATTGTTTTTCATTCTCTCACCGATTTATTATATTTAATTTTGTTTTTATTTTCAAATAATGGTCATACAACTATGAAAGTACAAAAGTTGACAATTAAAATAAAAATTTTATGTACGAAATATCTTGCACCTGCATCCACGTTGTAAATTTCGGTACTAATTCGGTTTACACCCCACCCTATTTTTTATTTTTTTCGCAAATCGCAATGGAGTGAGTCTAATTGAACAACTGCCTGATGAATTCGTCACTTCACCGTCAATCACTCAGTCAATTTCGTCAATCCGGAGACTGGAGCGCACACTCAGACGATCGAATCAACATGGCAAGAAGTTCAAGAGAAGGCACAAGCTAGAATATGGCACACATCGTTCTGTTTTTAAAAGTTATGTCTCGGATTTTGTTTGGCGTCGAAAGTTCAGTGGAAATGATAGTATGTTTTATTTATGGTCTCAGATTGTTGAACTGTATGTATGTGAATAAATAAAATATGTTTGTCGCAACATAGAACCGATAAACCCAAAAACTGGGGGTGTGTGTAAACCGAATTAGTAACCAAAATTTCTGCTCTTGCTGTTCTTTGTTTCTTCTCTAAGAAGTGCATGAGCATCTTTTAATACAAACCAGAACAACATAGACATATTTATCACTTTTATTTAAAAATTTTGTACTTACATTTATTTAGTTTTTGAAATTGACTGTTTAAATTAATTCAAGGCTACAGTCAAAAGTCGCAGCGAAACAATGTAAGGCAATTATTACGTGCTGTAATTGACACTCAGACTCCATTGCGTGACTTTTTGGACTCCTAGCTTATCATTTACGCCAAACACGATGTGCGACGCAAAATCCGTCCAGAGCTTTCTGACAATTGGAAGTTTTCAATTTGTCTCGCCACCTGACACAATTCAATCGTATACTATAAGAAGAATAAAAATTAAAGTTCTTCAAGAAATAGAAACAGTAAAGCTATAAGTCAACATGGGAAAACTACATGACAAGTATCTCCTCTTCACAGTGGTATTAAGTTATGTAATACAATGTCATGTCATACAATGACTAGAGCTTAATTCAGCCGAAGTATGCATACATGTTTCATGCATACAGAATTTTTCGAGTAATTTATGTCTAAGGAATATCTGTATGCGCATTTCAACGCTAAGCGCTTAAACTCCCTGCGCCCCAAAGAGGACGCAGGGAACTTTAGAGTAAAGAGTAGAGTCTTGATCAAAAAAGCAAATAGAGTAACTTTATACCGCGGCAAGTTAAAAGACAAGGTAAGACAGTTTAAGCATACAAACATTTAGTTTGCTCAGTTCAAAAGCTACTGAATCTATATTAAATAATTCTTTAAGAAAGCTGGCTGTCTAGCTATGGCTTGTCGAAGAGAAAATAATCAATTACTTTAAAAAAGTGACGAAAACGAGGTTTTTAAAATTTTTCCGTATTTCGATTATTTGAAAAAAATTGATTTTTTTTTCGAAAAAGCCATATCTCAACAAGCAAGGTATTAACAATATATTTTTGTGGTCTTTAGAATGCGCTACAGCATAGTGCTAAAATCAACTAGTAACTCCTGATATTGAAGCCAGATGCTTACTTTTCCAGAATGAATCAAATCGTGAGATGGATCAGCAGAAATGCTCACATAAATGCACAAGTGCTGCAAGCCAGCACCTTAGACCAAGTAAACAGGTACTGTAGGCAGTCTGGAGCATGGCTGTGTCATCGCTTACCCAAAACTGTACAGAACCGCTTCGCCAGAGTTGACTTATTATTCTAGCATGATTTTTCATTGATCAGATGCAAATCACTTGAAATTTATGAAAATACTAACATCTCTGTCTATCCACTTCTTAGATTATGCTATAACCTGCAGCTTATCGTATTGAATGAATCTCTAAATGAGCAAATATAAGAGTAGAAATTTTGAAAGCTTGAAATCATCTCTATCACTGCCAATAATGGGGGAGGGGACTTGAGAGCAGTGTTGGACCTCGTACTTGGCTAGTACTTGATACTTTGTGTTTCGTTCAAGAAGTTATTCTTTTTCTAACAGCTCTTTAATTAGATGGCTTCATAACACCTATAGCTACATTTTTAGAAAAATAATACTTGTATCGAGATCATAAAACATTTTAAATTGATATTTCAAGTGCAAGTCGAGCTCAGGTACGAGTGCTCGTACTTGCACAAAAAAAATAATATATAACGTTGATAATCTCGACACATGTATATTTTTTTCTAAAAATGTAGCTATAGGTGTTATGAAGCCATCTAATTAAAAAGCTGTTAGAAAAAGAATAACTTTCGAACGAGAAACACAAAGTATCAAGTACGAGCCAAGTACGAGGTCCAACACTGCTTGAGAGATAGAGATGCGCGCACTCACTTACCTCAGACATGATTTTCAGCAAGACTCCTGACCAAAACTGTATAAAGAATATGTATATAGGCATTTTTATAAGAAAATCAGTTTTTTATGAAAAAAAAGTATCACAAACTGCTTCGTTATCGTTTTTAGCATATGAAAATTACTTAAACCAGGTTTAAAATCTTTAATAAAATCCGCCCCAGACCGAATGAGTTCCAAAATATTGTCGGCGAGAATCAACGAAATAATCAATATGAAGGAAGCAAATAAATTAGCTTGATTGGATTTGAAAAAAAAACAAACATCCGATAATCCGGCTTGCTAAAACATTTTGACAGAGTATCAGGCTCAACAACTTTCATGCCCTTCAAAGAAAATATAGCGCTTGAGCAGATTATGTTTATATCCTGTATTGTTGTCCGTTGCCAGAAGTCGAGACTTCGGAGAAACTGACGATAATGCACTTACAAGTTTTCAATAATCTCTTGGTCCATAGGCTAAAAGAGATTTTTTAACGACGACCTAAGTTATAAAGGCAAACCTGAGATGCGGCTAATGTGTTAGGCGGAAAAAACTTAAAACGATATTCTCCAATTTGTTTGAGGATGCGCGGAGCAGTTGTTGACGTATAACAAAAGCTTCCTTATTTCATTCTTCAGTTTACGATCCCATTTCATAGTTTTCTTTAACAAAGCAGCTAAAAATATTTTAAATTTATATTTATTATGTGACAACAAATTACCTGTCATCCATGAAAATATCATCAGATATATATCGAGAAATTGTTTGCCAAAAGCACTTGTTCTTGCCAATTTCTAAGTGCATCCATATAAATATTTCCTGCTTCTCCTTGATAACTCTTGAATACAATAGAGAATCAAGATTTAAATTTGTCCAACCATCATTAACTAGCCTTGAATGTCAGGATTTCCATTTCCTATGCCAAGGTCTGGCTAACTCCTGAAAGAAAACTTTAACGTCTCGAAAGTGTAATTAATGCTTCGGCTTACCATAAAAGAGGACCAGATACCAGATAGCCACTGCAAAACTGCTTCTTTAAGGTTTTCATCATTAACTGATTGAAGTCGATCGCGCTTTGCATCCTGACCAGCATCGATCGCGTCGAGAATTCTCTGCTTGTCTTTCATAATCCGGCCGGAGTAAAGATCCCCTTCCTGGCCGAAAACCGGTTTAACCTCGTTTTTACGCGATTCGACCACTTTTACGTATAGAAAAAATGAAAAAACAATTGGAAAGCATTTTCAACAAAAAGAATTTTTAATCAAAAATTGACTTTTTGGCCGTTCTGGAGGCACTCAGATACCTTATTTGGTGTTTTTTACCCGGTTTCAGTCACTGGAGCTGGGCAAAAAGAGACTCTATATGAATTTTATGGTCAAGAGTACTTCTCGGAATCATGTCTAAGGTTAGTGAGTGCGCACATCTCCACTCTTAAGCCCCCTGCGTATAAGCAGCCCATATTTAGCTGTCTAAATATGTATTTATTTAGAAATTTTAACAATTAAACACACTTTAAATCATTATTTTAACCAAGAGCGGCGCTCTCCTAAATCTATTCAGGGTTACAGTACCCAATTCTGTGCAGTTTGGATCCTCCCGGAAGATCTTGGGAGAACCAACCTCGATGGGCGGACTACTAGCTGGATCCAGACATTCAGACGCTGTGATTAGAGAGCACCTCCAGGCCACTATATAAACAGTGGATTTCCCCTCCGGAGCTCATTTTTGCTTGATGGCACCCAGCTCTTCAGTTTCTCTCCCTTTTGTCCCCCATTTCTGTTCTGTATTTGTGTAGATACACCACGCGTGTATGACTCTGTAGAAATCGCACCATGTGTGCGGAGCCCCGTGTATTTGTTTCTGTATATGCTCCGAGCATTTATGATCTAGAGGAGCACCCCATGTGCCCCCATTCTGTCCAAAACCATATATTTCGTAATACTTGATTACCATGTACCCCTGTGTGTTGAAATCCTGTGTTGAAATACTTATTTACTGCATGCTTGATCCGTATATTCGTAATATGCATGTACCCTATATCCCCGTGAATGCTATTTATTTTTGATTGTATCGTATTTTTATACAGGTTAATTACCCAATTTGAGGTGTGTGACATCAATAAAATTTGGACGTTTAATACCTGATACATTCACCCAACAGCACCACAGCACATCGGAAAAACAGGGAGACCCGAGTGACTGATTTTTGACGCCCTAGGAGAACAAAGAGACCTAGTTGATCGGCCAGGGTAACAAGGAGACCTGAGGCAATTAAGTGAAGAATATTTGTGAGCCCCTCCTGACCACACCGATAGAACGGTTGAATCGGCCCCTGGAACAGAAGGCCCTAGCTTAAGAGTAGGGCAGAAGTGGATCATCAAGGTCCAGCACATCCTCCGCTTCCGACGCTGTGCACGCTGTATTACAATCAGGCCCAGAAAACCTGTATTGTTTATTTGCGCCACCTTCAGGGGCGCCAGGGGCTTGGGGCTTGGAGTTGAGATGCGCACATCCACATACCTTAGACATGATTCCGAGAAGTACTCTTGAGAACCATTTTTTTTTGGCAATTTCAACAATTTTTAATGTTTGAAAGCTCAGAAAATTGAAAAAACATTCTTTCAAAATTTATTTCCATATAGTTGCATGAAGGCTCTAAATGCTCTTGGAATATATATTATAAAAGCTATTCTTAAAGCTTCCTGAATAAGCTATTTGAAATAACCACCTAAGCCTAAAACTGCATGATATTGTGCCAGAAATTTAAATATCTAAAAATAAAAATCGAAATTACTTAAAAACAAACACTTGAAACATACCGAAAAATGACAACAAATTTCAATTTACAAGTTTTCGGCTTATAGTGAGTTCAATTTTAGTATATTTGTTTAAAATTAATGAAAGTGTTTCTATGTCGTTATTGAGTGAATCCGTGTATAACACGTGTTTTTTAAAAAGTTAAATTTATTGGTTGAAAATCATTTTGTGAAAGACATCAAAAACTAAACAACAAATTGATATTAGGAGGGCTTGAATAAAAGTTTGATTTGTTCTTTGTGTTGTTTAGCAAAAGCTTCAATGCATCGTTCTTATTTTCTGTTTTTCACGATCCTTTTTTTCTTCTTCTTTTTGAGGCCTTCTTCTGACACTTTTGCAACAAATTCATGATTTATTTCAGCATTAAGAGTACCAGCTGTTCCAACATTTCCAGCCTTACCGTTTTCTACGTTCGCGACACGGAAATCACCATCTCCGGCATCCGAATTATCCTGCTTTTCTTGAACTGGCACATTATTGTCTTCTGTTTGCGGAACCTCATAGTGGTACTAAAAAAAGTTTAAGATGTAAAAATAGAACAAAGTTATGCAATTTTTCGCTATATTTGTTCATTTGAGCTTCTTTTTTCATTTTTCACATTTAATCTTTAGTGAACCTATAATTATACACTTTAGGCAGAGTATTCATTTCGAAATTGAAAAGCGACAATTAGGTAAAAAAAAACATTGTTATCATTTTTCGAGCAAAACTGCGGTTTTATCTCTTGCTTATTGTAATTTGAAATGAACAATAAGAAGAAGAGGGAGGTGATATTGACACTAGCGCCATAAATATTTTGTTTCAAATGTTTAGTAATCTTATGCACTTACATGTCTTTTCGCATCTATACTTTGTAAGCTGCTAATCACAAATACCAGGAAAATCACAATCCATTTGCCAGTTAAACTAGGTTTGTAAAACATTGTGGTGCTAAAATATTTTAAGCTATAAAACACTATACGCTTTATAAAGAAGCTAAGAACTCTGTCACATATTTTGTCAGTAAATGAATTAATTATTACCTTCGAAAAATTCGACTCAAATTTACACACTTCTTTGGTAAAAGAAATGTATAAAGAAATTTTCACCAGTGAGTTCTATCATTTTCGGGCTCAATATATAATTTTCCGTGCAGTTGAAAATTACTCTTTATTGAATTTTGAAACAAACCAATTAACGGTACTTGCTTCCTGCCCAAGTATTTATTTTGAGCTGAGCGATTGCTTTCCACACATCGCAATGATTGGTTATTACACTTGTCGCCGGCTGAAGCACTGGCTGAACAATTTATTAGAATAAAAGTGGCTAAGGATGAAAGAACTGAAAATACAACCTATTTCAAAGTGGCTGAATTTATTACTGATTTAAAAAAGGTAAGTTATTGGGTTCACTCATAATTATTCGGCTTTATTGAAAGGGTTTTTATGAACATTGCCGGAATGCACCATTATGAATTCAAAGTAAAAATTATTGTTCAATTGATGCATGGGTTAAAGTTAGAGTTACAGATACAGTCGACGCTTGATTTACATACCGTATTTCTCTCTATTAAACGCCCCGGGGCGTTATTTTTCAACCCTTAAAAAATCGGAAAAAAAATTATTTCGATTTGAAATTTTCGGGTGCTCAACCAAAATCTGAAAAGTGGAATTAGGTGAACTCGTGCTAATTAAGAAAAACGCAAAAAACCAGATTTGCAAAATTATTTTTTTGGCTGAGATATAGGTCACTGAAGGGGGGCGTTTATTAGAGAGGGGCGTTTATTGAAGAGGGGGCGTTTAATAGAGAAAATACGGTACGCCCAAAAAGTTCGTTCCCGCCTAGGGTCCGATACTTTTTTAACTCACTTTTCTGTTTAGACAGTTTGGTCCAAAATCTCGCAAGGATTCGATTTTGCCGATTGTTTTTCAGAATCATAGAATATTTACATCTAAAAAAGCAAAAACTCGATTTAACATACTCTCAAATCCCAAACAGGCGTATGTTAAATCAAGTTTTTGCTTTTTTAGATGTAAAAATTTCAAGGTTCTGAAAAACGATCAGGCAAATCGAAATCCTTGCGATATTCGGGACTAGACTGTCAAACCGAATAAGTAAAAAATGTCGAATAGTGAGTTAAAAAGAGTGTCAGACCCTAAGCGGGAACTTTTTTTGGGGGTATGCTAAATCAAACGTCGACTGTAATGTTAAAATAAAAGTATTTTGTGCATCAATTATACAGTTAAAATTTGTTAGTATGCACAAATATAAATTTAAAAAAAAAGCTGCATTACGGCCTTGACCTTGAGCTTCAACCTTTTATATCAAACATCAACTCCAACTCTATGACGGTGCACTTGAATCGAGTTTTGAGTGGAAAAATCAAACTTTAACTTAAAAACTACTTCTGAGTTACCATTTTTCCTCTAATCAAAGCATCGGTGCGTTTATTTTTCAACCCTCGAATTTCTGAAATTGTCAATTTCAAAACGGCTTTAACTTCATAATTCTAGTCAAATGTGGAAAGGTGCGTTTATTAGAAGGGGTCGTTTATTTTTCAACCTTCCTCCAGGGGTGCTTAATTAGAGGAAATACGGTAACTTGAAATTAAACTATTGAGTACTTGTACTTTTAGTAGAGCATTCTTATGCCTAGAATCATGCGAGAAACTCGATTATTCGGTCAAAGTCAGTTCTTGAGGCCAAAAAACTTGCGAACTTCGGTCCTTAAGACCGCATACCAGCCCAAACTATCCCAACCACTCCTAGCCGCCCAAAACCGCCCTAAACTACTAGACACCACCCAAAAACCCTGAGGGTTATCATTCAGTCGTAAATCTGATTCGCTAGTCAATTACGCATGAATCTGATTCACACCTAGATCAGGCACGCGCCTCAATTCACACCTGAATCATAACTGAATCATTACAGTAGCTTTTTCGAAATCGAGGCCTCGACTCGACAAACTCGACTTGGCCTTGACCCGTCTGGGATATTGGGAGTTGACCGAAATGGAAGTGGGTGAAGTGTTGACCGTCTGTGGTGTAGAGCGTGGAGATGTGGTGACCGAGTTAAAGTGTGTGACCCGTCTGTGTGATTTGCCTGCAAGTGAACCATGCTCTGGCCTTGGTGGTGGATCTGGCATGGTCTGGTGTGATCTGGTGTGATCTCTGCTGCTGCTAAAGTCTCACTGATGGATGTATCGTGGATTGTTCTGCTGCTGCTGGTGCCTGGATCACCGCAACCCGTGAAGATCCGCTGGCCTCTGATTTCATGAGAAAGCCGCGTGTTTTTTTGATTCTAAGAAAAAAAAATTTTCGAACCACAGGGGGGGGGGGGGGTATCATGTTTTTTAGTCAAAATTTGAAAAATTTAAATGGCGCTTTTTGAATTTAAAAGGGATTAAGGGCTGTATAGGGAGGGGAAGGGAATAAAAGGGGCCACTAATCACACAGGGGCCACTAACAACAAGATGTTGAACATAGTTTTGAATACTGGGGCCTACCGCATAAATAAACTCTGGTATGCATACATTTTTTATGCATCCAGAGTCACTTTCGAGTGATTTGCGTCTAAGGTATGTGGGTGTGCGCATCTCAACCCGAGCAACCAAGCGCCCTGCGCCCCCGAAGAGGGCGCAGGGGGCTTGAGAATTAGAGATGCGCGCACACACTTACCTTAGACATGATTCCCAGAAGTACACTTGATCATAAAATGCATATAGAGTCTCTTTTTTCCACGGCCCAGTTGAAAAACATGGTGAGGCAGTCGAAGAATACATATATTTACTTTTCTATTGTTCTGTCATAAAAGTCGCCCCCTTTTATTCCCTTCGCCTCCCTATACAGCCCATAATCCCTTTTAAATTCAAAAGGCGCCAATTTAAATTTTTCAAATTTTGACTAAAAACCATGTACTCCCCCTGTGGTTCGAAATTTTTTTTTCTCAGAATCAAAAAACACGCGGCTTTCTCATGAAATCAGGGTCGAGAAACACGAATATGAAGTTATCTCCTCCATCCGATCACTCTGCGTGGCGGGATTTTATACGGCAAACGCTGCGCCTTCCACCGAAGTGGAAGAAGCTCAAGAAGAAAAAAAGACTGTGTGGCCAATATTCCTTTCTGTGGTGTTCGTTCTTGTGTGTGTCTGTTTGACCCAGTGGTAGTTTATAAAGAAGGGGCTCGTGTCTGTGTAGAAGGAGCGCTTGTAAGGCCGAAAAGCGTTTCTTACTAGTTGAATCTTCTATTTTTTCTGCACAACAAGATACGAGAAGCATTTCTGAACACTTTCTGAATAAGAAAAATAAATATTTTTTAAAAAATTTGCCACCCGCTTTTTGGAGGTAGATGGTCTTTTTCGGGTATTTCAGGGTCATTTTCGGGTGATTTTTCACATTTTTCTTGCTGGAGCTGGGCAAAAAGACTCCCTAAATGCCTTTTGATCAAGAGTCTTGCTCGGAATCATGTCTAAGGTAAGTCTGTGCGCGCATCTCTAACCAACCAAGCCCCCTTCGGGAGCACAGGGGGCTTGGTTGCTTGGGGTTGAGATGCGCACACACACATACCGGAGACACAAATCACTCGAAAATGTTAATGGAAGAGTATGTATGACTATATATATAACCGATTATCAATAGATAATTATATATGAGCGCATTTAAAAGAGACTTTCTGAGAAAATGATAAAGTCACAAAGGAATATTTACCAGGATTTTTTTTTCAAAATTTTTCTGTGATGTCCATCATGTTCTGCTACTCTTCCTGAACAAGTTTAAAAGAGACAGTCCATGTGAAATATGCATATTGACCGAAATATATACATTTTAAAAAGTGCAGTCAAATTTTGTTCTTAATTTTCACCATTCTGCTATAAATGTTGATTTTTACTCATTCTAACGCAGTTTTCTAAAAAAATTTGGTGTCATTAGAACTGGATGGGATGAAGTTATAGGCGTTTGAAATCACTATCTCATACGAAATTTCACACGTAAATTCCATAACTTTTTTTCTGCCAAAAAACATTGAAATTTAACACCGGATTCGTGTTCAGCGTGGTCGAATTGCATGTGATACTAGTTTAATATCAAGAAATTGCCTTCGAATTTCAAAATCCGCTGGAGACGAAAATTTATTTAAAAGAATTTCAATAACTCAATAAAACACTTTTAAATATTTTTTGTCTCGAGCGGATTTTGAAATTCGAATGCGATTTCTTGATGTTAGAGTAGTTTCCCATGCAAATCGACCACGTTGAGCACGAATCCGTTTTTAAATCTAAAGGTTTTCCTATCAGAAAAAAGTTATGGAATTTATGTGTGAAGTTTCGTGTGAGACAGTGATTTCAAACGCCTATAACTTCTCTCCCCACCCTCGATCCGAAACTTTTTCAAAGTTGTTCAGGAAGAGTAGCAGAACATAATGGACATCACAGAAAAATTTTGAAAAAAAATTGTGGTTAGTCGGTTTATCATTCTCTCAGGAAATGCTTTTTAATTGTTGTTTGCCGTCGATAATCCTCCAAGCCATCCATGATCAATGCGGGGAAATTTAAAAATTTAAAATTTAAATTTAAAAATATTATAATTACCGTATAAGCTCTTTTAATCCCTCAGGGGGATTATTAATCAACCCTCCTCGGAGGTGGGGGATTAATAGAGGAAGGGGGATTATATTTCAACCTTTTCGGCGATTTCTGAAAAAATTTATTTCAAAAGACTATAATTCTAATTTATGGAATTTTTCGAATTTGTCTCGCTTTTTGTCTCACTTTTTGCTCATTTTTCATTAGTTTTTTTTTCTGTGTGAATTTTTTATATATCCAAGTAGCTACTTGACCTCCAAAAAGCGACTTCAGTTGTACAGCTGCTCTCTGACACAGCCGAAACGTGAACCTTAGTAGCGCGAATGTCTTCCATCATTTCTTCTCGTCGCTTCTAGTAGCAATGCTGAGTCTGTCAACTCTACGCAACGCCAGTATTATTATTTCGTAAACATTGCTAGTGATATAACAATCGCAATAGTTGAGCAGGTTTTTGTGGTTTGTTGTTTATTGATAATAACGATGAAATATTTTTCTTTCATCCAGATGTCATTGCTATGAACTTAGAACTGCAAATGCTAAGAACACATGAGATTAAGTGGTTCGTTTTATTGAGACCATTTTGGCATATTACCCAGTGTTCATTTTCCTTGTGGAATTCACGGATGCAATTCACGGCATTTGAGGTCGCCTTTAAAGGTGGATCGAGCGTGGCGAGAAAATTGTCAAATCGTCCTAAGGTAAATCTCAATACTTTAACACACTTATTAAGTTTGCATCCTCAATCAGGATCAGAAGATACACAAATAGCGTGAGTAGTCTAGTACCCCTTTTTGGCCGGGTAGCGGTAAGTTCCTAGCAAAAAGAGTATAAGCCATAGCCTAAAGAAAACCTATTCTGTCCTAATGCAAACCGTGCAGAGAGAACCTCACCCTGAAGGAACAAAGTTGTCGAGTATACACTATTCATTATTTTATAAGGTTGAAGAAAATATGCAAAAAAAAAGAAATGTGAAAGAGTATTTTAGGAAGGAATCTTTAAATGATTGCATTATTTATTAAACTATCTAAAGTGTATGAGCCTAAAAATTGTTTTTTATTGTAAATTTGTTCAGTAACATAAACAACTCGACAAGCCTAAGGCTATAGCAAAAAAGTCTAAAATTTTCTGAAGCTAAGCTAAATTCTGTCTATTTAAGCAATTATACCAATATATTTATAACAATGAAACAAATATCCAGACTAGCTAGCCCAGACTTAAGGTCTCTAAGTTCAAAACAGTTATTGGAAAAATTAGCTTGATTAAAATTCTAGCTTTTTTTTGAGAACCGTCGTATTACAATGCTTTATTAGAAAGCCAGTCCGTGCACTGAAATACGTTAACTGATCAAGGGTCATATAAATATTTTTCATTTTTTTCTAATTAAGGGTGGTGGGTGAACTTTATATAGGCATCGTCGGGGTCGCGGGTTCTAATTTCCCTGGGTGCTTACCTTATTTTTTTATCCCCTTCTGTGAAAGATTGGTAATAAGATGGTCCTCAAACTCTTGGCTATCAAAAAAGATATAAGCGCAGGGTTTCATAACTTTTACATGCAGATTTACAGGCTTAAAACTGCTAAATTTTCTAAAATCGATTTTTTTCGGCGATTTATTCGACTTGTTTGATTGATATTTTCTGACTTTTTTTACAAGTCACACTAGAATTCGTCTAAAAACGGAGGCACCCTGACTGTGACCTGGGGTTTTTCTATGAAATTTTTTATGCGCGTATTCTTTTAGAGGGTGCTCAAATTTCATGTGTATTTGGTTTCCCGCATTTGAAAACCAACAAAAATTTTAGGAATCACCGATGGCCCATAGGTCTCTTAAAAAAATGATAATATGGGTATCGAGGTATCATTAGAACTTTGAGTGAACCTTGTACCACGTTTTGTGGACATTCAAAGCTGGAAAGCCGCATTTATCAGGAACTTGTGGACGCTCTACAAAAATATGCAGAATTTTTTTTATTGTATTTGGTGGACGAAATCTGTATTTTTGATGTGATTAGTAATCTCTGGTTACATAAACCAGTCATAAACAAAAAGTATGTCAATTGAACAACGTCGACAATTCTTAAAGATGTATGAAATTCCAAAAAGTTGATTCAAAAGTATGGGCAGGCATGTGAAAAGGCGGCATAAAAGTTATTTAAAATTTATATTTTATGTGCACATTGTTCGTGTGATGAATAAGCCAATATTTCCCTTTTGCTAGACTTTATTATTCATCAAGTTGCCTGTTAGCTGTCTCATCAATTGATTTTCTACAGAATTGTGTATAATGTGCTGCTCAGAACTGCTTTTCTGATATATTTTTACTCTAAGGGCTAAATTAAGGCTGAAATACAGGGTGGCGCAATTTTTCGGGTACATTTGTTTTGTTCATAACTTTTTAAATTCGCGGTCATTTTTTTTTCGCTGACCACTCATTCAAAAGCCCTTTCTTTGCTATTTTGTTTAAAAAAAAACGCGCCGATATGATTAAAAATCACCGAGATATGGCTGTTTTTGTGAAGGCGTTGGGTTTTGACTGTTTATCCATATGTTTCATACACATTTTTTAATAACAATTCAGATAGACATTTTTATTGATAACAAATCATAACATGCGAAACAAAACCCCAACCAGGACTCAATGAACGTTTGCAAATGTTTGCTCCACACTTCTGCCACCAACAGCAATGCACCGGTTAAGACGCTGTTCATAGGCTTGAATTGATCGGTCAATCATCTGCTGAGGCAAATCTCGAAAGGCGTTTTGAATTCTTCTTGTCAGTTCATCCAAGTCGCTGATAGGAGATCGGTACACTTGGCTCTTGATCCAGCCCCACAGAAAGAAGTCACAGGGAGTCAAGTCCGGAGAATATGGCGGCCAAGAAAGATTCGGAGAACCACGACCCATCCACCTGTTCGGAAAAACTGCTGTAAGATAGTTGCGCACAGCCATTGCTGTTGGTGGCAGAAGTGTGGAGCAAACATTTGCAAACGTTCATTGAGTCCTGGTTGGGTTTTGTTTCGCATGTTATGATTTGTTATCAATAAAAATGTCTATCTGAATTGTTATTAAAAAATGTGTATGAAACACATGGATAAACAATCAAAACCCAACGCCTTCACAAAAACAGCCATATCTCGGTGATTTTTAATCATATCGGCGCGTTTTTTTTAAAACAAAATGGCAAAGAAAGGGCTTTTGAATGAGTGGTCAGCGAAAAAAAATGACCGCGAATTTAAAAAGTTATGAACAAAACAAATGTACCCGAAAAAATTGCGCCACCCTGTACATACCGTATTTTCTTTAACAAAGGCAAATGATCAACTTTGAGAACCCATATATCGAGGAAGCGAAAATATTTTGGTTTCTGTTTTTTCACACTTTCTCAACTCTCACGAAATCTATTTCAATTAAATTTTTGATGTTGCTAGAAGCACAAAAAAATCTTCCCGATTTTTGAGGTTTGAACATGGATGTCAGAAGTTAAAAGGGGAGGTTCTTTTGTTGACTGAATATTTTGACTTTGCCTTGGGGACTAAGGTAAACCATATGGAGAGGGTACCTGTACACCTAGTTTTGTTCATTTTTACCTTGTTTACCTTGTCACTAGACTAGGTAAAAAGAGTCTATTCATGCATTTTTGATCAGCAGTCTTCTCGGATTCATCTCTAAGGTAAGTGAACTTGCGCATCTCTAACTCACAAGCCCCCTGCGCCCCGAAGGCAGCGCAGGAGGCTTGGGGGCTTGGAGTTGAGATGCGCACACACCCACATACCTTAGACACAAATCACTCGGAAGTGACTCTGGATGCATAAAAATACAGTCGACTCTCCCGATAAGGACACTCTCATTAAGGACACTCTCTCAATAAGGACAGCAAAATTTTATGTATTTGGTTTGCAGATAAGTAAATCTCGATAAAAGGACGCTCTAATTAAGGACAGCTCCCAATAAGGACGGCATTTAGCCGGTCCCTTGGGTGTCCTTATTGGGAGAGTTGACTGTAGTATGCAAACCAGAGTTTCTTTATGCGGTAGGTTCCAGTATTCAAAACTATGTTCAAATTATATCTTTTCAATATTTAAAAAAATTTTGCCTTGCCCCCCCCCCCCAGGCAAAAAGTCAAAATTTGGCCAAAAAAATATTTTTCCAAAAACTTCCGTCCCCCACCTAAAGACGTGTTTTCTACACGTTTCAAGCCCTGAAACACACAAAAAGCAGTTAAAACCCATTTTTGGAGGACTTGCTATAATATACTTTAGCCGGTTTTTTATTGGGATACCCGTGAAGCAGGGTAGCGAAATTTCATGGAGGGGGGGGGGCTGGGTGTTTTTGTTGGGTAGTGCGAAGTCCCCTCCCCTGCCTGACTACGCCTTTGCCTTGAAACACAACTTAAACTTTATATACACGTCTCATTTCTTTATATATAACTTTGATCCTTTTGCTAACTACCTCTATACGCAACTTTGTATATTTATAACCATGAATCCGTAAATTATTTTGCGTGCTACGAACTTATTCTGATTTAGTCGCCTACATTGAAATACGAAACTGGTCATATTCTCCTACTGTAAAGCTGGTCGTCTCCTGTCTCCTACTATTTCTCTGAAGCGGTAGATAAAAGGTAGATTAATACGCGAAATATTAAAAAAATTCAATGGTTCTACTTATAATTCACAAACTTAGATTTCACGGGCTGCTTGGAAGGTTTTACACATTTGACCAAAAAGATTCGGTAAGATATTTTAAATCAATAAAATGATACTGCTCGTGCCTAATCTATACACCCTAATCGATACCCATATTAGCCATTTTCAGATGAAGACAGACTAAAGTTGAATTTTCACGAAGAAAATTTTGATAAATATTAAGTTATCGGAGAAACTTTGCACAATCCTCCTCAGTAAAAATTAAATTTTGATTCGTCTTTATTTAAAATAGTGGTGCCTGCGCATTCGAACATTTAAAATTGCTCATCTAAGCGTGGGCATGCCTCTGCAAGTTTCCAAAAGTAGCAGCGCACGAGCTTAGTAAATAATTTTTCATGACTACTGTATTTACTCTAATAACCGGCTATGGCCGTTTATTTTTGAACACCCTAAAAATTTATAGAATTTTCTCGATACTTTCGTTAACTGCGTGCAGATAATAGGTTACCTGTTTGTTTATAGATTCATGCATACTTCACCGAAACATGCATATCAGACAACAATCAGAAATCGCTTTGGCTTGGAAATATTTTATTTATTTTTCTAAAACGTTTTATGCTAAAAATGATTGACATGAGTTTGTGCTCATTTTGGTAATAAGAACTTTCAGGAAAAAAAATAAAATTTTGAAGATCAGGTCAGTGAAAATGGTGTTTCGGTATGTTTCTGTGGATTTTGACCGAAACATACCGAAACACCATTTTTATTGACTTGATATTCAAAAATTTATTTTTTTTCCTGAAAGTTCTTATTACCAAAATGAGCACAAACTCATGGTAATTATTTTGAGCATAAAACTTTTTAGAAAAATAAATAAAATATTTCCAAGCCAATACAGTAAATACTAGAGCTGACGATTTGCCTTTTTGCGATGTTGCGATGCGATGTTTTTGGACCTTCCTGGCTTGCGATGCGATGTGCGATGTTTTGAAACATTTGCGTGCGATACATCGCTGCGATGTGCGATGGTTTTATTTTTAAAAATTTCAGACCTATTTCAAACATTTATTCAACAAAAATTTCATTCAAACAAAACAATTTAATAAGTGAATTTCAACAACGGGAGATTTTTGTTCAGAAATATGAGTTGTTCTGCTGTTTCCGGATTCAGACTGGATCTTCTGTAATCGTAGACGTCCCTGGCGACCGAGAAGAGCTGTTCACTAGGCTGGCTGGTGGCTGGCGCTGCGAGAAATCGGTGAGCGAGGATGGCGAGGACCGGAAACGTATTGCTGTTGTTCTTAAAAATCACAAATAAAATAAAAATTTTTGAAATTAAAAACATACCTTCCAGTATTCCAAAGGATCCTTCTCTGAGTCGATGCACCTCTGCTTGCTGTAGGCCTTCATTTCAATCATGGCAGTACTGGCTTTCTGGTCTTGCGCCCCGTCTTCATCGATGAACGTCTCCGCATGTCGGGCGAAAAATGAGTTTGAGCGCTTGATCGGAGGAGAGTGGATTTCTTGAATAAAAAGGTTTTATTTACATAACCGATAATAGTTGTGCAAACCTGTGTCGCCGATATTAATGTTCTTTTCGCACTCCTCTTGGATCCATGTGGCCACATTGGTGTTGAACTTGACTTTGCTGACGGCTTTGAAGCGAGGATCCAAGAACATGGCCAGAGCGTGTGTTCTAAAGTAAAACGGATTACACAGGCAGTCTCCAAACATAAATAAGGACTTACTTGTCATTATCCAAATTGAACTTGTCGGCCAAAAGATTGATGATTCTGTTGCGCATGTGCTGGAGCTCCGGATCAGTGATTGCTGCCATGTGAGCGTCAAGAGCTGTGGCGATTGGGAGCTGGACGGAGATTGGTTCATCGGCTCTGCACATCTGCTTTGACGCTTCTTCAATTGGCTCGAGGACCTTGACGACTTTCTCCAGCAGTCTCCATTCATCGGCTCTCAATTCCAAATACAGTCAACCCTCGATTTAACGGCACCCCTGGGGACCGGGCCAGGGTGCCGTTAAATCGAGGGTGCCGTTAAATCGAGGTGCCGTTAAATCGAGGTATCTGAAACAAAAATATTGTAGAGTGCCGTTAAATCGAGGGTCTAACATATGATAGCTTACAACACAACATTATCCGACCAAAATTTGCTTTTATTTTCGGCAATAGCAGCATAAACTCATTTCAACAAACGTTGTTCAACAGTTAGACTGAAAATAATTAGTGATTTTTGGCTGCACTTGCGTATTTCTTCACTCTTTGTAGAAGTAGTGATCGAGTGAATCGCTGAGACGGAGTATAGTAGGATCTGCAGAATTCTCTCCCAGATATTGACGGACGAATTGTAAATGCCTTTGTGCCTCAGAACGACTGACTGCAGGTTGCTCTGGCTCAATTTCTTCGGGATATAGCTTCATTGTGACTTTCGCCAGGGCCTTCCACATTGCTCAACGAAACCTCTTTAATAATTTTACCGAGCGTGAGAGCACCACCTACTTGAAGCGAGCTTGCAAAGATGTGTGGAGAACAACATTAAATCACCTTTAAGTGCCATTGTCTTGTTCAGTAGAAGCTGCCAAAATAACCCTGTTTCATCGGCGTTGAAAAGTTGAAAAAGTCATCATTTAACAATATAAACGAGACACCAATGTGTGAAACTAGCCGAATTCAAACAGACAATTGTTCACAAAATTTGAATTTTGTCAAAATTTTTAAAAGTTTTCTCCTTTCTGACTTATATGCCGTTAAATCGAGGGTCTTTATCTTTGAGGGGACCGGGCCAGGGGTGCCGTTAAATCGAGGGTGCCGTTAAATCGAGGTGCCGTTAAATCGAGGGTCTGGTATACTAGATTTTAGATTTAACCAACCAAATCAGCCCAGATGTGCCGTTAAATCGAGGGTGTCGTTAAATCGAGGTGCCGTTAAATTGAGGGTTGACTGTAGCGTTTGTTGTGACGAGTGAGGTAGAGATCCACGGCGACCTTTTGTTCCAGCAGTCTCTCCCCATGTAAAATGTTGAATTCCATCGAGTTGGTACGTCCTATAAATAAACAATTAAGCATACGTATTCATAAATAAGCAAATAATCAAACCTGCTTCAGTTTGTGTTGTGGGAGATTGGCATCTACTTGTTCATCCTTCAGTCTGTCCATGGCGAGAGTTGAATGATTGAAGTGGCCCACTAATTTGCGACAGTTCTCCAGAAGGCTTTTGATTTCATCCGTCTTGAAGAGCGAGTTGTTGACGACCAGATTGAGCTTGTGAGCGCCACAATCAGCATGGAGAAACCCGCCGTCTTCAAAGGCCTGAATAAACATTTAAAAAATAAAGATATAACAGTCTCCAAATAAAAAATACATTTACCTTTTTCATGTTCGCTCCTTCATCTCGCAGAAAGACGTGCTGCTTCTGTTCCACAATTCCCCATTCATTCAGCATCTTCTGGACGATGGCACTAATTGTCTCCGAGTTGTGGCTCCCGGGAAAGTGACGGACGCAGAGGATGAATTTGTGACGCTTCCATTCGGAGTCGATTCCATGCGCAGTGAGACTTAAACAAAAAAGTTGAATATTGAACTTTCAATCCAACAAAAAATATTCACCTGATGAAACTGTCCGTCTCCGACCAAATGTCCGATGTGAAGGAGAGCGCAGAGCAATTGTCGAGGTAGGCGACGACTTTTTTTCTGACTGCGGTGTAGACTCTCGGCATGATCCATTTGTGTAGTGTTCTCGGCCTTTGACATTTCCTTGATCACTTGACGAGAGGAGAGCTTTAAACGTGTCGGATTCTACAACGGCGAATAGCTGATTGGTGCAGGCGATGTAATGCATGATCTTTTTGTCGAAAACTGAGAGTTCTCCTGTAAAAAATAAGATAAACAAAAGCTGGCGGAAAAACGAAATAAAATTTTACCTTTTCCACGGACAATGAATTTAGCCATTCCCTTCTGCATTGACTCCTTTTTTGTCTCCCGAGCTTTCTCCATTTCTTCCAGTTGCTTCAGGTAAGGCGGATGAGTGGCAAGATGGAATTTCAAATTGGCTGGCCCACGATTTGGCGTTTTGATTGGCTGTTGACACTCATTGCACTGGACTTTTGTTGGTGACAACTTTGTGAAGAGAGGATCGCCGCTTTCGTGCACTATTTTCCAGACGAGGCTCATTCTGAAAACCAACTAGACAAATATACAAACAGAGAAAAAACAAATAGAGCAAAAAACGGCATAATGAAACAAGCAAAAGTAATTTTAGAGTCGAAATGTTTGACTTTTTTACATGTTATGACTAAATAAAATTTGAAAAAGCAAAGCGATGTCATTGCAAATTTGCGATGCGATGTGCGATGTTTTTTAAAGTTTGCGTGCGATGTTGCGATGCGATGTTTTTAGCCCAAATTTGCTGCGTGCGATGCGATGTTGCGATGCGATACATCGCATCGTCGTCAGCACTAGTAAATACGGTATATACAGTTAATGTTTTCTAGTCATTTCCAATATTTTGTTAACTGTGTATAGTTACTGGTGAGGGTAGGGTTTAACTGACCACTAGGTTATTCTTCCCCTCGGCCCAGGTAAGAGTACGTCAGTGACCGCGTATGGCTTTTGTAGAGGCCTAGGAAAAATGGGTACAGGCTGATTGGTCGCTACAAAACTGGTCGTTTACAAAACTAGCCGTTTACATAATTGGTCGTCGCAAAACTGGTCGTTTACAGAATTGGTCGTTTACAAAACTGGTTGTTTACAGGATTGGTCGTTTACAGAATTGGTCGTTTGCAGAATTGGTCGTTTACAGGATTGGCGTTTCAAGAAGTAATCAATGAATGAACGGGTGACCTTGATATCATTAGCAACCAATACCAGATCAAACATAGTGTAAGTCAAAAATAGAGCAAACAGAAATTTTCAAACCCTCGATCAACAATAAAACACAAAAATGGCCTCTTTTATTCCCTGTCCACGATAACAACAATAACAAAATTTTCAATACTCAAAGCTCCCTCATCGCCTGAACCATGCCATGAGCCCACTCCTCTCGCTAATATCATATTCTTCGTCGTCGATGTTGTCGTCCAGGTTCATCTTGGGCGTCTTTGGCTGATTGTGCTTCTAAATTGAGTGTGATGGAGATTTAATGAGATGAGGTAGAAAGACGTTGAACAATGTGATGGCAGAGAGAGAATGATTGACAGAGATGAAACTATGTTCGGCATGCTATTAACCCCAACTAAGGGTTACCCTAACTTGTAACCCCAACTAAAGAACTTACGCTTTTGCAAACGACCAATTCTGTAAACGACCAATTCTGTAAACGACCAATTCTGTAAACGGCCAGTTTTGTAAACGACCAATTCTGTAAACGACCAGTTTTGTGACGACCAATTCTGTAAACGACCAATTCTGTAAACGGCCAGTTTTGTAAACGACCAGTTTTGTAGCGACCAATTAGCCTGTACCCGGAAAAATGCGATCCCTCGATATCTTTCTGAAATCACATTTGTTGTCCCAGTGTACGTCATCTGGATGAAAAGAATCCCCAAAAAACTTGAACATGCTGGTTGTCGACCTCCCCAACACTGCGAAAGAAAGCCAGACATAACAGTTACCCTATAAAATCATTCAAATTGTTTTATAGGCAATTGTTCTTA
Organism: Ditylenchus dipsaci; assembly: GCA_004194705.1. NCBI lineage: Eukaryota > Metazoa > Nematoda > Chromadorea > Rhabditida > Anguinidae > Ditylenchus > Ditylenchus dipsaci. Next base: position 115,173 of record SADC01000251.1, read on the forward strand.
TTGACTGAAAATATTTTTAAGATGCCGTCAGATCCTATCAATGTTCCCCAAAAAGATCAGATGGCGGAAGAAGCAGCCAACAGCTTGCCGTCCACTGGCCATAAGTCATCCAGTACTGGTGGAAATCTGAAGGTATCAAAGAATTTAATTTACTGAATTATAGTCCCCTTATGCACCTATAGTCGACCCTCAATTCAAAAAAAAATCCTAATCGTTGAGAATAAGCCCAACGCTCCCTCAGCGCTGGAGCAAGCGACGACCCTCGGGATCCACCCTTGAGAATTCATATTACAACTGAATAGTACAAAATTGTCGATCGATTTTGGAAATTTTCGAAGGTTCATCTTTTGTTTGTAGCAAAAATAGGCACTTGTTTACTTGGGGAGGGGGGGTGGTTCTTTTTTGTCAACTATGAATAGTGTTTAGACGTCTTCTAAGTAATTTTTATACGCCAAAACCGAAAAAATAGTAGTTTCCAACAATTTCCGCACTACAAAATGGGTTTTCAAAAAAAAATTTGGTTACCATAACTTGACCAGTTGCCTTGGTCCCCCAAGCTAAATACACCAAAAGAGTATTTGGATACCCTTAAAAATATCGAAAAGATAGGATTTGAACATAGTTTCGTTAGCTGGGGCCTACCGCATAAAGAAACTTTGGTATGCATATATTTTTGTGCATCCAGAGTCACTTACGAGTGATTTGTGTCTAAGGTATGTTGGTGTGCGCATCTCAACCCCAAGCAACCAAGCCCCTTCGGGGGCGCAGGGGCTATGTTGGTTAAAGATGCGCGCACTCACTTACCTTAAACATAATTCCGAGCAATACTCTTGATCAAAAATACATATAGAGACCTTTTTGCCTAGCTCCAGTGACCAAAACGCGGTAGGATACCTTAATACCCGATATTTTAGCTTGGGGACCAAGGCAATCGGTCAACTTATGGTAACCAAAATTTTTTTAAAAAACCTATTTTTTAGTGCGGAAATTGTTTGGAAACTACTTTTTTATCCGTTTTAGCGTATAAAAATTACTTAGAAGACGTCTAAACACTATTCATAGTCGACCCGAAAAGGGCCACCCTCCCCCCCCCCCTCCAAGTAAAAAAGTTCCCAAAAATACTCTTTGTTGTGGCTAGTTTTCAATTCGCCTGGTTTTATCTAATTTTTTTCATCTTTTTTTGAGAAGTTATAACACAATTAGGTAGCCCTACGACTCTAGTTTCTTGTGAGGTATTATTTATTTTAGCATCTTGTAGGACAAAAAATTAAAAGTATTAATGGCTCATTTATAAACTTTCTCGTTGGAATATTTTTTTTTATAAAACCCTTTTTTTCGCCAACGATGACGACGGTTATGGGTATATATCTCCCCACATATATCTCCCCAACACTTATCTCCCCAGCATATATCTCCCCACATATATCTCCCCAGCATATATCTCCCCAGCATATATCTCCCAACATATATCTCCCCACATATATCTCCCCATCATATATCTCCCCAGATATACAGTCCACCACTGAACCTGGTATGATCCATCGTTAAACAACCTAATTACGGCTCTAGGTAAATTCACACTTTACAAACTGCCTCTCTACATATTCGCCCTTCGGTAAATTCCCACGCGGTGAATCCCTTTCCAAATTTTTGAGGTTACAGGTTCAAATCCTGGTGGTAGTAGGCATTATTATTTTTTTCTTGAATAACGGTCATAAAATATTTATTATAAGACCAGTAATCCTTAAAACGGGTAGGACACCACCTGGTACCTGCCCTAAATGGAGATTCACCTCCAAAATCCAAAATTTTGAATTTTAGCTAAAAGTTATTAAAAGTTAAATTAAAATTAATATACCCTATCCAGAATTATGTCCTGAACATGGGTTCGTAATTGGGTTCGTAAGGGTTTGAAAAATTTGCGCAGAACCCGCGCCTTCTGGATAATACTACACGAACACTACATGAGCACCACTACCTAGCTAATTCCACCTGGATAGGTGCCTCTAGCCCTACTTGAGTACCATTAGGGTACCACTGCCTAAATCATACAACCTGAGCATCACTAACTGGGTACCACTACCTAAGGACCTCCACTTAGGTACCACAATCTGGCTACTACCAGCGCAGATAGTAGTAACACTACTTGGGTAGCCCTGCCTGACTAGCACCACCTGGTGGGGAGATATATGTTGGGGAGATATATGCTGGGGAGATATATGTTGGGGAGATATATGCTGGGGAGATATATGTGGGGAGATATATACCCACAACTAGGGTTGTGAAACTGAAAGTTATCCGGAAAACTTTCCGGAAAGTTTTCCGGAAAACTTTCCGGACAGAAAAAACGCGGAAAGTTTTCCATGGACAGAAATTAGAATTTACTAGTAGCTGTTAAGTTATACAAAAAAATTATACAGTTTTCGTATATAATGTGTGTGATCACTTGCTAATTTTTGTCCATTTCTGTCCAAATTTGTCCATTTCTGTCCGGAAAACTTTCCGGAAAACTTTCCGATTCTTTTCTGCCCGGACAGTTTCACAACCCTACCCACAACCATGACGACGACGCCATTTTTTCATTCAAAATTGGACAAATTTCGCATTCTCAGACGAGATTTCAAGGAAAAACGTGTGGAGAATATAGTTAATCCTTAAAATTCTGACTTCAAATGCAAAATTTATCTAATTTAGAAGAAAAATTTTCGTTGTCGTTGTCGTTGGCGTAAAAGTGCCTTTATAAAACATTTTTCCAACGACAAGGACGACGACAACGACAACGTTTATGAGCCATAAGCAAATTATTTTTTATTTGTTTGCACTTTTAATTTTCTGTACTGGCTCATTTATAAACGTTGTCGTCGTCGTTGTCGTTGGAAAAAATGTTTTATAAAAGCAATTTTACGCCAACGACAACGATAACGCCAACGACGACGACAACGACAACGACGACCTATTTATAAAAAATCCAATGACAACGCCAACGACAACGAAATTTTTTCTTCCAAATTAGACAAATTTCGCATTTTTAGTCAGAATTTTAAGGCATAACTATATTCTCCACACGTTTTCCCTTGAAATCTCGTCTGAGAATGCGAAATTTGTCCAATTTTGAATGAAAAATTTCGTTGTCGTTGGATTTTTTAGAAATAGGTCGTCGTTGTCGTTGGCGAAAAAAAGGGTTTTATAAAAAAAATATTCCAACGACAACGACGACGACGACGACAACGACAACGTTTATAAATGAGCCATAAGTTAAGAAGTGAAAAGTAATAAGATTTAATGTCAGAATGATTCAGAAAAAAGTTCGAGTCAGAAATTTTCAAAATCAGAATCATAAAAAGTTCGATTGTGATCATGATTGTGACTTAGAAAATTTCTGATTCTTATTTTGACTTTGACAATTTTTCTCATTCTGATTCTGACTTGGGCTTTCTGATTCTGATTATTAAAAACACTGATCGTGTTTGGGCGACAACTGAAAGTTCAAAACTAGCTAGCACTACAACCCTATTTTTTTTGTTGTTTGTGTTTCATCTACCTTTTTCAGCGACAGTCGGACGGTAGCTCAGGAAGTGATGATACCGGCATTCCAGTTCAGAGCTCAAATTTTTGGGAATTTGTTATCAACAATAAAATCTGCAATGACACCTCTTCTCTGGCAGTGGTTGGACTTTTTTATTTCTTGTTATAAAATTTCGATTTTTGTGTGGAATGAAAATTTTTTGGTTGAAACTGAAAAATGACATGTTTATTCGTGTGATACACTATCAAGTAGCTCTGGGTTTCTAGCTTCTAACAGGGTATCGTTTATTGCAACATCTTTACGAAATATAGCGCAAAAACATTAAAGTATAAAGCAAGTCGGAAAAATAACTTGATTCATACTTTCACATTGCTGTGCTATAATTTTCAAAGATGTTGCAATAAATGTTACCTCGTTAGTAACTAGAATTGCAGGGCTACCTGATACTGTTACCATAAGTCCTCTAATAAGGTGGCGTGGTGAAGCCGAGCAGCGCTACTAAGCGCTATAGCACCAAAAATTGAATGTAAAAAAATTAGAATAATTTTGACATTTCAGAAAATCGCCGCTGAACCTTTGGTTAATCACTTATTCGTATTCCCTCCCGACTGGCTGAAAACCTCTAACCTGACTATGATTGAAACTCTGCTCAATGTTATCGTCGACAAAGAAGGAAACAAGTGTGAAGAAGTAAGCCAAGTTACATTTTTTACATGAGTTAAGAACTATAAGTTATCGAAATTAAACATGAACTATAACATAAACTATGAACAAATAATTTAAATGGGCATGCGTATACCTATACCCATACCTGTCAACAAAAATTGCATTTTTGAATTGGCGAGCATTTTTGAATCGCAAGTCAAAAATAGTTTGAAAAGTCGACCCTAGTAGCGAATACCCCCCCCCCCCAACAATTTTTTTCAAAATCAGGTTTTAACCATTTCTAAGTAATTCTTATACGCTTAAAACGATAAAAAAGGTGTTTTCGGGCATTTTCTGACTTAAAGAGTTGATTTTTGGAAAAAAAAATTGACCAAATTCGACTTTTTGACTACCTCGTTTGGAGTCACCATATGCATTTTATGATCAAGAATCCTGCTCAGAATTATGTCTAAGGTAAGTGAGCGCGCATCGATCACTCGAAAGTGACTCTGGATGTATGAAAAAAACATGCATAGCAGAGTTTCTTTATGCGGTAGGCCCCAGCTAACAAAACTATGTTCAAATCTCATCTTTTTTAGGACTCTAGGTACCATTTTAGGTGGTTAACCTTGGTCTCCCGAGGCAAAAAGTCGAATTTTGGTCAAAAAATTTTTTCCCAAAAATCAACTTTTTAGGTCAGAAAATGCCCGAAAATATTTTTTTTTGTTTTCAGCGCATAAGAATTACTTAGAAATGGTTAAAACCTGATTTTGAAAAAAAAATTGTTGGGGGGAGGGTGAGTATTCTCTACTAGCGCCGAAAAGTCGAACCATTTGAGAGGGAATTTGCTAAAAATTAGTTTTAATTTTTCTTGTCATCTGAGATAAAACTGGTTTCCCGCTTATTCAAAAAACAGACCACTTAGACTGTAGACCAACCACTCTAATGCACCCTAGGTCACCTATTCAACTTCAACCTGGGGTGGCCTAGGGTGAACTAGAGATGCGCACTCCGATTTGCGATATTTTTGAGTTCAGTCCATTTTTTAGCCAACTTTTCTAAGCCAGAGCTTTATTTTTATAACACATTTTTTTAACAACTTTAAACGCTTAACAACATGGTATAATTGGATTTTCGTATTTAAATATTTTATTTCTAGAAAACAGCCTCTCGAAAAAATATCGCTAAAGAGATTTTCATTTTTGGGCTTGCGATATTTTTCGAGAGGTTTTTTTTCGTAATAATTTTGATGTAATTTCGACTAGATGTTATATACCAAAATGTAGCTCAATGAAAGTTAGCTGAGGAATGTGAAGTTTGTTTAACCATACGTTTTCATCATCATCTTCCAAATTGAACCGGAACATGACGTAAAATTATTTTTTCGGTTGTCATTTCTGTCATGTTCCGGTTCAATTTGGACGATGATGATGAAAACGTATGGTTAAACAAACTTCACATCCCTAAGCCAACTTTCATTGAGCTACATTTTGGTATATAACATCTAGTCGAAATTACATCAAAATTATTACGAAAAAAACCTCTCGAAAAAATATCGCAAAAAAATCGCAAGCCCAAAAATGAAAATCTCTTTAGCGATATTTTTTCGAGAGGCTGTTTTCTAGAAATAAAATATTCAAATACGAAAATCCAATCATACCCTGTTGTTAAGCGTTAAAAGTTGTTAAAAAATGTGTTATAAAAATAAAGCTCTGGCTTAGAAAAGTTGGCTAAAAAATGGACTGAACTCAAAAATATCGCAAATCGGAGTGCGCATCTCTAGGGTGAACTTGAGTGAGTAGCTTGCAGTGATGTACAAATGTCTTTCTCTGGCTCCTGCTCGGAACCAGAGCAGGCGCAAATTTTTTTTCTAAATAAGATCTTAGAGCATCACTCAGGGCAAATTTTTCTAAACTAAAATCTAAGAGCAAGAGTCGGAGCGAAAAATCGCGAAAATACATCACTGGTAGTTTGCAGTCTAATTTAGCCCGAAAAACGTGTTATTAAGGTTTATTAAAATGATTATGTATCTTTTAGTTAAAAATAATGAAATAAAAACTTTAGTTCTCGAACGATACGGTCAATGAGATTTGCAATGATCCTCAATTCCCAAACGCGATAGAAAGAACAAAACTTCTCCAACTTCAAGCTCGTCAAAAGTTTAAGAACAATTTCTCTCCAAGTATTTACAAAGTAAGCGAAGAAAATTTATGACTACTACAGTATACACTAAAGCAGTATGGGTAGGCACTCAAAAAAAGTTTTTCAAGGCATCCAAGTACCTCTAGACTTGGTTTAAAGTTGATAACCGTATTTATTCTACCAGGATGACCCTCCTTGATTCAAAATCAAGTTTGTGAAATTGTGGTTTGACCTAGCTTTTTAAAACCACTACCAGGCAAGTTGCCACCCATTTTGTAGCTAGTGAGATGACTTACAAAAAAGGTGGTTACTTGCCTGAGAGTCTTTTTCAAAAACTAGGTCGAAAACACAACGCTAAAACCATGATTTTCAATCAAGGGTCATCCAATTAGAGGAAATATGGTGGAAATGATTAAAACAGAACTTTGTAAAAGAATTAGGGGAGGGGGGAGTATAGGTGTTATACCAAAAAATACCGCTTGGTGTATTCTGTTTTAAATAAAAGTGATCTTACTGTTGGGGTAGTGCTTTTTATTTTCACTTTAGGATAAATTGCGATCACAGTACATTGGGAGTCGGGCTGTGATCTTTCTCGACTTTAATCACAGCGGCTATACCTATACCTATTTCCATGATTTTTATAAAGAGCAAGTTCTTTCTGCCTATGAAAGATGGATGACTTATTTGAAAGCAGCGTACCCTAAATTGGCTGAATCTGGCAAAATATCAACAGCAGTGAGTAACAGCACTCTGGAGCAACTGAATATCTACTTAAGTTCAAAAAGAGCTCCCTCTCTACGTTTTTTAACAGATTGTCTTTCCATAACAACTCGAGCCACGGTGAGTCGCTTATTGCGTATTTTTTTTAAGAATAATGAGATTACGGCCTAAGTCAACAATCTAAAACTTACCTCAGAGTTAAATCTGAGCATCACTTCTATGTGAAAATGCACCTAATAGCTAGTAAAAAATAGTTGTTATAGTATATTTTTACTGAAATTATTTTAAAAAAAACGTCAGTCAACTTTTTTGGTTCAATCTTATAGTGCGTAAATTTCTGTCGTTGTCGTTTTTTATGAAGGAATAGATAGTAAATTCAATGACACTGAAAAAGTAGATAAATATTAAAAGGCACAGAAATAATGAAACACAAAACCAAAATATATTTAACGACTATTATTACTCTTTTTATAGCCAGACAATGTACTGGCTTTCATAGATTCTGATTGCACTGCTTTTCGTGTAGACTGCCGTATTTCCTCTAATAAGAGATTTTTTTTCAAACTACCAAAATGTGAAAGATTGTGAGTCGATCTCGAGAATTTTGAGTGCTTAACTAAAATCTAAAGAGCGAAATCGGTAGAGCTCGTGAAAGGTACAAAAATGCAATAAATAGCTTTGCAAAATATTTGCTCTGGGCTGGGATATAGGTTCTCAAAGTAGAGTGTGTGCGCTTATTACAGTACCGTATTTCTTTTAGATACTCCCGGTGTAGGTTATTTTCCGATCGACCCCTGGACCCGGGAGTTATTAGAGACCCGGCAGTTATTGAAAACCCGCGAGTTATTTTGAGACTTCACAGTATCGCAAATTGTAGAGAACATGGCAAACAATGAATGATATTTTATTGGATGATAAAAAAAACACCCATTAATGCGACTCAGCCACACAATCATCAAAATTTTATGAGTTATCGCTCAAATATCCGTTCTCTTCATCTTGTTCAGCATTCAGCTCTTCTTTCTTATACCGCTCTACATCCAGCCAAGCTCTAGCATAAGCCGACCTTCTGGCACTTGCCCGTCTTCTTTCAAGCAATGGGTGAGATGATCTACACTTCCATCATGGCAAACAGTCAAACCGCAATCTAAAATGATGATAATAACCACAAACAAATTAAAAACATGGATTTTTAAAAGACTTCGCTATAATCTCTTTTGGCAGCGATTCCCATGCAAGGAAGATCCATTCCAAGAGTACCTTCATTGAGGCTGGAAGGCGATTGCCCTTTGCTGTCCATTCCATTCGGTCCTCATTCATGATCCAGTTATTGTAAAGTTCTCGCAGTTTTGCTGTGAACGGTCCGTTCCATACAACGTCTGGCGCCTGAGCAATCGAATAAATCTAAAACCATCACAACTTTTTAACTGAATATCTACCTCAATATATATTTGAAATGTACCATCCAAGTCTAATTTGCTTCCTCTTGCTGACTCAGTCACGATTCGTGCAAAAAATTGTTATAAGGTCATGAATATTAGATTCCGCAGTTTTCCTGACCAAAAACGAGAAATATCAGGTGTTAGTTTGCTAAACTAACAGTTAGGTTAGTGTGAGTGTTAAGAGTTAGTGTTAGTTATGAAAACACAGGTCACGAACAGTTTTTTCGTTGACGGCATATGTTTTAGCTGCATTGGTCTTGGATACATCACTCGCATGCTTGATGACTTTCAGCTTGAATTCATTTGTATACGACTTTAGTTTCCTTGGAGTATTCGATACTTCAATAGCATCCGACAGGTTAGTGAGTTCAGCTTTTTCCATTCCAGCTGAAAGAAAAAGATTATTGATTACTACAGTTTTGATAATCTGCGGCAATAAGTCTGAATTCTAATTTAAATACATAAAATTTGTTGATTTAAAGCAGTTGTTTGAGTAAAAACTTTGTGTAGGTGAAATTTCGGGCAGCCGACGATTGCGCCATTTCAAATTTCGCCAATTAAAATTGCGCCACATTCAAATTGCGCCAATGCAGATTGCGCCACTGCAAATTGCGCCACTGCAAATTGCGCCATTACAACTCTGCAAATTTCTGGTCATTTTACTGAAATTGGTCATTGAAGGACATGAAAACAGTCACCCCTAATACTGGAAGGGAACAAAATTCGTTGATATCAGATTAAAAAAAAGTATTTGCTAACTTTGATTAGAGTATATAGTGGCGCAATTTGGTTTTGGCGCAATTTGCAGTGGCGCAATCTGCATTGGCGCAATTTGAATGTGGCGCAATCTGAATTGGCGCAATTTGAAATGGCGCAATCGTCGGCTGCCCGAAATTTCTCAGTAGACACAGGAGTTATTAGAGACCCGGGAGTTATTTTCGATAGACCGTCGGTCCCGGGAGTTATTGGAGACCGGAAGTAATTAGAAGAAATACGGTATGCGCGCTTATTAGAGGAAATACGCGATTTGATGTTTTTTCCAGCAAAATTTTGAGCAAATAGTCTACACAAAAGCCTTCTGTCTAGAAGTAAAAAGGAAAGGATTGAAAAACAATAGGTCTGAAATTTGTCATTATTTTGTCTGTTATTATTTATGTGCCTTAGATAAAAAAATTTCTGATTATGTGGCACACTTAAAGGATAACTCCGCCAGTTAATTGACCTCCACTAGTCAATTAAATCTTACCTCTACAGAAAATGACTAGAATAGATTAACTGTATACAGTTTACTATATAAATTGGAATTTAACTGTCGGCTGTTACGCATGACCCTAAAAAGGTAAGCTATTATCTGCAAACAGTTAACAAAATTATCGAGAGAATGACCAGTGCCCGTATTCAGGGCGCAAAACTTTGAAAAATCGGTCCGATTTTGGAACCGATTTTCGTACCGATTTTGTAACAGATTTTGCCGATTGTTTTATCGTTTGTTCTACCGATTTTTGTACCGTCATTTGTACCACGTGTTTTATCGTTTATTATGCAGCTTGTTTTTGTATTGGCTTTTACCGGCTTTTTTATTGATTTTGCACAACTTCATGTCGTTGTTTCTTTCCAGAGCAATGGTCTTTGTTGCAGCAATGATAGCAATAAGGGAGCCTCGTAGTTATTCGGGTAAATCTTCTGAAGCAGTTATGGAGTGCAAGTCCGATAAACGGTTTCATCAAAGGTTTCGATTTCGTAAGGATTCGATTTGTGTGAGTGGGCTAGTTTATCTTATAGTTATATTCTTAGCTTTGCAATCTTCAGAAGATCGTCAATTAAGTCACGCCGCACATCTCAGTCCGGAAGAGAGGCAGACTCAACCTTACGCTACTCGATCAAGTGCTCGCATTCTTCGGATATACGAGCCAGCTCAGCTACCAGCAAGCAATTGAGGATCTTCTCGGCATGTCTCAAGCAAGTGTATGTCGATCGATGCATATTGTTGCGAAAGCTATTCTCAGGTACGTGAGCCATCACATTCGTTTTCCTGGTAATTAGGTAGGAATACATTTAGTAGCTGCTTGGTGTTTGGTAGCCTTTAATTTTAATATTTACAGGGTCTAGCCAGAAGCAAGCGCATGTTCTACGATCGCATCGGGATTCCAAACATCGTTGGCTGTCTCGATTGTTCAAGATCTTAACCTTATTCAAGATCAACACATTGTGAGTTTGTTTATATTTTCATTAGTGTCTCGTTATCCTTGATACCTTTTACAGTTAGTCAAGCTTCAAATCGAGCGTGAACTGCGGAAGAAAAGAAAGGACGATTTGGCGGATAGTCAAGGCGCTAGCATTGGACGAGATGGACATGGACTGCCGCAAGAAAAAATGAATTGTTGATAAATTGAACTTGATTCGCTTATGTTTTGACTGTATACAGTTTACTAGATAACTGTGAACTGCTAGACATAACCTCACATTTTTGTCCAAGTTAATTGACTGGTGGGGCTGGGTTCAATTTGGCCGTTCACTCACTTGTTTTGGGTTAATTGCACTTTAGTAGTTCAATGGAATTTTACTAGTCCAATGGGAGTTTACTAGTCCAAAAATATTTCGGTAGTCCAAAAATATTTGAGTAGTCCAAAAATATTTCGGTAGTCCAAAAATATTTGAGTAGTCCAAAAATATTTGAGTAGTCCAAAAATATTTCGGGAGTCCAAAATTTTCGAAGGAAATAAGGGCTGTATGGGGAGGGGAAGGGAATAATAAAGGGCCACTTTTTTGTCATCGTTTAGCTGTTTCATCATGTTTTTCAACTGGGGCGTGGCAAAAAAAGACTCTATATGCATTTTTTGATCAAGAGTACTTCTTGGAATCATGTCTAAGGTATGTGGGTGTGCGCATCTCCAATCAACCAAGCCCCCAAGCCCCCTGCGCCCCCTTCGGGGCGCATGGGGCTAGAGAGTTAGAGATGCGCGCACGCACTTACCTTAGACATAATTCCGAGAAGTACACTTGATCATGAATGCGTATAGAGTCTATTTTTGCCACCGTCAAAAGTCTTCTCGGATTCATCTCTAAGGTAAGTGAACTTGCGCATCTCTAACTCACAAGCCCCCTGCGCACGGTACGTGACAATTCATCCTCAGGGACAATTCATCCTCACTTGGGAAAACGGGACGATTCATCCTCACTTGTATAAACGGGACGATTCATCCTCACTATTAAAAAGGGCCGATTCATCATTCCTTTAAAAAAGGGACTCCAGATGTCTTTAGTAAAGACTCTTCGCTGTCTTGATAAAAAAATTGCAATAGTTCATTGTCAAATATATTTTATTTCCGGGGTATTGCTTTTCATGCTCCGCTCCCTTCTTTTTCGTATCTTTTACTGATTTTGATTAGCTTGCGATTACACATTTATGGTTTCAGGATGGATTCTTGCATGCAAAATGGTCAAATCAATTATGTAGAGGTTACACGTGTCTTGGCGATTCTTGAAGCGCTACAGCAAAACAACCATGCAGTAAACGTGGCGGCTCAAGGCAATTTGAATGATGTCAATCGAGCAAGAGATGCGTTATATGAAAACGAGCAACGGCTGGTCAGTGGTCTTTTTAGGTATCGACTTTTTTGAAAAAACATTATGCTATTGTTAAGGATTCAATAACGATTATCAAGTCAGAGAAAGGCCATGACAAAGCGGTTTACGGAGGCCATCAATTCGTCTCTCACTTCCAAAATCGAACTGGTACTAAGCAATATTGGAGATGCGTGAAGTTCGAAGAAAAGAATGGAAAATGCAAGGCTCGCTTGCATGCTCTGGTTGTCAGTAATATTTGTGTCAAGTTTCTTCCTCACAGCGATTCTCTAGCTCATAACCATGCATTCGATCCGATGGCAATTCCAATCAACATTGTCAAAGCAAATATAAAACGTCGCGCCTTAGACACCGAGAAGTTATTTAGCTAGGTCGTGAATAGCTCCGTTTAATGTGCACTGATTTTTCAGAAGCCAAAAGAACTTTTGAATCATGAGCTCCAGTCAGTCCCATTAGCGCTAGGTCCAAGTCTAGGAGATAGTGCCACCCGCAAGATGGTACGCAGAGTCCGCATTGCCAATCAAATTCCGGTCGTTGAATCAGCTAGGGTGGAGGATGTCGACATTCCAGCAGCATGTCAGATATACCAGGATGGAGCCGGCCGTGAAGAGCTGTTTTTGTTAGGCGATTCAGGTAAAAATGATTCGGAGAGGTGAGTTTAAATTATTATTTTGAGTTCAAGTATCATAATTATTCACAGAATTTTGCTGTTTGGACGAGAAAGGCACATAGAGTGGTCTGCAGAAATGAAATATATCTACATGGATGGGTCCTTCAGCATAACTCCTGCTCCATTCTACCAAGTTTTTATTTCTTCTTCTCATCTTTATCATTGCTTATTCAAGGCATTCAGGTTCACGCTATTCTGGCTGAGAGAAGTGCACGAGCAGCAAATGGTGGTAAGTGGGTGTTTCCTGTACTTTATGCGCTGCTCAAGTCAAAGTCTCGGGATGTGTACACAAGGCTGTTCAAAATGGTGAAACAGCTGTGGCCGGATTTCACACCTACTTCTATTTCGGTTGACTTTGAACAAGCTGCCATCCAATCTTTGATCGAAGTTTTTCCTTGTAAATTTTTTTTCAGACTCTGTTATAATTATCTTCTCTGTTATTGGATTCAGATTCAAAGATTTCTGGCTGTCTCTTTCACCTCGTGAAGAATTTTAAGAAGCAAATTGGAATATGTGGTCTTAGTGGGCGTTATCAAGAGCCTGAGTTTTCCGTCCTCGCAAGAATGATTATCTCACTCGCTTTTGTCCCGCCAACTGCCATTTGGTCTTGCTTTGCTCAACTTCAACTACACCTACCTGTGGAACTTGCAATGAATCTGAATTGGTTCAAGCGAAACTATGTTGGTAAACGCCTTGTCCTTCGTCACAAAACTCTTCAATTGGCAGTAATGATCTTAGGTACAGCCGAGCATGCTCCAAGATTTCCGGTAAATTGGTGGACATGTTATGAGAGGACCTTGGCTGGTGAAGATCGAACCAACAATTTCGCAGAAGCTGCTCATCGGCGACTCCATGACGCTCTCGGTGTAGACCACCCAACAGTTGGCCGCCTTCTTCAGGATCTCAAGCGAATACAACGATCTCATGACATGCATTTTGAGCAGTACTTAGCAGGAATCGCAGCTACGAAGAAACGAAGAGTCTACTATGAAGCAGATTCAAGAATATTGGCAAAAGTACACCACTATCATGACTCTAGTCTTATGGCATATCTTCGAGGGCTAGCTTACAATATAGTCATGGATCAGTAAATGTTGAGAAAATTTGTTTGTTTGCCCGTGTTATTCTATGGTGAAAATAAAAATTGCTTGCTGATAATGATGATTGAGGGTAACATTCATTCAATGTAACATCGTTGTGAGAATCACTCGCTTATAATAGATTGGTGAATACCTTACTTTATTTCAACAGAGCAACAGGCTTCCAACATCTACAGTCTTTTAATTATCAGTCTCTATAAAAGCATTGTCCCTTTAGACCGAAACTCGCCCCTTTTTCATAAGGGAACATGGATCGCCCCTTTTTATAAATGAGGATAAATTGCCCTGTTTACACAAGTGAGGATCAATCATCGCTTTTTCCCAAGTGAGGACGAATCGTCCCTTTTAGATAGTGAGGATGGATCGTCCCTTTTTAACGAGTGAGGATGAATCGTCCCTTTTTAACGAGTGAGGATGAATCGTCCCTGAGTGAGGATGAATAGTCCGTTTTTACCGAGTGAGGATGAATTGTCGCTTTTAAACAAGTGAGGATGAATCGTCCCTTTTCCCAAATGAGGATGAATCGTCCTTTTTTATCGAGTGAGGATGAATTGTCCCTTTTTACCAAGTGAGGATGAATCGTCCCTTTTTCCAAGTGAGGATGAATCGTCCTTTTTAGATAGTGAGGATGAATCGTCCGTGTCCGCCCTGCGCACCCTTCGGCGGCGCAGGGGCTTGGGGACTTGGAGTTGAGATGCGCACACCCACATACCTTAGACACAAATCACTCGGAGTAACTCCGGATGCATAAAAAAAACATGCATACCATAGTTTATTTATGCGGTAGGCCCCAGTATTCAAAACTATGTTTAAAGCTCTTTTGTTCAAAGTGTTTGTGTTTGATTTTAAAAATAGTCGACCCAACTATGTTTTTGTTAATAAGATATAGCACTTTAAAAGACCAGTGTATAATAAAAAATCTAAACATTTGCTTAGCGAAAACAGTTTATTCTTTTTGCAACTTTTTTTTAGTTTTTTACGTTTTTTTCTTGCATTTTTTTATGCCTTCTACTCAGTCAATAAAAGGAACATGGTCAGCCACAAAGCGAACTCTTCGCCACCTGCATGGCACATCAGCCGACCTTTTCCCGACATATCTTTATCAATATATGTTTCGCAGAATGTACAGCAATACTAAAATCTTTGAGACAATGCTTGAATCTATTCGAACGATTTATGACTTGGATTAAATAATAAATCACCCTTTTACAATGCCATACATTTGAGCAAATTAAAGTTTAGCAATAAGTTAAAATGTTTAAAATATAGTTAGACCAGCAAACTTTCATTGGACCCCCAAAATGCATTGGACTATTAAAGTGCAGGCTGGACTATTAAAGTGCAGGCTGGACTACTGAAGTGCGGGCTGAACTAGTAAAATATTTTCGGACCCTTGAATTTCCATAGGACTATTAAAGTGCAATAGTACCCTTGTTTTAGCCGCTTGTTGTTATTGACAACTACGATAGACCAATCCTAGAAGCCCACCTCCAGCGTGTGGACGACGGTCAGGTCCGAGCATTAAAGAGGTTTCTTAAAGAAGAAATTGTCAAGCTCAACGGTGGCCCCCAAGTATGTATGGCAGGCAGAACATTGCTCTCAGGTATGTTAACTTTTAACACTTAAATGGCGGCTCATTTATGATAGCCCAGATCTTTCCAATTTTATGTTAATTTTTAGGAGGTCTTTTTGTAAAGTTTGTTCATACCTCCCATGACCAATTATCCTGATGTATAGGGCATGATTTCAATTTAATTTGGAAAAATCGATTTTTTCCATGATGGGGGTATCATGGGTTAAAAATAGCTATAAAATCGCAAGTCATATTTGCGCAGGCCAAAGATCAAACTCCGTATCCTCCAGATCTTCCTCTTGGTTCCACTGCTCATCATCTTGCTCCATAAGATCAACATCCTCGAACTCGTCGCCGTCGCCATTGAACTGCCCTCCTTCATCGCTATCACTTTGGGTGTCCATATTGAGAAGATCTGAAAAATTTTGGTGATGTGGGAAGGGAAACTAAGGAAGAGATGATAGAGCTGTGGATAATCAAGAAGAAACAAATAATTCTGTGAGTGAGACCAGATAAAATAAGACTCAACTAAAATAAAATCCCGAATTTCGCGCCAAAATTTTGAAATTTGACTTTGAAATATGACTTGCGATTTTATAGCTATTTTTAACCCATGATACCCCATCATGGAAAAAATCGATTTTTCCAAATTAAATTGAAATCATGCCCTATACATCAGGATAATTGGTCATGGGAGGTATGAACAAACTTTACAAAAAGACCTCCTAAAAATTAACATAAAATTGGAAAGATCTGGGCTATCATAAATGAGCCGCCATTTAAGTGTTAAGGGTGCTTAGTGAAGGATTTGATTGATAATGTCACAATTTTCGGAAGGGGGGGGGGGGGGGACACGTATCTCTAACTCTCAAACCGCCAATTTTCGGACCAGCCTGTACTAAGCGATACAGGATGTGGCGAAAAAATGCGAACACTTTTGAAAATTTGTGCAAGGGCTTTCGTGCACCGTCTGAAATACAGATTTTTTCGGTGTAATCACGGATGTTTAAATAAGGGTTGTAAGGCCGGTTCCGAGTCTTTTCACTCTGCCGTTAACCTGGGTCTAGCTCTCTCAGCATGAGATTAACTTGGCTCGCTGCACAGAGCTAACTCATTATGTGGTTGATCTCCATGTCACGACCCGTCAAAATTTTGAATTTATAGCACTTTAAACCCAACAGAAAGCCAAGATTTTCAAGTACTTTTCAAATATTTTGGCGCGATTTGAGTTTTTCCACTTTTTTCGTACGGATTCAGGTTTTTTTGTAAATCGTATACAGAAAAGCATGCAAAATGAATAATAATAATAATACAAGGGGCTACTTTTCTAAGCTGAGATTTGCTTGAAATATAGCCAAAAAGCTACAATAGGATCATTGGGAATCCAGTGGTCTAAATTTAGCGTGGTCACTCAAAATAGTCTTTTTCATAAAACAATTCATAATTTGAACCAGATCTCAAAATTTAGATAAAGAAACTGATTTTGGTTCTAAAAACGAATTTTCGTAATGTTCTTGGTCAAAAAGATACTAGGCATAGCCTGACTTTCTGGACTCCATATACTTGAAAGTCCGAAAAAAAATACAAGGAGCTCGGAAAACCTAAAAAAGGTCAACTTTTTGTAGTGAATCGACCTGCGGGTAGGAAAAACACTGTTCTTTCATTTAAACATAGAAAAAATTGAAATAAACAAGTGAAAAAATCTACAGACTGGAGTATAGTGCTCATCGTTTTCTTAATAACAATATGAGCAGTGTAAATAAATAAATCTAGCGCTTCTATTATTTTTGCCATTGCTTATTTGGTGTCATTCGGAAGCTGAGAATACATCGAATTCTTTGAGACGAAATACCACAAAGGTTACAGCGATGAGAAAAATTTGCGACCAGAAAAGAAAAAAGAAATTAATAATTTTTTGGGGATGGGTCTTGCCAGGGCTGCCATATGTCCTTTTCAAAAAGATTTGTCCTTTTTGGGAACCCGAATCTTTTTATTTCTGAAGTTTTAGTCAAAATCTTTTTTTTTTGCTTCAAAATGGCAATCAGCACTAGATAAAATAGACTCTTTTCTTCAAATTCCTGTTTTTTGACCAAACATTTTTTTTAAATTTTGAGATGGCAGCCCTGGTTTGGCCCAATGCTATAAAATTCAAATTTTGACGGGCCTTGATGTGCGTATGTTCGCACTTGAAGCTGACCTTATCACCTGGGGCTTTATCCGTCCATCCTTGTTACACCAAACTTTATCGACAAGACGGAATAAATAAATAAAATATGATGAATAAATGCAGCAAATCAATTATAATTCAAAAGTGACCGTGTTTTTTTGACACACCCTGTATACGAAGTCAAGTCGAGAGGGTCTTCTATTATGCTTGTCCCACAATGGACGCGGTTGCGGCAGCGGTAGCGGCAACGCGTCGAAAACCGCGTCATTGTGGGAGCAATAGGACGCGGCACGCGGTAGCGTCAAACGCCTGCGTTTACCGCGTCGAAAAACGCGTCCATTGTGGTGGCAGCTCGCGTTTTTGCTTGCGTTTACCGCTGCCGCAAGGGGTCGCGTTATTTTATTTTTGCCGCGCGGTAAATTGGACGCGTTTTTTTCAAGTTGGACTAAAAAATTTTATGATTCTGGTAAAATTAACCATTTTTCCTGAAGGCCTACTCGTTATAAGTATTTTAGTAAAAAATTTTTGGATATCGAGACATAAAATTTTGGTATTTTACCGCGCGGCAGAGGTTGCGGCATATCGAAAATCACTTGATTTTGAGTTTTTCATGTAAATTTTCATTTCCTGATAAATTGCAATTGCAATTTATAGTATATATGCTCAGCTCTATGATTCTAAACTGAATTTTTGCACACCTTTATTAGTAAAACTGGGGCATAAAGACAAGTGAAGAAGAGAACATTTCAAATCATTTTTTCCTGCCAATCCACAGAACCGCGTCCACTCAAATAATTCACTAGTGTCTCGCGTGTTAGAATTGCCTCTTTTCCTGCTTTTGGTGCTTGCACTTGACATGAGATATTCGGCAGTTGATTGTTGAGCAGTGAACGCCAAATCCTGTTGTCTTCATCCCCATCATCCGCCAAACGCCTTGGGTCATAATTGGTTTGCTCTTCCAGGATAAAGTTGTGTAGGCAAACCGCGGCTTTGACAATCGACACTCGCCGTCCTCGGAACGATTTAACAATAGCGGGTGTATCCAGTACTTTCTCTTATTTTGTCGGCGCCGTAGCATTAGTAGCGCAAGAACAAGTTTTTTCTTGTCGTTCATCTTTAAGGAGGGGGGACACTTGGGGGGGGGTTGAGAAATGGGTTTGTCAACCTGATGAAAAACCCATAAATGGGTTGCAAAAAGATTTTAAATATAAAATTGTTTATGTGATTTTATGATGGGTTTCACTACATTATTCGACAATATTTAGTGAAACCCATCACAAAATCACATAAACAATTTTATATTTAAATTCTTTTTGCAACCCATTTATGGGTTTTTCATCAGGTTGACAAACCCATTTCTTAACCCCCCCAAGTGTCCCCCTTTAATATACCAAATAATTGAAATCATGCTGGTCAGATCAACTAAATAACACAGAGTAAACTCTATCGCACACCGACATCAATATTTTAATTGAAGCAAGACGTTTATTACCAAGAGAAAAACAACTCAAAAACATTCGATGAAATAAATAAAACGTACGGCGAATCAGAAAATTAGAAGGGCTATTGCGGCTACAACTGCTGACTGGACAACTTTTGCTGACTGTAGACTCCCATTTCTGCATTGGCAATGACTCGCTGAATTTCCATCTTTGCCATAGACTTGTCAATTGGATTTGAGATAACTTCAAGACTCTTTCCTATGCTTCTACCAGAAGCAACTTCCGCCGACTCCTTGTCATCTCCCAAGAATTTCACAAGCTGTTCTTCAAATGAGTCTGACTTCCTTGGCATCTTTGCAGCTGTTGGAGTGTCACTGGATGATGACTGCTTTCTTTTCCCGAAGCCGTACAACGTAATGACTTCATCTTCGTTAAATTCATCTTAATTCAATATTGTCATCACACAAAGAGGATGTCATTCTACATTAGACTTACCATACTCACTTTTATTGATTTCCTTAGACACACAGTCAGTGTTGCGAAGAGTGCTTTCTCTCCTAAAAAATCAAGCAGTACACACTAAGCTCAACAATAGTTTGTGTAAAAACTCACTCTTTGCGGTCCTCCATGAAAGGATCCATAAAACTCATTGAACCGAAATGCGGCCATGAAGACTTCCATTCATAAGCACCAGCTCCACTAGGCTTTGCTTTATTTTCTTTGACATTGCGATCTCGGAGACTTTTCGTACGGATCTTTGCTTTTTTTCCATCTAAAAAATTCTCCATCTAATTGACAAGTTGGTTTATTTTTGCCAACCTTCGAATGCTCTCTCAGATTGAGCTGCGATCTTTGCCCAGACATCCTTTCGATCCTTGAGATATTCTTCGTCAGCCTTGTTGTAGAGACTCGGATGTGCCTGTACGAGAGAGATGAGCAAATCGTTAGCATTCTTCTTTTTCTTGACAGAACCTTCCTCTTTGATTTCTTTTACGCTGTCGACAATATTGACTGGCATCTTGATCTATGGATTGGAAACTAAAAAACATATATTAACTAGGTGTAAATGTGTCCGTGTACACGAAAATTTGAAGGAAAAGCAAAGAAAAGGCATGGCTTCATATGATGAAAAAAAAGAATAAGCAAAAACACTCTCGCCTGCCGCGCGTTTTTTCTAAAAACGCGCGCGTCTGCCGCGGCTTCGCTACCGCGCGGCAGAGCACCCACAATGGACGCGTTTTTCTGACGCGTTTCCGCGCGCGTTACCGCTGCCGCTACCGCTGCCGCAACCGCGTCCATTGTGGACAAGCATTAGAGGAAATACAGCTCTATAATGTTTTTTTTAAAGAAATTCCACATGTCTGTGTGAAACCCAAGAAAGGCTCCAGCTTTTGGCTCCACTCTCGGCTAACAAATGACAACTACGCCAAATTTTTTGCTGTCCGAAGGGACAGATTTGAGACAATGTCCAGCAAACTTCTAATTGACCGTGAAACTGTGGACAATGCAGTTGCGTGGTATGAACATATGCTTGTCTCAGGACAGAAAATAATTGTTTTCTTCTTTTTAGGCTGGATGGCTACCATATCAGAAGATCCAGGTTGGGAGATGCGGAGAAAAAACCTTCACCCCCAAAAGTCAAATTGTAAGCCATTTAGCAATAAATAAGGCTGAAATTGATTTCACGCACCAAAATACTGATTTCCCCAGTAAATTTATTTTTTCTCCCAGTAAATTTGAATTTCAAACAAAATACTGATTTCCCCCAGTAAATTAGTAATTTCCCCCAGTAAATTACTGATTTCCCCCAGTAAATTTTGGATTTCTGCAGTAAATTTGGTAATTTGTGCAATTTGAGTCAAAATTTTGTGGGAAAACAAATTTTTCAATCAGAAACTACGTTGAATCGCTTAGAATTCCAGGCCAAAGTGGCCAGAAGCCAATGAAAACTGAGGTTTTTGATAATCTACTAAAAAGAGTTATCTTTTTGCGAAAAATGATTGCGCGCATCAAAATCTCGTTCTAATTTACTCAATTGATCAGAACCCAACCCTGAACTATTACAAACAACTTTTAAATACCCTAAACCTTTGAAAATCACCCAAAGTAGTGTTTGGAGTAGTGTGGAGTGGTGTGGACTAGTCCTGACTTAAACAGTATCATCTTTATTCATGAAACAACAATAACATGAGTAACAGAAAATATTGTTTTGTGCTAAAAAAATATCCGTAGAATACTAATACGGACAGAAGAAACGAAAAAGCCCTAGAAATTGCACAAATCACCGAATTTACTGGGGAAATCAGTAATTTACTGAGGGAAATCAGTAATTTACTGGGGGAAATCAGTAATTTACTGGGGGCAATCAGTATTTTGTTTGAAATTCAAATTTACTGCGGGAAAAATAAATTTACTGGGGAAATCAGTATTTTGGTGTGTGTTTTTAGTTACAGCCAATAAATAATATATTTTTATGTAAAAAAATATGAGTATTTAGTGCCGATGGAACAACACCAGGAAATTCTCTACATGTGAACAGTGAGCACAAGCAGCATTTTTTAAACCCAAAGCAGACAATTGAATTCTTCCAAAAATACGCCACCTGGCAGAAACAAAATGAAATCAAAGAAAGCCAAGCAGCATTTGACCAATTCGCAATAAATGTTGTGGAATTAAATGGTTCACTGGGAGAACTGAGGTCACTGAAGAAAATTTTTCAGGTAAGGCAAATTTAGCTGAATGGCTTTTTCGGGATAGGTGCAAAGTGCATTAATTCCTTTTTTCGAAGCCACTTGATAATACAAATCCTGTCTCTTTCGAAAAAGCTCAGGGGCTACAATATTGTGAACAAACCAATACAAAACGGTACTTGTATAGTTTGTATCAAACTCCCCGCCCCTCACTCAAGGAATCACTTTAAAAATCAATATATTTTATTCGCAAACATATAATAACACAATTTGAGACCGCAAATGATACATAATATCTTCTTCTTCGAATTTCCTACGTCAGACGAAATCAGATACTTAGCTGCGAAATACCGATCAATGCGTTCCATATTCATGCTTCTGTCGACGCTTGCACTTCTGTCATGAAGATTCTACCGAGTAATTATGCGCTCCTATATCTGGGTCTACGAAATTGTACGAATGATTCACCATCAAATAAATCATTCGTGCAATTTCTTATATCTAGATAGAAAAAAATCTGCTCGAGACATTCATTAATTAAAAGGAGGGGGGGGGATGGTAAAAAATATACAAGTATCTATACAAATTTCTTCTCTTTTAGGCCTCAAACACAATGAGGAGTCTGTTTTCGGATGCTAAATCAGATTTGTAAGTCGGAAAAGGCCATAACTTTTTTTTCAATTTTTTCAAAATTTTTTTGTTATTACCATCTTGTAGCTAAGATTCAGGGCTGCCAGACGAGCATTTTATAAAGTAGATATCTTTTAAAAAATTGAGATAAAAATGTAAGACTCTGCACAATATTCCTGATTAGAATTTGAGTCAGAAGTCTTGGGTGGAGCCAGTGCTGGCAATCCGCTCTGCTCCGGCTCCGCTCTGACTCCGCTCCGGCTCCGAGTCGGAGCCAGATCCGGAGCCAAAAATTTACCCCGAAGGAGCCGGGAGCCAGATCCGGAGAGGAAAGTTTGTATCGACGGAGCCGGGAACCAGATCCGGAGCGGAAAATTTAAACTCCCAGAGCCATTTCGGAGCCAGTTTTTGTTTATTTAAAAGTTAAGAAAAGTTTGGATGTAAAATCTACTGTCAAATAAAAAAATTTTGTGACAAAAAACCTTCACTTATGGATTGTCTATATAACAAACCCAAGTAAATGTTTGTCTCGCGACAGGAATACTAATGTTAATTTTGCCATGCCCTTAGTTTCCGCCTATTATTGTTCCATCCATTCTCCACCCTTCACCACCTAAACTCAAAAGGCTGCATTCGAATGCTCGTCTGGCAGCCCTGAATCTTAGCTACAATATGGTAATAACAGAAATTTTTTTGAAAAATGGAAAAAAAGTTATGACTTTTTCCAACTTACAAATTTGATTTAGCATCCGCAAACAGACTCCTCATTGTGTTTGAGGCCTTAGAAAAGCTACTCGGTTATTAGCAGTCAACAACCAACCCTCCCACTTGATTATTTCACAATCTGGATCTTAGTGTCTAAAACAGACTTAATAGGGGTATACCAACGCTCTGATCGCCGTTTTCATATATTTGAATACACAAGCAGCCGTATTTTTTGATAAAACAAACTGCAGTCGACTCTCGATATAACGCCTCCCCACAAGTTCGTTCTTACCTAGTGTGCGACACTTTTTTTAACTTTAGTTTTTGAAAAATTTTGCTGAACCTGATTTGGCAGCTTTTTTAAAAATATTGTACAGATTCCGATTCTGATAATCGCTTCTGAAAAAGTTCAAACTTTTGCAGTAAGACCCGCGCCTATCGATATAACGCCGTTACTTTTAAAAAATGGGCGGCGTTATATCGCGATGGCGCGGGTCTGACTGGCGAAAGTTTAAACTTTTTTCAGAAAAGACTGGCAGGATAGGAATCTGTACGATATTTCTGATAAGACTGCCGAATCAGGTTCAGCAAGAGTTTTCAAAAATAGAGATAGAAAAAAGTGTTGGACCCTAAGCGGGAACGAACTTGAGGGGGTGGCGTTATATCGAGAGTCGACCGGATACTCAAGTTATACCCGGGATCTTTTGGAAAGTATTTTTCGATCGAAAAAAAGTGTTTTTTTTCATAAGTAAAGATAAAATTTTGATTTTTTTCGTCTGAAAAACTGATGCCTGTGTATTCAAAGATTCGAATTTGCTGGTGAAAATGTGCACATAATTATGTAAAAGCACATGCCCCCACGAATAGTCCGATTCCAAATGTTTGAATTCCTGGGCGCCACCTTTGCTGATAGAGACAACATCGAATAAAATTTTGACGGAACGAAAAAAAGCAAAAATGGCCGAAATGATTGGGCACACTTCTTTTTGCATCCACAGGGAAACCAAGCATTTGTAAGAAAAATTTTAATTTTTTCCAGATATGGTCGAAAATTTTCGTGTGGTGTTTTTACCACGTTTTGATAATTAAAAATTTTTAAAAAAAAAATTTTTCTTGAAAGTGCTTAGTCCCTCTGTGGATCAGCGGCAAAGAAAGGTGAACCAGTTGCAAAAAATACTCAAATCAGCTGCAAAACGTGAATCAGCTGGAAAAAGGTGTGCCTGAAATCATTAACAGAATACTAATTGATTTTGTCTCTATAGAAGAAAAGTGCTGCCAGGAATTCAAACATTGAAAATTGGAATCATTGCCGAGAGTATACCCCTTTACGAATAAGGTAAAATCAAGGGTCTAGTTGTCAAGGGTCTGGCTTAACCTTTACCGAAACTAAGCAAATCGATCCAAATTTTAGTTTTGCAGATTACAAAAAAATTAACTCTTTTTTTCAGCGAGTGTCCAATCTCAAAGATCTGATGCAGCTGATCAGAAAGAAGAATGTGGAAATGAACATACACCCGGTCCTGACAGACGAGCATATCTACAGCCTCTACCAATTTGCTAAGAGTGGAATTTCGATGAGTACAAAGATGCGGGACATCTTCTTTTCTTTCCTTTACCAGCTTGGCGTTGTTGATGCCAAATTAGTTGATGCCAGTGCTAATGCAGAGTCTCAATCCTTGCCTGTTTGTATACAAATTCCAAATCGCAATCAAGATGAATATCTGATTTCAATGGCAGCTTTCTGCTATCATGACCGATTCCGAGAAGGATTTTTGAGTGGGGTAGAAGAACTAGCCTTGAAAATATGTGATCTTACAGACAAGTGTCTGGTATTGATGAATCCCTTGGACAAAGCTGCTAAACCACTTGGCGAAGAAGAATTGCAGGATGGTGTCAAGGATGATGTAGAGAATATGCGCAGAGCCATGGAACAGTATGCGGGAAAGTTCAATTACAAGAAGTTTAAAGAATTTGAAGGTCAAGATGAAGATTTGGTCGCCAACTCACCAAATGACCTAGAAGACCACGAGAGAACCTTTCATGGACTCTTTGATTTCGGCTTCAACCTCCCTCAAGTAATTTTGCCGTAATTTTCTCTCTCTAACAAAAGTATTGTACCCATGCTACAGCGGGGAGAAAAAGATTGAGAAAATTTGGGAAATTGGGAAATTCAGACTAGGCCAGTACTTTCCCTACTTTTCTATTCAATTTGACTAGACTGACGAATCACATTTGGCAAAAGACTTTCAAATTGGAGTTGAGAAAAGTGTTGGACCTAGGCGGAAACGAACTTTTTGGGAGTTTGTTAAACCGAGAGTTAAATGTATCTAAAATTTAGTAGACTAAAACAATTAAACTCCGACATGTACTGGCCGATCCGAGAGTTTAGTCAGATTTTTTTTGATCATAATTTTTTTCTAGGCCGTTTTCCGAAAGCCTTATTTCACAGATCGACTTAGAATTTATTGAGAATTTTATAGTATATAATAAGCGACATGACCTTTTCATGCGGTACCCTAAAAGAAAGTTAAATAATTACGCGGCTTCTGCGTGCTTAGAAGAAGTATGGTTTTTCAAATACAAGGTGTAACAAGAAATTATGCCTTTTTAGATGGCCATCACTTTTTCGTAGTGTTTGCCAATCGGTTTTTGCCGTCCATTTTTTTACTGTATAATGTCAAAAACACGATTCTTGCTTGGTTGCCCCTGTGTTTTGGCTTATCCATCCAGAGCCATCCACAGTCCAGGACCCAAACCATAGAGAGGATCAAGCAAAAATTATGTTTTCGACATTGTACACTAAAAAAATTGCTGTCAGCCAGAGATATTAATTTTCGATTCGAAAAATGCGCTAGAAAAAAGGTATGACCGTTTCCAAAGGCAGAATTTATTGTTACAATCTGTACAACTGACGGATCTAGACTATTTTTTAAGATTTTTAACTTTGTTGGCAGTGAAGTACCTATAGAAGATGCAGTAAAACCAAGTGCTTCCGATGCATGTGACTCTATGGCTACAGCAGGTGGCTTAGGATTTTGCCTTTTCTTAATTCATTCTTTTTCAGCTAACCTCATGCACTTATTCGAATGGAAAATTGCACATTCGGCAAAAGATGCCGAAAACAAAAAGAATCTAGCCTGTACCAGGCCATGTGGTATGGTACAGATTGGACCAAGCTGAATGAGCTCATCAAAAGAAATAAGATAAAGCACGTTCTCTTTCTTGCTTTTGTATTTTTGGTGAATCCCAAAACGAATACTCTAGAAGGAGTATTGTCCAACTACTATTTCTGGCAGGTTTGTTTTTTTAATGATAAATATAAATGAGAACTATAGCAAAGTGGCCGTAACTGAGTTTTTTGCTTCCTCTAAATATTCGTTATACGAAATTCAAAATAAATTTACAACAAAATTCAAAGAAAATAGCAAGAAAAATGTGATAAATCACCAAGAAATGACCATAAAACCCCTATAAATAACTACAGTTGAAGCTCTGTATAACGACTCTCAAGGGACCGGCTAAACCGAGTCGTTATAGAAAGCGTGGTTATAAAGAGCGTCGTTTGGATTTGAATTACTTAGCTCAGGACCGAATAGTTTTTTTTGGATCGTTATAAAGAGCGTCGTTATAGAGAGCGTGGACTGTACTACTCCTAGGAGATTGGAGGAAAATTTTTTCAACCAACTTCAATCTCTTCTACTAGAACCTGTTTAGAATTGCTTTTTTGAGCACATATCCAGAAGCGAATTTCAAGGGGCGAAACCCCAAAAGTAATTTTTTTAACCAACGCCGTTTCCGGCTATTATGGTGTTTTTGTAATAAATAAAATTTTCATGAGGTGGAGTTTATGAGTTGGCTTTAGCCGGTTATATATACGGTTTAAAACAAATAAGTAAATTTTTGGCTTTTAGGGTAGATTTCGTGTGTTTGATCAATGTTTTAAATTATTTTATCCAGCTTTTGATCATTTTCTGAAAGGAGTGAACAAGGGTGCAAAGAGGGTAAAAAGGTAAACCCGATTCAATCTTTTAACACCGCGAAGAGGGTCTGTTAATTTTGTATATTCTGATGCAGTTTTCAAAGCATTATCACCTTATACCTAGACCTCGCATGTAACACTTTATTCGAAAATCGGGCTTATCCAGGGTCGGCTGCAGCACACTCTATTTGGGCGAAACCTTATACCTCATTTAACTTTTTAAGGTTGAAAGAGGAGAAGAATACATTAAAAGCGGGACTCACTGTGTAATAGTTATAAGGACTCGAAGATGAAGCGGGCGAACCCGGTAGAGAGGCCAAGAGGAGAGATAACAGGATACTGGACATATGCAAGTATGGCATTTTTTCGTTGTATTTCTCATGGTACTGAATTGAAACTTATTTATAGCTAGAGAGAAACTGGAAAAGCTCGCGATTCATTGAAGAAGCAATCCAAAAAAAGAATAAAAGATGCGGAGGAAGAAGACTAAATGTAATACTTTTACTGTTTTATCATACACCTACAGTTAAAGAGGCATGCTCATAGCCAATAGGAAAAAGACAGATGACAGAAAATCAGATATATCTCTCAAAAAATTTTACATGGTTTTTTAAATTC
The DNA here is from genome assembly GCA_004194705.1 of Ditylenchus dipsaci. Taxonomy (NCBI): domain Eukaryota; kingdom Metazoa; phylum Nematoda; class Chromadorea; order Rhabditida; family Anguinidae; genus Ditylenchus; species Ditylenchus dipsaci. The sequence continues at coordinate 142,807 of SADC01000251.1, forward strand.
TTTAATGACTATTCTGTTCGTTTTTAAAAAAGAACTGCTTTTACAGAAAATAATAAAATGGAAAATGGCCTACGAGAATCGAATAATACCTGTCCTCCGCTCTTTGTTCTATTTATCATTAAAAAACTGGTAAATTTTACAAAATTTACTGAAAATCGGTAGATCAGGATTTCTAATTATTGGTAGGGCTATCTGTTATCTGAAGGGCGGGGTATACTGTAATAGCGGCAAATTTTCTTCAGGTATTTTCGAAAAATTGGAACAAACGAAAATAATATATATAGAAAGCAAAGCTTGAAAAAATGCACGACCCACAAAAATGACGAGCATAATGCCTTGGCCCAGTGGAAGTACGAGGTGCAAGGTCGAGGTGAGGGATGTGAAATAAGAGGTGCGAGGCTAACTTCCAAAGTTTTAATTTTCGGCGCTAGTAGCGAATACCCCCTCCTCAATGATTTTCACCGTTTTAACTTTAGTAAAAAGTACCCAAATTTATGTCCCAGACCACGGAAAATGTGTGCAAACTCTTTATTAGTCACAACTTCCGTACGCTGTTCTATCCCCAAGCCTAAGGGTTAAACCTAAACTTGTTGTTTGCAAGAGTAGTTACGTATTTGCGGGTATTCGCTATCAGCGCCAAAAATTTCAATTGGTGTAAAAGGCCAGGGTTTTTAGAATAACATGCCACCTCCCCCCCCCTCAACTTATGCCTTTTGAAACTTAATAAAAAAAGGCCCCAAATTTATGTCCCAGACTCCAAAAAATGTGCGCAAACTCTTTATCAGTCACAACTTCCGTACGCTGTTCTATCCCAACCCTAAAAGCTAATCCTAAACTTTTTTTTTGCAAGGGTAGTTACAGCAATTTTTGAAGGTCGGATTGTTGGGGGGGGGGGGGGGGGGAATGTTCGCAACTAGCGCCTAATTTTCATATCTGAGAGCTGGAGTGTTTGTTATTTTTCTGTAGCGAACGTGTGAAAGATTCAAAAACGCTCTTCACAATAGTGAAATGACAAAATTTGGCTGAGTTACGGCTTCTCAAAGTCCTCCTACTTCGAGCTCGCACCTTGATTGTGGCCACCGCATGGAAAAATTTTGCAGCAAATTCTCGTAATCTAGCAGCAATATTTGCAATATTATTGCGGATTTTTGCGGGAATTTTATTTTTATAGTCAGAAAATGACTGGGATTGCTTAGAATCCTACCTCAGGGCTGCCAATTCTCACTGAAAATTTGTCTTTTTGGGAGTTTGCTAAGAAAGGTTAAGCTTTCTGCAAAAAGCTCTTTCAGCGGATCAGAATTCAAGTCCAATAGGCTAAATTTCTCAGAATCATACCTTGAAGCATTTTTAAAACAGCAGCTTAAACCACCCTTAACCATCATAAGCTGCTTTAAACCATTATCTAACTACAATAAATCGGTGCTTAGGCTAAGTTCGGCAACTTTTGACGGCTTTCGACCACTATGAGTTGGGATTCTGAGAAATCCCAGTCATTTTCTGACTATGGAAATTGAATTTATTGCAAGCAAATTCACGTAACTTTGCAATATTATAGACTATTTTGCTGAATTTATTGCAAAGGAACTTGAATTTGCTGAAAATTTCTGTTACACCCGATAAAAAGGCGACAGGCAGATCAACTTCTCGCTGGTATTTGAAAATCTGTTTTGACAATTCTTACATTTTCAATGCAAGCATAGGAAGAACTGTCCCAACAGATTTTTAAAAATTACTGAAGCATACGTACGAGATTCAAAAAAGTACGCAATACCTTTTCGACATCGGCGTATCATGCCCTGAAGGTTTTAATTGTGAATGTAAATGCGCCTACGTGGGTAGTTGACATTTGACTTTTCTCGAAATAATTTAATATTTTAATATTTAACAAACCTAATTTTATTATCTAGCTCTAAGACTTGATGCTGCAGGTATGGTCACCCCACCCATTGCAATAATTCGGTGCAGTACTGATTTTTACTATCATTTCAACCCATTTCATTCCGCTGTGTCAATGCTCATGCTTCTAGTTTTAGCTTTAAGTGAAGTTTTTTTTTGTTATTTGCTTGTTAGGTCTCTGTAATTCTTGTCAATAAATTTTTAAAAATGATGTATTCTCTACCACAGTCAGACCACGCTATATTCTAGTCACTAGAAAATAGAACAAAGGTACACTATAGCATAACTATGGGTTGTGAGAGATCAATAATGGTAAATTTTGAAAATAATATACATTGTCTCAAATAATAACAATGTCGCATGGAAAATGTCCATTTTAAATATAATTTGTCGGGCGACATTGTCTCTTTTTTGTTTTTTGTCATTGTCCCTTTTCATTTACAAAAGAACCAAAGATACAGAATACTAGAAAAGTATGGATGAATAAATAAATATGAATGAATAATAAATAAGCGATATGTATACAGTCAAACTTCGATAAGCCGACACCCCAATAAGCCGACATCCTTGATAAGCCGACACCCTGTCGACGCTTGTTTTGGCCAGGTAATCGACACTTTAAGGAAAACGACACTCCGATAAGCCGACACCTCGATAATTCGACACCCTGAGTTCGATATCTTGCGGTGTCGGCTTTTCGAGGTTCAACTGTACATATAAATTGAAAAATGGCCAGTGTCGCTTGCTAAAAATAGAACAGAGGACAATGTCGCTCGACAAAAAAATAAAAATGGGAAAATGTCGCCCGACACTTGCTTTCATAAAAATAATTTGTCTCGCGACATTTTCTTCTAAACAAATATTTTGACGCGCGACTAATTCTTTTAAAATAGACAGCGTCCGGGCGCCAATCCGTACTGATTTTGGCATTTTAAAAAAGAGTGGTTTTAGGAGTACCTGAAAATTTATTGTAGGGATGGTAAATTTCCGAGAAGCTTTTTTGAGAAGGGGGAGGGCAATTAACGACTAGCATCAAACAATGGCTTCCGCTGCTCCAGTTAATTTCAAATGCAAGTTGTATAGTTCACTTAAAGTGGCATACCAGCGCTTTACACTGCAAATTAATGCAAGGTCCGCTAATTTTTCAAAAATTGTTCTTGTTTTCAATCGTTGCAACTCAAATCTGATTTCTATGACCTTATCCTACTTTTTAAAAATAGGCAGAAACTTTTGTCGGATCAGGTAGAAGGCTTTTAGAAAATCAGAGAAACAAAATTTCAGTTGCAGTGTAACGCACTGGTGTGCTCCTTTTAAAGCCTTGAATATTTGGCTTTATACGCTCTATTTGCATACGCTTTATTTGCACCTATCGAAAAAATATGTCTTATTTCCCCATTATCTAACTACAATAAACGGTGCTTAGGCTAATATCATCAACTTTTGACGGTTTTCGACCACTCTGAGTTGGAATTCTGAGCAATCCCAGTCATTTTCTGACTATGGAAATTGAATTTATTGCAAGCAAATTCACGTAACTTTGCAATATTATAGACTATTTTGCTGAATTTATTGCAAAGGAACTTGAATTTGCTGAAAAATTTTTTTTTTCAAAGTCCCAGAAACTGTTTATTAACAGTTTTTGAATAATTTTACACGAGAAAATTTTTAATGAAAATTCTGAAAAAATAGACTTGCTTTCCCAAGGTAAAATATCGTACATTAAGGTATACTACCTCGTTTTGGTCACTGTGGCTGGGCAAAAAGAGCTTCTTTATGCATTTTTGATTATTAGCCTGCGTCGGAATCATGTCGAAGATACGTGGGCCTGCTCAATTTTAACTCTCAGCCTTATTCAACAAATTTAGGCTCAGCCCTTAGGCTTGAGCCATTATCTTAGGCATTCCGGCTTAGGCATCTGACAATCTAAAAAGTGAAATACCCAAGCCTATTATACCTAAGGAAGTGGCCTAAGCCTAAGGACGAAGCCTAAGCCTGAAATTAGTAAATAAGGCTAGAGAGTTAAAGATGCGCACACCCACATACCTCAGACATGATTCTGAGCAAAGGTCATAATATACCTTAATGTACGACACATCACCTTGGGGAACCAAGGCAAATTTTTTTATTATATGTATATATAGAGCCGAATATTTCCGTAACAAAATTCATTATAAATAACATATAAATTTGGAAAAACTATTTTTAGAATAACTTTAAACAGCATCCAGAGAAAAATATAAGGCTTACACTTTTTTAGTTCTCACTTACCAAAAAAGAATGAGAGTATTTGCGAAAAAAGCTATTGACCAAAGAAAGCTATTGGCGAAGGATGCCGTTGGCGATAGATGCGATAGGCGAAGTGATCTCATTGGTGAAAAGATGCCTTGAATTTAAAATTTTAAAACTTGACTTTGATACAGTCATTAGATACAGTCAAACCCCGGTGTATGTCATCCAAGTTATACTCAGTAGTACTTGCACCAAGTTTAGGCACATCAAAGGATGCCGCCTTTATGCCCCATACCTATGGGGCACTTTCAAAGAGGAGCCTATAGGTATAGGTGGGTGTCAAGCTCCGCCCCTTTTGACCCATACCTATGGGGCACTATTTCAAAATATAGGTATGGGTCAACAGGGGCCGAGCTTGACACCCTCCTATACCTATGGGCTTCTCTTTGAAAGTGCCCCATAGGTATGGGGCATAAAGGCGGCATCCTTTGATGTGCCTAACTTGTGCAAGTACTACTATACTCCCTCCTTGGTTGATCGCTACTCTAAATATACTCTATTGGGCTAAGTTTGGCTTATTCTTTGTCAGCTGACACCTACTCATACGTCACCTTGGTTATACGACACTCTGAGGTCGGTTCATTGGGGTGGCGTATAACTTAGGTTTGACTGTAACAAATTCATAATTCCGCAACAATATATGATGCATGATAGTTGTAATGAACGTGTTCCCATGTGGTCTAACGGTTAGGATTGGTGGCTTTCACCACCCGGCCCGGTTCGATTCCCGGCATGGGATAACATTTTTAACATTTTGGCTAAAATTAGTTATGAACTCCTACATCTTTAACACTTCAATCCTCAAGCGTGACTTTTGCCTCTCTGAATGCAGAACTTCATGGGGAACACAATGTTTTTTATATATATTTTTGAAATCCTAAGATTGGTTCAAATCGGCTTTGAAACATGTGACATATAATTCAACCACTAGAGAGTTATATAAGGCTGTAAGTTTTTTTTCATCAAATATTACTATTTTTCTTTTTTAAAACCATAAATGTTTCTAATGAGCTACTCTATTTTTCTGTAGTTGCACATCACTTCTGCCGAAATTTAAAATTGGATTAATCAAAGATCGCTAAAATGTGAGTTTCATTATAGTAGTTTTTTTACAAAAATGCCCATACTTTATTGTAGTGAATCTTTTGGGCCTTAGTTTAGCGGTATTTAACAGACGACATTCTGCGCTACAAAATGATTTGCCACTTTTTTATGTGCTCTTCAGATTGTGGGGTCATGTCTTTTAAGTAGGTTGCTTTTAACACTGTTGTTTGTCTGAAAGAACTGTCGCAGTACAGTCGAACCTGTCTATAACATAAATCTATATAACATAAAACTCTATACAACATAACTCAGAAATCAGTTTGGTTGGTCTGATTGAAATAAAGCCAAAGTGAACCTCTATATAACATAACTTTTAACTCTATATAACGGCTACCAGACAATTTCTAATATTTTTAGAATTTGTCGCGCGACATTTTCTAATATTTTTCGGTAAATTCGGTTGTTTTGTCCCGAATTTACCGAAAAATATTAGAAAATGTCGCGCGACAAATTCTAAAAATATTAGAAATTGTCTGGTAGCCCTATATAACATAAACTCCCTATAACATAATTTTTTTCTGGCTCTAGCCGAATAAACGCCCCTCTTTATAACTTAATCTATGAAAATTTCTCAAAAAATCAGTTAATTTCTATAAAAATCAGATTTATTCAGTCTACCGTATTTCCTCTAATAAGGCCCCCCCCCATTTTTTGACTAAAATTTCAGAGTTAAGGCCATTTTTGATTGACAATTTTCAGATTTTTTGAGGTTTGAAAAATAAGGCGTCCGGCCGCCTTTTTAGAAGAAATACGGTATATAAGAAATTTGTTTACATTGCGCATTTTCGGATTAAGGAAAATGTTGATCGGTCCTCAGTCTAGTCTTGGCGTCAATATTTTAACTATTCCATACTAGCACTTTCCTTTTAGTTTTTTCGATTCGAAAGATCGAATGCTTATGTATAAATTTCTGAGATGTAGAAGAGAACCTCTTGGTACCTCCAGCATCCGAAATTTCGGACTCAGCTGAAAGTGAAATTTGTGCGCCTTCAAAGTGTTCCAAAATATTTGGCCAACCCTGTAGAAGAACGTTAATACAGCAATGCTTTTACATAAGACAGCATTACAAATAGTAATTTACAATGAATCATTTACAGCTATCTCTACAAGTAACCTGCAAACGCTTGAATATATCTATTCACGAAGAAGAGGAATAGGTCGGTAGTGTTGTCAAAATAAAAATAGTGTGATGGAGCTTAACCAGTTGAAAGGGAGCATGCGCTTGTGCCAGTCTGGTCGTTTTGGGTGTGGAAGCCAGATTCCGACAAGTGGAAGCCAGTTGATGAGCGAATGGTATGTCCTTCTTTGCCTCGCACAAATTACATCTCTTGCTTCGTCGGTCTTCGGCAAAGAAAATTTATTTCTTCATTGTTCTTAGGGCAACGAATGGTCGGGTTGTCTTCACAAACTGTGCTGCTTCAATACACTCGAAATCTTCTGGGCTCTCCAGCATCGTGTAATCGCCGCTAACCAGCTTCGCTATGGTATTATTTTGAACACTTGTTGCGATCACCTACTGAAGTTTACCTTTTAGGAACCGACTACATCTTCTTTCGAGAGGGAATCAAGCCAATGTGGGAAGACCCGAAGAATATCAACGGTGGGGTGCTCTTCATGAATGTGGAGAGAGCTTGTAGGTTTGTGTGTTTTTTTGTCTCGTTTCACGTCTATTGTTTGTAGCACGCCAAGTTGAATCGCTACTGGCTGGAACTGCTCATGGCCATTCCTGGAAGACAGTTCAATGAATTCAACCAATATATCGGTGGCGCATTCCTCAATGTTCGCTCGCATGGTGACAAGATCTCCATTTGAATTGCGGACTGCAAGCCAGAGGTGGTACATTCTGTTCAGGAAATTGTTGATTCCAAGCTTGGTCTAACACTACAGGTGAGGTTTACTTCAAGAAGCATAACCACTAGAGCTATTGAATTTCGAAAAAATTGTTAATTTTGTTGTTAAATGGTGAATACATTGTGTGTTCGAGGTCGTTCATTGCTTTTCATTCGATTTTGAGAAAGCTGCCGCTGTGTAAAGGAGGTTGACATGATGTGACACTTTTCAAGTTCCTCGGCTCTGTTCAGATCGAGGGGGCACCTTTTTGCCTTGCTCCCCCCTGTTGTTTTTTTTTTCAAAATTTTGTCCCACCACGCTACATTTCTGATAACGCTACATTTCACGCTACAAAGACCTGATGTAGCCGCCCTTCGCCTAAAGGATGTTCTCAACTACGATGCTAAGCAATCCATTTCCTTCTTCGTCGGTCTCGAGATTTTCAAGAATGAAAAACCTTGCGACATTTGTGGCGCGGTAATGCTTACCGAAAAAGGAAATTGAGAACATTAAAGCTAGGAACCAATGGGAGCCGCAACTCCGCACTCCACACTCTCGCGCGAATCTTCACTCCGGCGATGCGGCGCCAGCGTGTACACAATCAGGCGACACTTTTTCGGAGCCGCACTTCCGCGCTCTTTCATTCTGAGTGAGGCGCTTTTTTATTCGGAGTGCGGCGCATCATCGCTGTTTCATTTTCTTTTGCTCTTTTCAGCACTGAATTTATTTTTAAGTACAGTTTTGCCGCTTTTGGATCCTAATTCAAACCTTTATTGCACCTGTTTCATGCAAGAATATTTCACAAGATAAAACGACTTCTTGGCAACAGCAATGCGTATACAGCGTCCTACGTGGAAGAAGCCGTGTTTAGACAAAACTGCCAAGCCTCAGGATGGGATATTTTAAGCAAATTTCTTGAGCAAAAGTATCTCATTTACAATGTGTATAAGTGTAATATTCATGTCTAGTCTTTAATAAACTTTGTGCTCACGAAAACACGCGCGAGAAAAATGTAGCATGGTGGGACAAAATTTTGAAGAATTTTGAAAAATTTTGAAAAAAACCATAGGGGGGACCAAGGCAAAAAGGTGCCCCTCGATCTGAACAGAGCCGGTTGACATGATGTGACACTTTTCAAGTTCCTCTATATCGCTCTTCTGGTCCGCGACGTTTCGAAAAAATTATCGTACCCTATCCAGAATCGAGCCCTCAACATGATTTGATAACGCTAAAAAATTGACTTGACTGACAGGAAGATCAGTTCTGAAACATTTTCGTATCCCGTAGGGTATCCAGATGGTAGACGGAGGCGGTGGTACCGAGAAACTGGTACTCAGGTGGTAATACCAAGGCACTGACCATGTATCCGTACTCAGGTGGAGGTGTCTAGATAATGGTACTTGGGTGGTGCTCATTTAAATCAGAAAAGTTTACGCTTTTTAGGTTCCAAAACCTGTTTTCTGCACTAATTAGATCATTTTAAAGATGGCTTGACAGTATTAAATTTACGTTTTGCAAGATTTACAAAAACTGTAAAAATACCATCAAACGTAGCTTCACTTCTGTCAAACCATTTCTAAAATGCTCGAATTAGTGCAGAAAACAGGTTTTGGAAGCCAAAAACAAACAGAAATTTGATCCAAGTGGACTCATCGAGGATGGATATGCACCGTTCAGTGTAAAAATAATCCATAAAGGGTGAATGTCATTCATTCATGAAAGCACAAAGACACACACACGCATTTTTGCTATTGGCATTTTTTTCTCTTGGCATTTTTGTATTGGCATTTTTACTGATAACCGTTAAAAGATATATAATGTGACAAAAGGCTGAAAACGGCCGTGAATTTCGTCTATAAAAACAAGGAGAATAAAGCGCAACGAAAATTTATCAATGAAGAAAAAAACCAATACAGAAAATAAACTAATCACGATTTTTGGTATACAGGACTTGACTTCGTTTCTTCTTCTTCTTTTTCTTCATCCATTTGAAGGCACCTGAAACAAATAAGAGAACAAAAACAAAAGGCAACCATATAAGAGAAACTTATCTAATGAAAGACTTCGAATACTCAGCTATTCAAGAAGAGGCTAAAAACCAGTAAGAATTACTAATCGTTTACATAGTCGCACCAAGAAAACATACATACGGACACATAGAAGACTGATCTACAACTTCAGCATAAAGAATTCATTTTGCTTTATAGCCTGTTCTTCTCGAAGCAATCGCAGGCACCTAAAATACACAAGGGAAAAAACCAGGAGACGCAAGAAAAATGATAAAAACTTATCTAATAAAAGACGATCCGAATCAGCAATATTAAGCTCCTTCTTAGTGATGTATCCGATGCATAAATGAACGTCCTTCCAGGTGGAGTCACAAATGCAGAGCACAACCTTGAATTTAGTCCATCACCCAGTGTCAAAACTTCAAAGTCTTTACCTACCATTTTTCGCACGTTGACAACACCTCGGCAGATATAGTTTTGCGGCTCATCACACTGCTAGAAGCCATAAGCGATTCCAAGCAGAAGGCGGCCATCTTCGAAGATCGCTTGCTTGTTTCGGTTACCATCGATTGCTCCCTCTTGATTGTTGCATCTGCAGACACCTAAAACATACAAGAGAAAAAAAGCAAAAAACGGCAGAAAATAGAATTACCGTAATTCCTCTAATAAGCCGCCCCCCCCTGTGATTCAAAATCGTGTTCTTGGCATTGTGTTTTTAACCCATTTTTTGAAGACTCCTCTTTGGCAAGTTACCCCTCAATTTGTAGCCAGTAAGATGAGCTACAAAATTGATGGTGACTTGCCTAACAGTGGTCTTCGAAACATAGGTCAAAAACACAATGCCAGAAACCAGTTTTTTGAATTTAAGGGGGGCGGCTTATTAGAGGAATTACGGTATTGCATCGGGCGCGAGCATGCCCCTTTAAAAATATGAGTTTCCCGTAATTAATACACCAGAATTTAAAAAACGCGCTCGTATGACGCGCGTTTTTTCTAAAAACGCGCGCGTTTGCCTCACTTTGTTACCGCGCGGCAGAGCACCCACAATGGACGCATTTTTCTGACGCGTTTCCGCGCGCGTTACCGCTGCCGCAACCGCGTCCATTATGGGACGCGCATTACGCAAGGAAATTTTGTCGCGTAAGCTTTTCGAGAATGTCGTTTTTATGAAATTTTTGCGTTAAAGTTTCATTGTCTCAAAAAGAAGAAATTTTTAATTTTTCCCCCGTTAACATTTTAGTGTGTTCAAAACAAATATTTTGGCTGTCATTTTGTGGGGTGGTTGTAGTTAAATAATTGATGGCCCACATAGAATGTCGGGCGGTTTCTTCTGTTATTACGTTTATAACGGTGCCGCGTTCTATTGTTTTCTATGCGTTTGGATCGGTGTTTTCGAAACTTAAGGTCATGCTTAAGGTCAAACTCGCTGAGAAAACGTGAAAAATCGAGAAAAAAGGACATTGAGTGTACTAAACTCAAGTTTCGCCTTGAGTTCGACCTTGAGTTTCAAAAACACTGTTTTGGATCGCTCAAACCGTTTTGAGGATTGTTGTTTGTGTAAATGCACTAATAACATACTGTGTTTTTAGCTGTTTCCTGAATGCAGATTTTCATCAAAACTCTGACGGGCAAGACCATCACGTTGGATGTCGAAGCCTCCGACACCATCGAAGTTAGTTTTTCAAGAGTTTGTGTGTGATTGCATAGTTAATCCTCCTTGTGGTTTGTAGAGCGTGAAGGCGAAAATTCAAGACAAGGAAGGCATTCCGCCTGATCAGCAGCGTTTGATCTTCGCCGGTATGTGTTTTAAATAGCGTTAGCCTTTTCGCAATACTTAAATTCGATATTCAGGCAAGCAGCTTGAGGATGGTCGTACCCTTGTTGACTACAATGTGCAGAAGGTAAGCATGAAGGGTAAGGGTTGTTATTGAAAATCGTCTTCTAATTTAGGAGTCAACGCTTCATCTTGTCCTTCGTCTACGTGGGGGTAAGGTTCACGGATCGTTGGCCAGAGCTGGGAAGGTTCGCGCGCAGACGCCGAAAGTAGAGAAGATGGAAAAGCGAAAGAAGAAGAGAGGTTTGTTTTTGGTGTTTAGAGTGCCGTGTACATAAACTAGCATTTGTCTCTCAGGTCGTGCCAGCCGGCGTGTTCAGTTCAACCGTCGCTATGTCAATGTGGCTGTTGGGGGTCAGGGTCGCAAGCGTGGGCCGAATAGCAATGCTGCGTAGAGTGCCATTCCTTCATTAGTTATGTTTGTTGTTATCCGAATAAAACTTGTTGATAATTGTCTGTAATTTCGAAAGTCGCAGTTTTTTATTTTTTGTGTTGGCTTGAAGTGGCGTCAGATCTCGAGTTGGGGTTTTCCTCGAATTATGTATCTTTTTATACTCGTTGTTGTTTTTCCTCAGCATGGTGTCAACTTCACTATATACGCACTCTCAGAGCTTTGTGCAGTTTAGCCTAGGATGGCATTTGTTGGGTACAGTCCTCTCTCGCTATAGTGCGACTCTCAGTATGGTGCGCCTTGCTAGGTGATTTGGTTGCTTTACTTCAAATATAAGGGAAAGATACCTCCGCTATAGTGTGCTCTCGTTATAGTGCGCTTTTTTCCCTTCCCCTACCGAGTAAACGTACTCTCGATATAGTGCGACTGTCATAGTTCATAACAATTTTGGAAATTAAATTGGTTTTACAGCGTAAATTTTCGGTTTCTGCAACAGTTGTCGCGATGTATAGTGCTAATTATTTCTACGCCGTATTTTTAAGTGGTTAAGTGGCAATATGTGGTTATTATAGCTTCCACTTTTGGTTTGAATCACCTCGTGGGTTGAGTTACCTGCCAGTTGAAAGGACTTTCATGCGGTTAACGAACCCTCCTGGTGATAAAAGTACGCTCCCCTAAATTAAGTTTCATCAACTTCAAAATATTAATCCATCTTCAAGATGATGTAATGCATAGATACTATCTCACCACCTAAATACTAACGCCAGGCTACCCCTTCTTTACTGCCTGAATAATACTACCAGAATACGACCACTTGGTAACTTTTGGGCACTACTGCCCGCGTATTGATGTAGTTTATTGTTAGTTTTGATGGAATGAAGGAGCGATTTTGTTATGTTTTTCATTCAACAAAAAAAATTCTACCTTGTACTCGTTATAATATAGTTTTCAAGTGGTTTGGTATACAGTCAACTGCCATAACGACTGACCCACCGGTGGTTCACCAGATCTGAGTGACTAGGGTGCGGGGTCACCATTTCTCAACCCTAACTTCTACTATAGTCACTGACTTATATCTTAATCTGCACTAACGTTTTGATGTTATCATTAAACGCAAAAGAACGCACTCATACGGCTGCGTCATTTTTATTTGAGATTCAAAATGATTAGCAGAGCAGATTCGGGAGTCAACATGTAATTGATTTTACTGGCTTTATTTCTGAAACTAAAATTTTGACGAGGTTTTGTAAAGTGCAAAGTTGCGAAAATCTATTGGATGGGGAATTTTAAATGACTTCCATAAGTATATCTTGATCCATAACTCACTGAGGTCTGAGTTTTTCAAGCCTGGCATTACTCACATGTTTTCTGATGATCACACAGTAAAAGATGCCCAGAAGTAGCATGAACATCCAAATAAAAATGAAAATCATGATGGGAAGACCTCCACTTGGTTAAGAGAACAGCACAATCAGCAGAACTAGTATAGAAAGTAGGACCCAGACTGGTAGTACTCGGGAATACATCATAGACTAACAAGGGAAGTACTAGAATTTCTAGTCTAGTACTGATAATTTTAATGAACATTGAGATTTGTTTTTTGTGTATTTATACTATGCTATCTGAGTTATGTCTGAATCTGTACTCATGTGATCATTATAAGCTGGATAACGGCCTCATCAAAAGTGCCAAAAAACCATGATACGGGTGTAACGATTTTACGAGTGGTTGTCCCATGGAAAAAATTAAATTTTGCGCTCAGGGGGTTTGAAGATTCTATAATCTAGCAAAACCATGACACCCGTATCATGGTTTATTGACACCTTTGATGAGGCCGTTATCCAGATTATAACGATCACATGGGGTATAATGATCCCATGAGTACAGATTCAGACATAACTCAGATAGCTTAGTAGAAATACACAAAAAACAAATCGGCGCTACTTGGATATACCCCCCCCTGGTCGATAAAAAATGGAGTTTGGGTGTCACCTAAAAGTACCCTTTTGACCATTTTTAAAGGGATTTAGGGCTGTATTGAGGTGGAAAGGGAGCAAAAAGGGGCCACTTTTGTACAAAAAGGAAGATATTTAACATAGTTTTGTTGACTGGGGCCTACCGCATAAATAAACTCTGGTATGCATACATTTTTATGCATTTAGAGTCGCTTTCGAGTGATTTGCGTCTAAGGTATGTGGGTGTGCGCATCTCTAACTCTCAAGCCCCTTGCGCCCCCTTCGGGGGAGCAGGGGGCTTGGTTGGTTAGAGATGCGCGCACTCACTTACCTTAGACATGATTCCGAGCAAGACTCTTGAACAAAGTGCATTTAGAGGCTCTTTTGCCCAGCTCCAGTGACCAAAACATGGTAAAACAGGCAAATGGTCGAATTTTAAAATGGCCAAAACTCAATTTTTATCGACCAGAATTCAAAGAGGTGATTTTAGGTCGATAGGATGTTTGGGAACACTTTTAAAAAAGTTTGATTTGCGGGAGGGAGGGGTATATCCAAGTAGGGTCAACAAATCTTAATGTTTATTAAAATTATCAGTTCTAGTACTTTCCTTGTTAGCTGAAATGCCGGAATGGTGGCCCAACCATAAGGTGCACAGTTTTGCAGGATTATTGCCCTATTCGCGGGTTCACACTTATTTCCGCCAAACTGGTTTCCGCCAACTGCTTTCCGCCAACTATTTTCCGCCAAACTGATTTCCGCCAAACTGTTTTCCGCAAAGCCGATTTCCGCCAATTTTTTTATAAAGAAGGCTTTTAGTCAAAATTTGGTCTGTATTGTTTCACTTTTTTTTCTCTGTGTATTCCCTGTTCATGTTGTTGTTTTTTTCATGGCTGAAGATTTGTTGACAAGGACGATATTGATTTGATTTTTATTGAAAATGGCATCGATCAGCAAAACGAGCAAGGGAAAAATGCTAGTGATGTGTAACCGTTATGAAACGCGTAAAGATTGTGCAAATTCTGTTAAGATGATTCAGAACTGGCGTTCCGTTCGAATTTGCAGTGGAAAGGCAACCTCCAAATATGGCTCAATTGAGAATCCGTCGCGAGAGGAAGTAGAAAAAGCAAGAGGAAGCAGAGCAGATGGAAAGCAACATTGCTCAGATAGCTGACAAAGGTCCGTTCAAGCTTTCCAATGTTCCGAAAAGCTCTTCGAGGTCAGTCATTCATTTTATTTTTATCATATTCAAGGCTTACCTTTTTTATTGTAGCAATAGCCGAGCCATAAGTGGAAGGAACAGCATCCTGAATCACTCGATTCCAGCATGTACAGGGCACCAGTATATCAGCACTCCATTCGTCCAACTGATTTTCTGTGGATTCGCAACCCTCTTGGTTCGTTACTTTTCCTAATGTCCATTCTTGCGTGAGTCAGTCATCTGTATAGCTGATTTTAGGCTGGTTTATCCGTAATTGTCCTTAGATATTTCTAGTTGGTCAAGAATGCCCATTATGCGAAGTGCCGCAGCCAAATTCGAAAAAGGCTCTAGCATTTGCCAGGATTTTTAATGGTATTCTTTTACTTTGACTGTTTTCTTGACTGATTTATTAATTGTTAAGGATCTTATTTACCGATGGTTTTGGGACAATGAAGACTCTCCTCGTCGAATCTGCATGGAGGATCTTAGAGATGCGTTTCCGAGCGCCTTGGTCCAGGTCCTGAGCAAACTTATTGGGTTCTACTGGAGGATTTTCGGCTGCCTACCAAAAGAAGACATCCTGAACATAGTAACTCTGGAAATGTGTTGTGCTCACTATTGGTCGACCTAGTGAATAAATAACTAACTAAATAAATTCTTGGCTTGTTTCAGGGAGTATGTTAGAAGCGGAACAAAGGCTACGTGATGCAGGTTTTGGTGACAAGTACTTTTGCACTCCCGAAAATGGTGAGGATTCGAGGATCAACTTGCAATTCTGTTGTCACTTCTATTTCTTTGTTTTGTCTGAAGCTGATAATAAATTTTTGGTTTTTAAGCAAGCTAATTTTCTGTATCCACGCTTAAAGTGTAAATTTTCGAGTTTCGGTGACTACGCGAACATCCACTTTGACTGGATGGGTACTAATCTATAGCGACTCCGTGAACTTATATAAAAATCGTTATAATAGTAGTATTGCATAAGACAGACGTAAATTTAGATCCTGTAGGTAAGAACCAGGGTGGTTACTTATGTTTAAGAGACCATGAAGTGGTTTTCGGGTGTTTGGGGTGTTCCTTGGGATTATAAATGCTGAAATATTTTGAGGCCATTTGGAGTGTTCAGGGTGGTTTTGTGTGCTTTGTGGCGGTTTGAAATCGTTAAGAGTGGTTTAGGGTTCTAAGGGGTCCCTTTAAGTGGTTTAAGGCAGAAAATTGCATATCTGATACAAAAAGACGTAAATCTGATGCAAAATAAATTATATATATATGATGCAAAAACAAATCTGATGCAAGAAAAATTATATCTGGGGTGGTAGTAAAAATCAAAATATCCGCGGATAAATCCGTATCCTCGAAAAAAATCTGTGGATACGGATAATCGGTAGTAACAATCGAAGAATCCGCGGATATTTCCATCCACGGATTTTATCCGTATCCGCGGATTTTATCCGTTGATTGTTACTACCACACCTGATGCAAAAAATATGTATGTGCAAAAATAAATCTGATGCAAGAAAAAGCATTTGCGAAAAATATAGACCAAATTTTGACTAAAGCTCTTCTTTTTGAAAAAAATTGGCGGAAATCAGCTTTGCGGAAAACAGTTTGGCGGAAATCAGTTTAGCGGAAAATAGCTGGCGGAAAGCAGTTGGCGGAAACCAGTTTGGCGGAAATAAGTGTGAACCCTATTCGCGTACATGCTATACAAGGGCTCATCAGACATGCCTGACCTTTTCGCCATCGTGTTTTTTGTACGAGAAAGAAGGTAAAGTAAGTGAATCTCGGCGTGGGTGATTCGTGGCATTTCACATTCACTATTTTGATGTCACTATTTTTATCGTAAATCTTTTTTGTCTTATTTTTACTGTTTTTTGCTTCAGTCATTTTGAGCAGATGACTCTTCATAAAAATCCTCATGATTGAGTCTTACAAGGTGTCCAATAAAAACTGCACTATATTTTGAAAGTTTTGTCAAGGGCTTCCGTGGACCACTGAAATATTTTAAAAAAATCGACGTTTCAGCCAGTGTTTCCGATTTTGACAGTGTCACTGACAGTGACATCATAATGACAGTGACAGTGATACTCGAATATTTATTCGAATGTCACTGTCAGTGTCACTGTCAAAATTGGAAAGGATGTACCTACCTGGTAAATTGTTGACTGACATTCGACTCGCTACAAATTGTGACTCGCTACAGTTTTTTAAAATTGGCGCCTTTTGGTGCAGTTTGTCCTAACGTGCGCTGGCCTACCCTTGCCTAAGCCTAAAGCCTAAGTTTAAAAAAAGCTAGGAGAACATGCAAAAAACAGTAAAAAATATAAAATTAAAAAATTCAAAACTGTAGCGAGTCACAATTTGTAGCGAGTCGCAATTTTACCAAAAAAAAATTAAAAGAACATGCAAAAAACAGTCAAAAAACTGAAATTATAAATATTCAAAACTGTAGCGAGTCACAATTTTACCACCGTGAGCCGGTGCTAGTGCCGCGATCCTAATACTTTCAACTAGGGTTGTACAATTCTCCGGAATGTCGGAGAATTCTCCGGAGAATTCTCCAAAATTCTTCGGAATTTATAGTTTTTCCTTATTAAATCCTCCAAATACTCGAGAGAATTCTCCGAGAATTCTCCGGAGAATTCTCCGATTTTTATTTTTTCGGAGAATTATACAACCTTACTTTCAACACTGGTCCTAACATACAACTTCTGCCTAAAAAGTTATAAAAAGCAACAGGGAGGGCAAGGCAATCACTCCCCTCGGGCCCGTATTACTAATTTGTTCGAAAGAAAAAATAAATTTCATTGATAACTTAATACAACATTTTACACATTTTTGCCTTAGTATCCCAATTGGTTTGCTTTAATTTGGTTGACCTCGATTTAAGGTAACCTTAAGGCCGGTCCTATGAGGTGACTTTGAATCGAGGGTTGACTGTAGGTGCATAAGGGCACTATAATTCAGTAAATTTAAATTCTATGCTACCTTCAGATTCACACCCGTACTAGACGACTTGTGGCCTGTGGACTGAAAGCTGCTGGCTGCTTCTTCCGCTGTCGGATCTTTTTTGGCAACATTAATAGGATCCGACGGCATCTTAAAAATTTTTCATTCAATAAGAACAGTCTGCCTATAAAGAAATTTGAATATTTTCATAGTGTAAGTTATGTCTGGCTTTCTTTAGCATTGTTGAGAAGGTCGACAACTAGCATGTTTAAGTTTTTTTCAGGGGCGTTTTTCACAGATTAGCGGGCACAATTAAATATCACCCATGAAAAAGTATATTCGGAATTACCGATCAAAGTGTGCGCATACGCATTTTCAAAGAAATTTTCGCAAAAATATTGCGCTTTTTGGATTAGGCACGGGCAGTATCATGTTATGGTTGAAAAAAATCTGGCGCTATTAGGGTATACCAATTTTCTTATCAAATCAACTTTTCGCGTTGGAAAATGCCCGAAAACACCTATTCTATCGTGTTTGACGTGGAGTAAATGCTTAAAAATGGTTAAAATAGTGTTTTGAAGAAGCTTAAAAAAATTTCATTAGGGGGGGGGGCTGAGTGTATGCTCCGGTAGCGCCAATTTTTCTAAAATTTGGCTCTAAAAATTAAAAAAAAACATCCAGCTGAATTTAAGGCTGAGATCTTTTCTCGAAAAGCTAGCCCGACTCCCCAGCTAACTTTTGGCCGAGAAAACGGTTTGTTATGACTTCAGTCCACAGAGAGAAAAAGCAATAAAAAGACTAAAAAGCGATAAGAATGACTCAATTTTCTCGCTTTCGACAACCATGTTCAAACCTCAAAAAATCGGGAAAATTTTGTATCAAAATTCAGATTTTTTGTGCTCATAGCAAAATCAAAAATCAAAATAGAGTTCGTGAGTGTTAAGAAAAAGTGAAAAAAGACAGAAACCCAAAATTTCCCCCAAAATTCCCCCATAATTCACACAATTCTCTACAAAATCAATGGATGAAACAGCTAACAGGTAACTTGATAAATAATGAAGTCTAGCAAGGAGAAGCTATTCGCATTTTCACTAAAAGATCAATGTGCACATAAAATGTAAATTTTAACCAACTTTTATGCCGCCTTTTCACATGCCTACCCATACTTTTGAATCAGGTTTTTAGAATTTCATTCATCTTTAAGAATTGTCGACGTTGTTCAATTCACATATATTTTATTTTTGACTGATTTATGTCAACACATCAAAAAAACAGATTTCCTCCGCCAAATACAAGTTAAAAAATTTCTTTTCGACGAACTCTAGTTTTTAAGAGGACAAAAGCTAGACAAATACGAGTCAAGTTGGTTAACACTCCAATCCTCATGCGTGACTTTTGCCATTTCTGAAGCAAAATTTCATGGAGAACACAATGGCTTTTTCAGATTTTTTTTCAAATCTAAAAAGTGGTTCAAATCGGCCTTTGAAACATGTGACCCATGGGCTGGGCACTACAAAGATGGATAAGGCCGTAACTTTTTTGTAAGTATCATTTAGGTCTGTTTTAAAAACTAAAATGTTGCTCACAAGCTCCTCTATCTTCTTGTAGTTGCATAAATATCACTTCTACCATTACATAAACATTTGGAAAAAACAATTTTTATAATAAATTTAAACAGCACCTAGAGAACATTATCAGACTAACACTTTTTACTGCTCACTTACCAAAAAAGTATGAGAATATTTGCGAAATAAACCTATTGACCAAAAGAAGCTATTGGTGAAAAGATGCCATTGGCGAGAAGAAGCTATTAGCAAAGGATGCCGTTGGCGATAGATGCTATAGGCGAAGTGATCTCATTGGTAAAAAGATGCCTTGAATTTAAAAATTTTAAAACTTGACTTTGATACAGTCATTAGATACAGTCAAACCCCGGTGTATGTCATCCAAGTTATACTCCCTCCTTGGTTGATCGCTACTCTAAATATACTCTATTGGGCTAAGTTTGGCTTATTCTTTGTCAGCTGACACCCTACTCATACGTCACCTTGGTTATACGACACTCTGAGGTCGGTTCATTGGGGTGGCGTATAACTTAGGTTTGACTGTAACAAATTCATAATTCCGCAAAAATATATCATGCATGATATATTTAAGGACCGTGTTCCCATGTGGTCTAACGGTTAGGATTGGTGGCTTTCACCCACCCGGCCCGGGTTCGATTCCGGCATGGGATAACCATTTTATAATTTTGGCCAAAATTAGTAATGAGCTCCTACCTTTTTAACACTTCATTCCTCGAGCGTCACTTTTGCCTCTCTGAATGCAGAATTTCATGGGGAACACAATGATTTTGTAATATTTTTTGAAATCTTAAGAGTGGTTTAAATCGGCCTTTGAAAAATGTGACACATAGGCCAACCACTAGAGAGTTATATAAGGCTGTAAGTTTTTTTTTCATCAAATATTACTATTGTCCTTTTTTAAAACCATAAATGTTCCTAATGAGCTCCTCTATTTTTCTGTAGTTGCACATCACTTCAGCCGAAATTAATCATACAGTAGCGGACAAAAAAAATTGAACACATGGTTACATTTTATAAATCGTGAAAGTTTTGGAATTTTTCCTGCGTGTTGAAAGTTCTGTTAAAGGCAAAGATGTAGCATTTTTCTTCCTCTTTCAAATGCTTAGTTCAATTTTTCAATTGTCAGGCTTTGACATCGTTGTAAATTCATTTTTCTGATACGAGTCCATTTTATACCCGGACAAAAAAAATTGAACAGGCAACCGCAATAAACAGAAACCGCAATAATCTCAGAAAATTCATTTATTTCACACTATTATTTCGTAGCCCTGTTTCTTAGCTACAACTTAGTGGGTCAAACTTCTATTTTTGATAATTATGGAAAAAGTTATGACCATCAACATAAAAGTGTCAATTTCTAGTCAAAATAAAGAAAAATCTAAGGAAAATGACTGTTTAGCCACATAAATAATAGCTTTTCTCAAAGAAATGTCGGTGAAAATATGACATCCATTGCACCATTCGAAAGCTCTTTGATTTCTCTACAAAACAACACGTCGACTGTTTTTTTAGAAAAAATACAGGGCTGAGAAACGGACAGTTGAAGTTACAAAAAGTGAAAAACCCTCTTTTTGCCTTGTTTTTAGCGTTTTTTGTCTTGTCTAAATTCAACTGTCCGTTTCTCAGCCCTGTATTTTTTCTAAAAAAACAGTCGACGTGTTATTTTGTAGAGAAATCAAAGAGCTTTCGAATGGTGCAATGGATGTCATATTTTCACCGACATTTCTTTGAGAAAAGCTATTATTTATGTGGCTAAACAGTCATTTTCCTTAGATTTTTCTTTATTTTGACTAGAAATTGACACTTTTATGTTGATGGTCATAACTTTTTCCATAATTATCAAAAATAGAAGTTTGACCCACCAAATTGTAGCTAAGAAACAGGGCTACGAAATAATAGTGTGAAATAAATGAATTTTCTGAGATTACTGCGGTTTCTGTTTATTGCGGTTGCCTGTTCAATTTTTTTTGTCCGGGTATAAAATGGACTCGTATCAGAAAAATGAATTTACAACGATGTCAAAGCCTGACAATTAAAAAATTGAACTAAGCATTTGAAAGAGGAAGAAAAATGCTACATCTTTGCCTTTAACAGAACTTTCAACACGCAGGAAAAATTCCAAAACTTTCACGATTTATAAAATGTAACCATGTGTTCAATTTTTTTTGTCCGCTACTGTAGATCGCTAAAATGTGAGTTTTCATAATGGTAGTTTTTTTACAAAAATGCCCATACTTTATTGTAGTGAATCTTTCGGGACTTAGTTTAGCGGTATTTAACAGACGACATTCTGCGCTACAAAATGATATGCCACTTTTTTATGTGCTCTTTAGATTGTGGGGTCATGTCTTTTAAGTAGGTTGCTTTCAACACTGTTGTTTGTCTTAAAAGAACTGTCGCAGGGAATGGGACATTTCACCGCGGCGACATTTCACCGCCTACGACATTTCACCGCCGCGACATTTCACCGCGAGACATTTCACCGCCTACGACATTTCACCGCCGGACATTTCACCGCCGCGACATTTCACCGCCGCGACATTTCACCGCGAGACAATTCACCGCCTACGACATTTCACCGCCTACGACATTTCACCGCCTGCGACATTTCACCGCCGTTATGAAAATTACTTATCCTAGCCCCTTATAAGCTCTGAGAAACATTTTTTTCTGTTTTATAATAATTTTTCAGTCAGAAATTTGTAAATGGATGACATACTAAGAAGACCGTACGCTACTTTAACAAACAGAGGCTCAAAAAAGTACGTACATGAAGAAAGGATGTACGTCAAGAATCGCAATCTCAAGGGTTCTAACGAAGGAAAGATTTCGGCAGAGCGCGGACAATAGGCTGTAATGGAAGGGCTTGGTTTAATGAAGGAGGAAAGTTCATAAAGTAAGTTATTCTGGTTGTTTCAATTTATTACAGAACTTTATGGCTTAAGGATGGTGACAGGTCATGGGTGCGAGTCAAATCCGTTTCATATTGCTGCTACTGCCATGAGGAATGAATAAAAACGTTTACCTACAACTACCACCATGGTAATCTTTCTATTATTATCGACTTTTGATTAGAATTATCGTAGCTAACGGGAAAATATTGGCAAATGTTCGAAATAAAGTAAGAATTTCCGGAGTTCAAGACGAGTTGCCCAAAGTCAAAGCTAGGAAGCGAGGTATCCAAAGAGCCAGAACAGATTCCGAAGACTGCAAGCCTCCTGCTATTCCTGCTTGCTCGGAGGTATTTCACATATAAATGGTATTTATTATCGAAATTCTCTGCTACAGGTCTTCGTGGTTCTTGCCAAGAGAAATGAATACGTGTTTCCTATTGCAACTGCTTTGCTTCCAAATAAAAGAGCCATCACATATAGGATATTCCTTCAAATGCTGCATCAAGTGTTTCCTCAGCTTAACCCTCAAGGAATCTCTTGTGACTATGAGTTAGCCATTCAGAATGCAGCACGTGGAGAAAGGGAAGACGTTTCGATTGATGGTTGTTATTGGCACCTCTGCTCTAAACTATATAAGCATTTTGAAAAAGAAGGTCTTTCTGTATTTGAGCATACAATGAAGAAATAATCATAGTTTCCAAAGTAAAAAATAGCGGATCATCCATCTACTGTTTTATCCCAAATCTGGTCCTCGGCGAATTAAATATCTGCGGTAGTGTGGTGGCTGCTTATGAGTATCGACCATTTGCAATGACTCCTTGGTGACATCGTTAATTAAATTGAATGGCCCTTCACATCTCACTGTGCTTGAACTTATTGCTAGTAAAAGTTCATAGTTTCTAGCCAAGTTTGCCTCTAAGAAACTCTGAAAATCACAATTACCGTATTTCCTCTAAAAAGGCGGCCGGCCGCCTTATTTTTCAAACCCCAAAAATCTGAAAATTGTCAATCGAAAATGGCCTTAACTCTGAAATTTTAGTCAAAAAAATGAGGGGGACCGCCTTATTAGAGCGGGCCGCCTTATTAGAGGAAATACGGTATAATTTTTTTATGCTATCCACGATATTTTGTCTAATTTTTTCCAGCTGTCACCAATTCTAAAAAATATATTTTTAAAGAGCCATCGACAGTCGTGGCAGTTCTAAATTTTTTCAGAAACATTTTCTGTTCTTATGTACTGCTATTTTAAATTTTTCCAAAAATATTGAACCACCGACTATTCGAGCCCCACGTTTTGTGACATTGGCAGATCGAATAAGATTGAAGACTCGCACTGCGATAAAACTTTTTATTGTTAAAAAACACGAGGAAAACAAGAAAACTTTCAGCAAACACGAGAAAGTGTGGAACAATCGTATGAAAATATTGAATAAAACAAATTTTGTTAGAAAAATAGGTGGATTTTCGTATGGTTTTTTGATATGTTTCAATAAATGTTACGCTGTGGATTGGCACCTTAAATAGTCAATTGTTGTAATCACAGAACACTTAGGCTTGTTTTTATCGAAACATCTTAGGACCCTCCGTGGCGTGCAGAACAGATAAATTTATCTGAACCTATAAATTCGGGTACAGGCTGATTGGTCGCTACAAAACTGGTCGTTTACAAAACTAGCCGTTTACAGGATTGGTCGTTTACAGAATTGGTCGTTTGCAGAATTGGTCGTTTACAGGATTGGTCGTTTACAGAATTGGTCGTTTACAGAATTGGTCGTTTGCAGAATTGGTCGTTTACAGAATTGGTCGTTTACAGAATTGGTCGTTTGCAGAATTGGTCGTTTACAGGATTGGTCGTTTACAGAATTGGTCGTTTACAGAATTGGTCGTTTACAGGATTGGTCGTTTACAGAATTGGTCGTTTACAGAATTGGTCGTTTACAGGATTGGTCGTTTACAGAATTGGTCGTTTACAGAATTGGTCGTTTACAGAATTGGTCGTTTACAGAATTGGTCGTTTACAGAATTGGTCGTTTGCAGGATTGGTCGTTTACAGGATTGGTCGTTTACAGAATTGGTCGTTTACAGAATTGGTCGTTTACAGAATTGGTCGTTTACAGGATTGGTCGTTTGCAGAATTGGTCGTTTACAGAATTGGTCGTTTACAGAATTGGTCGTTTACAGAATTGGTCGTTTACAGAATTGGTCGTTTACAGGATTGGTCGTTTACAGAATTGGTCGTTTACAGAATTGGTCGTTTACAGAATTGGTCGTTTACAGAATTGGTCGTTTACAGAATTGGTCGTTTGCAGGATTGGTCGTTTACAGAATTGGTCGTTTACAGAATTGGTCGTTTACAGAATTGGTCGTTTACAGAATTGGTCGTTTACAGAATTGGTCGTTTACAGAATTGGTCGTTTACAGAATTGGTCGTTTACAGAATTGGTCGTTTACAGAATTGGTCGTTTACAGAATTGGTCGTTTACAGAATTGGTCGTTTACAGAATTGGTCGTTTACAGAATTGGTCGTTTACAGAATTGGTCGTTTACAGAATGGTCGTTTACAGAATTGGTCGTTTACAGAATTGGTCGTTTACAGAATTGGTCGTTTACAGAATTGGTCGTTTACAGAATGGGTCGTTTACAGAATTGGTCGTTTACAGAATTGGTCGTTTACAGGATTGGTCGTTTACAGAATTGGTCGTTTACAGAATTGGTCGTTTGCAGAATTGGTCGTTTACAGAATTGGTCGTTTACAGAATTGGTCTTTTACAGAATTGGTCGTTTACAGAATTGGTCGTTTACAGGATTGGTCGTTTACAGAATTGGTCGTTTACAGAATTGGTCGTTTGCAGGATTGGTCGTTTACAGAATTGGTCGTTTACAGAATTGGTCGTTTACAGGATTGGTCGTTTACAGAATTGGTCGTTTACAGAATTGGTCGTTTACAGAATTGGTCGTTTACAGAATTGGTCGTTTACAGAATTGGTCGTTTACAGAATTGGTCGTTTACACGATTGGCGTTTCAAGAAGTAATCAATGAATGAACGGGTGACCTTGATATCATTAGCAACCAATACCAGATCAAACATAGTGTAAGTCAAGAATAGAGCAAACTGAAATTTTCAAACCCTGGATCAACAATAAAACACAAAAATGGCCTCTTTTATTCCCCGTCCACGATAACAACAATAACAAAATTTTCAATACTCAAAGCTCCCTAGACTTGCAGACTCATATTCTTCGTCGTCGATGTTGTCGTCTAGGTTCATCTTGGGCGTCTTTGGCTGACTGTGCTTCTAAATTGAGTGTGATGGAGATTTAATGAGATGAGGTAAAAAGACGTTGAACAATGTGATGGCAGAGAGAGAGAATGATTGACAGAGATGAAACTATGTTTGGCATGCTATTAACCCCAACTATGGGTTACCCTAACTTGTAACCCCAACTAAAGAAGTTACGCTTTTGCAAACGACCAATTCTGTAAACGACCGATTCTGTAAACGACCAATTCTGTAAACGACCAATTCTGTAAACGGCCAGTTTTGTAAACGAAAAATTCTGTAAACGACCAGTTTTGTGACGACCAATTCGTAAACTATTCTGATTCGGAATGACCTCACAACTGTTTTGAGCCGAATAGTGACTTATCCAAGAAAATCAAGTTCAGTTAAATATACCATTGAAAAGAGGATATGCGGGGCTACAAAAAAGCATTAGAAGAAAAAATGTATGATCCTAACATCAATAAAAGATGAGGCTTTATGAGGAAAATCCGCCGAGAACTTTTTGGACACCTCAAGATTTCTGAAACAGTTCATGTTATCAAATATAAATGTAAAAAAAGAGACTCTAATCTACTTTAGGCGTCCATGGTCGCTTTAGACGTCCAATGAGTTCAGGCGTCTGAGGAAAAAAAATTGAGCGTCCAATGAGAACTTTAGGCGTCCAAATGAAACAAAGCATTTTTTCAAATAAATAAATTTCATGTCATTGTTACAACTATATGACTATATAAAGGTATTTTACAACCTTTTAGTCGTTGAAGCTGGGCAAAAAGAGCCTCTTTGTGCATCCACACAAAGCGATAAACCCAAACAGAGCACTTTGACTGGTCATCGAGGAAAGCTAGCTGTCCAAATGCCTATTACTTTCCTTCCTCAAAATTTTTGTCCTGTTCAAATTGGAAGACAGTGCCCAATGCTCTTACGTTTCAGGCTCACACTCTTACTAGTACCTGAATTTTTGCGAGCACTCGTACTTTATACTTCACGCGTATTTGTGCAAACTTTTTTACTTTTTCATCAAATTATACTTCAAATAACGGCGCAGTCAAAAAATAGTTTAAAAATTTGCGTCAGAGGCAAATAATCAAAAGAAAAAAATAGAAATATAATCATAAGGTTTTTGGACAAAATACGGTATTTCCTTTACAGTCAAACCTCGATATAGTGATACCCCCGAAAGTTCGTTCCCGCCTAGGGTCCGACACTTTTTTAACTCAATTTTCCAAGTCTTTTATTCATTCTATTCTGACAGCCTGGTCCCAAATATCGTGAGGATTACTATTTGCCAGTCGTTTTTTTTGAAATGAAAACAAATTTTTGGTTGAAAATGTAAAAACTATATATACTGACACTCTTTTTCGAAAACAGGTGCCACTATATGGAGTTTTTACATTTTCAACCAAAAATTTGTTTTCATTTCAAAAAAACGATCGGCAAAATAGTAATCCTCACGATATTTGGGACCAGGCTGTCAGAATAGAATGAATAAAAGACTTTGAAAATCGAGTTAAAAAAGTGTCGGACCCTAGGCGGTAACGAACTTTTGGGGCGTCAATATATCGAGGTTTGACTGTAATACAGTATTTTTATAGTCGAAGTCGAAGTCAAAGAAATTTAAATCGAAGTCGTAATCGAAGTCGAACTCGAAATTGCAGTTAGGACAATTTAGACTGTGTTGTACCTGAAAACCATAATAAACGGATCAAAAACAATCTTTTTGCTCGTGTTCTGGTGGAAATGACTGCGATTTCTATCTCAAATCCATGATTTCGATTTCGACTTCTACTTCGATTTAACCTTTGACTTCGATTTCGACTTCGATTATGAAAACACTGCTGTGATAGAAGCACATGCTTTGCTTTTGTGCATGAGTTATATATGTAATTAGTTATAATGTTTTAGATGTCTCAGATAATTTACATGCTATTTCTTTCCTATATAGCTGTTGTGCCTCTACGTATTGACGCAGCTGTTTTCAATATTGATGCCGAAATTCGATCTAAGATATTAGCAAAAAACCCAATCGCTGGATTTCATTTGAACCACTCTACTATCTCCGCCAAAAGTTATCGCGATAGCGTATTAATTTCCGTCATTCATGTAGGAACTCCTCGTAAGTATCTTTCGAAAACTTCTAATCCGAATCATTGTCACTAGTTGACTCATTTATAATATTATATCAGATAATTTTTAGCCCAGAATTTTCAAGTGGTGTTTGATTTTGACTACACCGACAGCTGGTTGCTAGACAAAGTTTTGAGAATACCTGATATTATTGGATATGGAAACAGAAAATGGTTCAATTCTAAGTGAATTTTGTACTTTTGTTTTCAACTAAAATTCTATTTTTCTCCTTTTTAAAAAATATGATTTTAGCTTGTCGCAAACTTTCGTAAATCATGGTGCTTTTTCAACAGACTATGGGCATGGTGTATCAGCTCTGGACATTTTTAGAGTGAAAATTTATTAAATAGGGAGACATTGTCTTGAACGGAAATGCCGAAATTCGAAAAAAATCTGGCTACATTTTTAAAAGGCAGCACAGTCGAGTCTCGATATGGTGGCACTCCGATATAGTAGCACCCCGAGCCGCATTTGTCTGGCCGGTAAAGAAAATAAAGAAAGTTAACCCCCGCTATAGTGCCACTCCACTGCAATGGCACATTCGCTATAGTGGCACCTTGAGCTCGGTCCGGACTCAGTAAATCCCGCTCGATATAGTGGCTCTAGATGATTAGTGATGATCAGTCTCGAGGGGTAAATTGAAAACCCGTGTTTGGGATCACTATATTAAATAAGGTACAAGAATTTCAATTTCAAATTTTTCGAATTTGAAACTTTTTTTTTTCGAGAAAGGTTTCCTGAAAATATAAACTTTTTTCAAACAAGAGCGGGACCAGGACAGTTTTTTGGGGTTTTTTTGAGAATTTTTAGAATATGTGTTCAAACCAGCTCAAATAATCCGAAACCATCCCAAATCATCGCAAACCACCCCAAATACTCTGAAACCACCCTTAAAACCCCTACACCGAACCCATAAAATAAAAATTTCTTAAGAATGAAAAATAACTTATTTTTCTAACTTAAAATTGTGTGGGGAATCAGGTTTGTTAGTACCTAAATTGCAATTTCACTCACCCAACCCCGGAAACTGCAGTGGTTGTTATTTTCGATTTTTTTGTTTGAAATAAAATTATTTGTTTAAAAAGACTTGCTATAGTGGCACTATTGCATTGGATTTGGTTAAATATCTCGGTATAGTGGCACCCTCGCTATAGTGGCACCTTCGATATACCCTATTTTCTCTAATTATAGACCCGTCTCTAATTATTGACCCCCTCAACTTTGAGGGTCTGTATCTTAGCGTAGAGTGAAAATTCTGCAAATATCTTCTTTGCGTTTTTTTAGCTCCCACGAGCTCTGCTGATTCCACTTTTTAGATTTTGGTTGAGCACCCGAAAATCTCGAGATCGACATCGGTTGAAAAATTATAGACCCGGTCTATAATTAGAGAAAATGCGGTAGTGGCACCTGATGGTCAGTCTCGAGAGGTGTCACTATATCGGGACTCGACTGTATTTAATTATGGCCCCTAATTACTGAAACATAGCCTGTAATCTGAAATTGAATTTTTTTCTTAATTTTGAAAGTATTTTCCAAAATTTTTTTGCTAAAGTGTCGCCCAGGATTTCAGCTTTCTAACAAGCTACCGAATTCTATGGAATAATGTTAGAAATGTAAATATTCAGCGGTTTGAATTAAATAACTTTTATTTTTCTCTAAATTCTCCAAACCTTTAAATTCCTGAAATTTTTTAATTATTCAGTAAAGTTTGATAGCTCGATAAAAAACTGAGATCTTGAGCTTCACAATAGTTGAAAAAAATTGAAAGGAAACGCAAAAATTAAGAAAAAAAATTTAAATTTTAAATTAGGGGGTATTTTTCTTGGAATGAGGAGGCTGAATTGAATATTATTAATTATCAAAAAAACATTCCAAGTTTTTGAATTTTAGTGTTTCCCTTCCAGACAACCCTGGACTGCGAAAATCTCATTCTTTAAAAACAATTTTATCAGTTTTTCAATATTTAAACTTTTCTAGATTGCTGATTCTCAGACAATTACCACCTCGATACACTTTGGAATTATTCAGTACCTCGATTTTTATTGTAAGCAATCACTGGGAACCCTTTCGGCCGAAGGATACTTGAGCCTACTCAACACTCCTGTTACCGACAGTGGTGTACCATCGTTTCTTCACACCTTGGGTGACATCTTGGATGATCGAGTTGTCACGATTTGGGCCAACATCACGTATGTTTCTGGAGCAATTTTAAAGCACACCCCTCAGTCAAATCAGCTTGCTGGACGAAGACATTTTTTTAAGACGTATTTTTGTAATAAAAAGAATTGCCTTGGTTCCCCAAGCTGATTTGACTGAGGGGGGTGTCTGAAAATTTAGCCATGTTTCTTGTTGTATATTGTATAACATACTTCACATTTGTATGATATATAAAAGGTGTTGTAAAAATAGTACCAGGTGACTCAAGAAGCCCCCAACTTTTGTAATGGCCATTTTTAAATTTATTGTGTCTTGACTAGATCTTTTCTGTTCGAGACTCACCGAAACCAGGAAATACCACGTTTCAGCTAATAATCCCTAAAAATAATGGGCGCTACTATGAAAATGTGTATAAAAATATTACTTTACAATCCGAACAGGCGCCTATACAGGCGCCATCATAAACATGCACTCATTCGCAATTAATTTTTTGGCGCGTTTTCAAACATTTAAAATAGGAAATTGTTAGACAACTATCCGTAAATTCGCCTTTTAAAATCAATATTTTTATATTTTACCCACGATTTTGTTAAGCGTTCGGGCTGAATTTTCGTTAGTTACTTCTTCGCAATAAACTGAGTCGATTTCGAAAAAAAAATTAGCCGAAATATTGATCGTATGTGGATTAAGAACGCGTGACGAACAATTTTTGGGGTCTCGGGTTTGATGACGCCCTTGAGCATACCTGGTTTTTCAAACTTTTCTGGCAAAGCTCAAAATTTTGAGCATCACCTGTCATTTCTTATGAGTTTTATGAAATGTACGACCCAGTTCATCCATATACCGTATTTTCTCTGTTATTTACCCCTCTCTATTAATTACCCCTCATAGGCACCCTGTATCTCAGCTCAAAAAAAATCTTTTGCAAATCTGTTCTTTGCGTTTTCTTAATCACAACGATCTTAATTGATTCCACTTTTTAGATTTTTGTTGAGCACTCAAAAATTTCAAAATCAAAATAATTTTTTTCCGATTTTTTGGGGTTGAAAAATAATTGCCCCGGGGTAATTAATAGAGAAAATACGGTAAACGTTTAATTTAAAGAGATTTGAAAAATGGGAAGGGGGTTAAAAGCGTGAAAAACATTTAGCGTTACATAATTCCTATCAAAATACTATATGTGGATATATTGTCTCATATTTTCCCATTTTTTATCTTTTTCTATTTTGACTTATTTCTTTCAACTTTTATGAAAGTTAAAAATTTGGCTAATAGATCGCTCAAAATTCGCTAAACACGATGCTTTTATCACAGGTCTCCCATATTATTTTTAAGAATCAGACACAAATTCTCGAAAAAATCACATTTTGTGAACAAATCAGACATTTCTTAAAAATGAATTATTTTATGCAAAATATTCGTTAAAACACCAATTTTCGGTAGTTCAGAATTAAAAACATGGGCTGTAATTATAATATTAACTAAATTTCACCTTTACGGACTTGTGTAGATTCACTGAGTTTTATTCCCATAAATTATTTTATCTAAACTTTTTTTAAAGAAAAGGAATAAAAACGAATGAATTAATCAATGTGGGACCGCTAATTTATCAGAATCTGAAAATCTGAATCTGAAGAAATCTAATAAAATTAAAATATACAGTAATTAAAAAAAAAGTTCGTCTCATTTACTGCTGATTTTGTCTAATTTAGATCAAACAACACAGCAGCTTATTCACCAGCTAGTGTGACTTTCGGAGATCTTGACAACAACCATTGCATGAGTGAACACTGGTTCTTTATTGATCAACTTCATTCGTATCAGTGGACAGCCAAACTTTCAAAAATTGGCTTCAGCAATAGTCACCTGGAAGATAGTTTCGTGGATGTGAATCAGAACTTTTTATTCAATCCAGAATACATCAACCTGGGTATTCCAAAGAATCATTATGCCGAAATCATGAAGCATATTGGAGCCGAGCATGGTCTTAAACATCGAACGGCAATAAGCTGCAATAAGCTACACAATGGGACAGACCTGGTGCTTTGGTTTGGTGCAAACAACATAACACTTTCATCTAGAGACTACATTCAAGTCGTAAGTATGACTGTGATTCCTTATACAGTAGCCTCTCGCTATAACGGCACCCCCAAAAGTTCGTTCCCACCTAAGGTCCGACACTTTTTTAACCCAATTTTTGAAATTTTTTTGTCAGTTCTGATTTTTACAGTCTGGTCGGAAATGTTGTAAAGATTGCGATTTTGCCGATCGTTTTTGAAAAAAAAATTTGGTTAAAAAAGCAAACATTCGATATAACGGCACCCCTTTTTGAAAATTTCGATATAACGGCACCTCTTTTTGAAAAAGGGGTGCCCTTATATCGAACGTTTGCTTTTTCAACCCAAAATTTTTTTCTCTCTTGAAAAAACGATCGGCAAAATCGGAATCCTGAAGATATTGCCGACCAGACTATGAAAACCAACTGGCAAAATTTTTCAAAAATTGAGTTAAAAAAAGTGTCGGACCCTAGGTGGGAACGAACTTATGGCGGTGCCGTTATAGCGAGAGGCGACTGCAGCAGTGATTTCTTAAAATACCTCATTTATTTTTAGGATGAATTAGGATGTTTTGTCATTTTCCAAGAGTCCTACGACATAGATGTTTGGCAATTCAACACACAAATCCTTCAGCACACATGTATTGCTCTCGATTTTGGAAAGAAGAAAATTGGATTTTCTTTGGTGAAAAAAAAGTTCTGAGCCACTTCACATTTCTGAATATTCATGGCTTTTTGTTTACTTAACAAGAGATAAACTGAACGGAACAACTGTAATTTCTAGTGCAGAATTTCGCGTAGATCATTATCAAAATATGAGTATGTGTGTTTGGATGTGATAAAGTGACCCGAAAACCGGTTTGAAATGGTCGACCATTTCAAGGGAAGTGACTAATCTCCAGAGAGGCAGACACCAGTTTACTCCAGACCACATATATCACTGTAATATGTCAAAAGAACCGCCATGATATGCTCTTTCGAATGTGTGTATGTTAGATGAAACCTGTGCGCAAAAAATGGGACAACCAGCGTGCACCTCATAAAACCACCATTTGCTGACCTGTCAAATTTTCACTTGAAGTGGTTCAGGAGCACGTCACAGGTGTCTATAACTGATTCACACTTCATCAATACTCGTAGAGAAATACAAGAGCTACAAAATGAGCAGAAAACACCACCGAAATTCGACAAAAGTCACTCAGAAATTACAGAAAAATAGATGAAACCAGCTGTTTTCATGGTATTGAAATTTGAGGGGTACCTGGTTTGGCATATTCCTATCCGATTTTCTAAAGAAAATTGAGAGTGCAATATATTAACAGAACTGGTGCAAATACTCACACGACAACAAGCAAATATCACAAAATTCAAGCTAGAACAATTTGGCCCCACGAACCTCACAAAAACCAGGCGTCTTTGGACGAAAATTCGGTGAGTAGACGTTTACCTACAAATGGGACATTTTTCAAATTTGGCGTTATTTTGTATTTTTATATTATATATAAAAGTTTTATTTTATATACCGTATTTCCTCTAATAAGCGCCCACCCCAACTTTGAGGACCTATATCTGAGATCAGAGGGAAAATTTAGCAAATCTGTTTATTGCATTTTCTTTACTCCCACGAGCTCTGCCGATTCCGCTTTTTTGATTTTGGATTTTCACCCGAAAATCTCGAGATCAAATTTGAAATTTCCCGATTTAATGTGTTCATCTAGAAATATAAATAATAAGTAAACATTAGCAACGAATAAATAAAAGCAATGACATATGCAGTAAGAGTAATTAATAAGTAATGCGTAAAATGTCAAAATCAAACAAAAATTAACAAGACAATAATGAACTTGGCGAAGTAATAGCATGAACTATTTTAAAAACAAACAAAATTCAAAATTACGCCAAATTGGAAAAATGTCCCATTTGGCAGGTAAACGTCCCTGGGATGTTTATCTACCAAATGGGACAAATGTCCCATTTGTAGGTAAACGTCTATACCCCGAAAATTCAGGTGGCTGTCATTTGGTTTCGTGATTTTCACAAATTTTAGAGGTCATTTTTTTTTTCAAATAAAAACACCACGTGATAGAACTTGAAAACCTGTATCAGATACAAGTTTTAGATCACGGCTAAAACTGTAGTTTACCTCTTTTGAGAGGTTTGAAGAAGTATGCTGGTAGCCTGGTCACCGGTGGACCATTCTGGTTTTTATTCAATGGCTTTGGAGTCAGTATTTTAAAACCCAAAATTCGTTTAAATCGTATACCGAAAATAGCCAACATTTTGACGAGTCTTTTTCTTGCTAAAAGTATCTGAACTCTTATTTTGTCACTCTTATTTTATAAATGCGCTATTTCGAAATGACATTGACACTGACTTTTCAATATCACTTTATCGTCACTGTCAATGTCACACTGACTATAGTGACTCCAACTGACGTCTCTGCTTCTAGTCCTCATTGCTAACACTTCTTTTTAGATAGAAAAATGAAATCTGCCGTTTTATTGTTAGATGCTTGTCTTCGTTGGTCTCTTTTTACTAATCGGTTTTGATGGTCGAAACTACTAAGAACGGAAAGAAGCTGATTGCTATGAATCGTCCCAAACTATGAATTTGGTTATGACTCAAGCATTGTAGAAGGTACTCAACGTATCATTTGAAGTCGATGTGCAGATGACGATTGGTTGGAGTTGTGTTTGTTTCAGATCGTCAGACAAGCATATTACAAGGACACTTTTCGTCATGGATACCAGTTAAACCTTTGATTGGAATTCTGAAAATGCCGTTTTTTCTTTTGATGGTATATACCTTATTTTAGTGACTCTTTTTAACTGGCATTGTTCGGGATGGCATCATGTTGGAAAGAGTACATTTATTTAGATATAACTTCAATATTTTATCAAAGAGCTTTTCGCTCGTGCAAAGCATGTTTGGCGTGAAACCCCAGCAATAAAAAAAATTCGTGTCTCGAAAAAAGTACAAATCTGTTTCAAAAGTACATTTAAAGGGGCATGATTGTGCCCGATGGGGAGAAAAGGCGCAAACCAGCAGTTCTTTTTTTCTCGATAAATTTTTACATTCGTTCTCGTCTAAACTTTTTAAGTTTTCTGTCTAGTTTTTAAAAGCAGTTTAAGGTCATCTATATCAGATTTGACGCAGAACGAGTGAAAAATGGGATCATTCGAAAAAATTCGAAAAAAACTGCTGGTTCGCGCCTTAACGCACGGGCATGCCCGTTTAAATGCCCTTTTTATATGCTGTTTTATCCGTCCGAGTTCATCCTTTTTGCAAAAGTATTTTCAGCTTTTATTTAAATTAATAATTTTGTGGGCTCTACTGGACTGTTGGGTGCCAAAATATGCCTTGGTCCTCCTGTTGTATTTAAGGTGATTATGTTGGATGGGGTACATGACAATATTTCGCCGACAATTATTTCGCCGACATTATTTCGCCGACAATTATTTCGCGCGACATTATTTCGCCGACACTATTTCGCCGACAATTATTTCGCCGCGACTAAATTTCGCCGCCATTATTTATTTTTACTAATTTCATTAATTACATGCCAAACATTTTTCAAGTAAATCCAAAACAAAGTTTTATTGACTCTAGTTCTATAACAACACATCAGAAAAGCAAATAACATCAAATCAGAGAAGCAAATAACAACATATGAACACTCCTATTATTCTCTATCCAGATTCAAAATTTCTTCATCAGATGATTCTGGCTCGCTGGCTGGAATGTAAAGACCTTGAGCCATTCTGAAGTTGGAAGCGATCGCACCTAGATATTGGAAAGGAAAGATGTTCTTCCAATTGTTCACTGCTTGTGTCACCATTCATTTTATTCGTTCGTCATCAAGGCGGTACTTCCTTCTCTTCTTTGAAGGACCATAAGTCCCTGAGATTTCTAGGAGTTGGCGGAGGTCGACGATCATCTCCATTATCGCTCTTTTTCTGGCACAGACTGGCGGCCATGACTCTTGAATTTCCGAAAGACGATCTTGATCAAGGAGTTGACTGATTATGTCACCAGTTTCCTGAAATTTAATTGCATGCAATACTCCTGGACGCTCAAATAAAAATTGGCATTGTTGCAGTTGTAGCCAGATACTTTTTTTCATTTCGGATTGCGGTGCTGACGATATTGGACGGATTTGCTTCACAACCATGCTGTATAACGATCCTAAAATGCAAAATTGACTAATCATTCAGCAAAAAGGAAAAATTTTTTTTAAACGTGCCATCCTGAAGAAACCAGGCTCTTCCTTTACAACTCAATACTGAAATTTGATCGCATCTAGCAGAAGCCTTTCCTTAATAAGAGCCTTTCAGCGGTTGGTCTTTGAACTAAATCCTGCCTTTGTGAACGAACTCGACATTTCCTTGATTTGATTTAGCAGCGTGCGGACAAATAAGGAGACGATTAACCTGAAATAAAAAGTAGAAAATAGCAAAAAACATACTGTATTTTCCTGAACAGCCGCTGAAACATCACGCATCTAATTCGGATGAACGTTCAAGTTAGCCATACTTCGAAGAGATATCTGAAAAATATAGTGACAAATAAAACTAATACAACAGATACGTGAAGACAAAACATAAATGAGGAGACCAAAAAGGAACCGACGATTGCATAAAATGATTACATAAACTGATATCGCCATGAAATCATCCAGAAAAAAGGGTCGCATTAGAAAAAAACAACACTTAAAATATCGGCGAAATTTTATCGCGGCGAAGTATTGGTCCGCGAAATAATGTCGCGCGAAATAATGTCGGCGAAATAATTGTCGGCGAAATATTGTCCGGTACCGTGTTGGAGGTGATCATGTAAGCCATAATCCCCCTGATCAGTGATCACCATAATCACAGTGTTACAATGATCATGTTGAACAGGAAAGGGGGGGGCCAAGCTATTTTTCTCGAAAAAACAACACGGGGACCAAGGCATATTTTGGCACCCGATAGTCCATTAGAGCCATTTTGTGCTTGATTTAAATATTTTGGCACCCGATAGTCCATTAGAGCCATTTTGTGCATCTTCAGAGTAAAAAGCTGGCCCTCAAATTCAGAATACGGAATTCTGAGATCACGGAAATTACGGGCATGATTTTTTGAGTCTTTGACTTAAACTAGCTAACTTAACATACAAAGAAATACAGCCAATCCTCGATTTAGCGGCCCGCCTAGCTTTATTTGGTTAGATTAGACTGAACTATAAAGAGCTATACCCTTGATTTAACAACTATATTATTAAACCCTCGATATAATGGCCTTCTTGAGAATTTTCGTAGCGATAAACTCAATCTCAAGGTCAGTCCCTGGGAAGCCGATAATTGAAGGTTCACTGTAACACTAACAATTTCTTTATGAAATAAAAGGATAGATGACAAAAAAGGATACCGTATTTACTGTATTAACTCCCCAGCCTCTAATAACTCCCCACCCTACGGACCTTATACCGTATTTTTCCTAATTGCCGCACATGTGCGCTTATTTTTCAATCCCCCAAAAATCGGAAAATTTGGAATTCGATCTCGAGATTTTCGGGTGCTCAACCAAGATCTAAAAAGTGCAATCGGTAGAGCTCGTGGGAGTTAAGAGAACGCATCAAACAGCTTAGCGAAATATTTACTCTGCTTCGAGATATAAGTCCTCAAAGTTAGGGGTGTGCGGTAATTAGAGACTGTGCGGCAATTAGGAAAAATACGGTATCTTAGCCTAGAGCGAACATTTCGCAAATCTGTTTTTCGCGTTTTCTTAGTTGCCGCGAGTTTACCTGATTACACTTTTCAGAGTTCGGTTGAGCACCAAAAATCTCAAAATCGACATCAAAATTTTTTCGATTCTTAGAGGTTGAAAAATAACTCCCCATGGGGACTTAATACAGTAAATACGGTATTTAGATGATTAGACGGTCTTAATGGCTAATACATGGCTATTATTTTTAACTCATTTTTGGCTCGATCAGTTTTGAAATTGAAAAATTGGATGATAGCTGCAAAGTACTTATTTAAGCTGGTTGAAATTTTAAAATAAGACTTCAAAAGATGTGCACAAAAGGATCTAAATAAATAGTATCAAAAACAGAAATTTCACAGTTGGAGTAGGTTTTCTTGTAAGACTGTTTCTTATTTTAGGCAGGACTTGTTTCCATGTAAGCCTCAAGTCGACTTAATTGGTCTTCGACGGATCAAACGAGTGTTGTAAAAATAGGATTCAACCATTTGCAAAGACTCACTAGTCTCATCATTGACTATATCAAATGCTCCGTTACATTTGTTATTATTAATTGCTATTATCAGTTCATAAGATCTAGCCACAGTTGCCTTTGAAAAACTCTGAAAATTACAGTTGAAATTGAAAAAAGAATGATTGAACACGGTGTAACACAAATTTTGGCTATTTGAAACTATTCTATTTCATACAATTAACCCGTGAATGTTCCATGATAAGACCACTTTTTCAGAGAGTTTTTTTCTCCTATCTTGTTCAGCGTGAAATTCTGAACAAGACGCTCGCATATGTACAAACCGGCCTTTAAGTGGTAAACTCTTTTATTAACGGATTTATTAACTTTGTTTCTAACAAAACAATACCTAAAATTCTATACCTTGTTTTTTGAAAATCGAGTTGAAAAATCCGTATAGAAGTTTGATGATTAAGAACAAATTTCGAATCGTCAGAACAAGTTTTCAATGGGTATGAATGCTTTTTTCAGCAAAAAGTAGCGAAATATTAGACGCAGACTCCGGAAAAAGTGCGTGAGACATTTCTTAGTCTCGGTTAGTCTCGTCCTACAGGTTTTGTTGTAGTTACATGGAGGAGGTCTAATTTAGAGGGGGAGGTTCGCTTGTATGGCTAGTAGCGCTGAAAATTTTCAACCTGTAATAGTTTACCTTTTTCAAATCATTAACAAATTCAGCCACTTTAATATGTGCATTAGCTGTATAATGAATCTCCCACTTTACTTCTAGTGTGATAACTTGTTTGACCAGGGCTTCAGCCGGCGATAAATGCAAATAATCAATCACTGAGCTGAGTTTCAAGCAATCGCTTATTTGAAAACAGACATTCGGGCAGGAAGTGAGCATTTCAGATTTATGCAGATCAAAAGCTATATAAGCCGTATTTTTGACAGCAGAAAAAATATATTTTCAGCCCAAAAGTGAGTTGAGTCGGTAGTGAAAATTTCTTCATAAACTTGCTTTGCCAAAATAGAGTGCAAGTTGGAATCAAATTTTTCAAAAAAAATATACAGATTATTGACTGTTAAAATATTGGTTAGAGTTCTAAGCTGTCTTATGCCCTCGAAAATCTTGTCGATCATTGTGTAAACATTGTTGCCATAAGCCCTTTTTTGTTCAAAAATTTTTCGAAAATATTCTTGTAAATACCTGTTGTACCATCGCCGTTAATATTAATAGAAGTTTTGTTTGAGCGGACGTATTTGGGCTTGAAAAGATTTTTAGAATCTTCAATCATTTGTATTGTAGAGAATTCAGCTTCAGCAGTAGTTTTAGCACAAATAGCCATACCAAATGTGGAAATAAAATAGATACATGGTGAAGAACGTGAAATGGATGATTTGGAAAATTTTCGCTTGTAATGTTTTGAAATCTTCGACTAATCGGGCAAAGAAGCTCCAATTCTCTGCGGTTAAGACAATCCAGAATTTGAATGAGTGAATCGCTTGAGAGACAAGACATTGTAATAAAGAAAGGGCTAAAATTGATTTCAAGCACCAAATACTGATTTTCCGCAGTAAATTACTAATTTTCCCAGTAAATACTTAAGCTGCGTCCCCAATGAGTGAGCGATTTTTTTGGACTTGTTTAGGCGGGAACGGCTGTAGATTTTTTCTCGGCCGAACTTTCTTTCTGATGGTACTATTTTATAGCTCAGATACAGGGCTACAAAATAAAAAATTTTCCAGACCCATATCGCTGAAAAAGTCTTGATAAAAATGCGTTTATTTGCACTCTACATCGCACTCTACACTTCACTAAATGAGTGCAATGTAGAGTGCGATGTAGAGTGCAAATAAACGCATTTTTATCAAAAAATTTCAGCGATATGGGGCTGAAAAAATTTTATTTTGTAGCCCTGAATCTCAGCTACAAAATGGTACCATCAGAAGAGAAAGTTCGGCCGAGAAAAAATCTACAGCCTTTCCCGCCTAAACAAGTCCAAAAAAATCGCTCACTCATTGGGGACGCAGCTTTTAACAGGAGTAATTTTCGGTGTTTTAACAATCATAAAATTTATTTTTTCAGATCAACATGCAGCCCTGAATCTCTAGTTTTTGATGAGCTATCAGTTGTATATGCTATCAACTGAAAGTTAGAGGAAAATCTGTTTTTATGAAACTACTTCACGTTTTTCAAAATCATTTGTTCTCTCACTTTTCCATATCAGATAAAGCCAGTTAATTGCTCATCAGAAACTAGAGCTTCAGGACTACATGTTGAGCTGAAAATTTTTATTTAGAGATTGTAAAAACACGGAGAAATATTCTTGTTCATTTAGTTACTGCGGGAAATCAGTATTTCGGTGTGTGTTTTTAGATACAACCATGAAGAAAGTATAAATTGTTAGCTGAAGCAAATAAAAAAATAGGAAAAATTCCGTCATAAGACACTTGCAAGACATAGTTATCTAATCTTTTTAATTGACAGTTATTTTCAAATAATTGTAGAATTAGAAAGCGAAAATGGCGGGAGGTTTATTCGACATTTATGAAATTTTACAAGCGGATAATTCAACAGAGATTATTTCAACACCAGCGCATTTGAAGGGGGAAGGCATTTTAATTTGAAAAATTGGCTTCCATGGAGCAAAAAAATAAGCGTTTACGTTTTTTGACCCAAAATGGTGTTGCAGGTTCAATCCCACGTTGTGACATGCTATGTTTTTTGGTTTGTTCGACCTAAGGGCAATTTAGATCACTGATTCCGAATCTTTTGTTAAAAAAATTCAATTACCTCTAAAACTGGTCAAAAAGCCGAAATGAATAGCATGCCACCACGTGTGATCGAACCTGCAACACTATTTTGGGCCAAAAACGCAAACAAACAAACACAAAAGTATATTTCATAAGCGGATAGCTAAACCAAATTTTTTTCAACCTGCAAACTCTTCTACAAAAAATTATTTCAACAGGAGCTTGTTTCACTAGTTACTTAGTACTGAGTCTCAACTAGCCGACATTTCTATTATGCGATGCCTTCAGTTAACCGACACGCCTCGGCGGGTTCCTTTTGAAGGACCATGGTTTTTGCGCGCAGTGGCATGTCAAAATTTGATTTAGCGGGGGACACTTCTCTTTCGTCTGGCGCTGTACTCCTTGGAGTAATGTCGAACGACTGCAAAGAGTAAAGTTTGAGACAAAAGAGAAGTGTCCCACGCCAATTTAAATTTTGCGCATGCCACTGCGCGCAAAAACGATGGTCTTTTAAAGGGGCATACCTGTTTTGCTTTACATAGCTTCGACAATTAGATAATTCCAAAAGCATTTATTTAAATAATCAGATACTTCAAAAAGATGATATTTGGTCAATTAAGATAGTTCACCAATCACCTATTTCGATAATAATACATTTTGACAATCGGATGATTCATATCTAGGACATTTAGCCAATTTACATTTCACCATAATACTAACTTCACCAAAACTAAGGCTGAAATAAAACGGTCCAAATGTTTTTCAGGAATATTGCTGGGGAATATTCCCGGTCTAAATCTTTTCTTCCGATCCGATTCAGCGCGTTCCAGTTTCATCTCCAAATAACAAATTTATTGAACAACTCATAGCAAATCAATCAAAATCGTTGAAGAATACATCAAAATCTTCATCAAAATAGAATACCATTACAAAGGGTTGTTATATTTTTTAAAATTCTGGATACCCGTTCAGGTGGGTTTACCTTGGTCCATCAAGCAAAATGTCAATTTTCGGTCAAAAAAATTTTTACCAAAAAGTGTCTATTCCATCTAAAAACATGTTTCAAGCATGAATGAATCGGGTGCTAAAACGCTGAAAAAAGATGTTTTTAGTCGATTTTAGGTCACGTAGAGATTTTTTACTCCAGTTAAAATATTTATTTTCGAAAAAATTTGGACCGAGTTTTCATTGTCGGTCCGAATCTAAGATTCGGACCGATAATAAGCCGGGAATATTCCATCACACAACCCTAACTAAAATTTTTCGGATAAATACCCATACACATACACTGCTTCGGAATAAATTACAGTATTTTTTCGGTGTGTTATATATAAACTCTATTCGAATCAATAGCCATTAGCAATCACTTGATTTTCTGCAATAACTCAAATATCCTAATCCGAAGTTTAATCTCATTCACAAATTACAAAGCACGAAACAACAGTTCAACAATGACCAAGTCGATTCAATAATGCATGATTCTTGAGATATTCTAACATTTTTCTTTATCATAACCAAGTACCACATTCTTACTTCATTCTGAAAGCTTCTTATTGACCTCGTTGAGGTCGAGATCACCGCTTGTTCGTGAAGAAATCAGTTAAGCCTCTTGCATGAACTACTATAATTTCAGCTGTCCGAGCCA
Organism: Ditylenchus dipsaci; assembly: GCA_004194705.1. Classification (NCBI taxonomy): domain Eukaryota; kingdom Metazoa; phylum Nematoda; class Chromadorea; order Rhabditida; family Anguinidae; genus Ditylenchus; species Ditylenchus dipsaci. The sequence goes on from SADC01000251.1 coordinate 184,951, forward strand.
CTTCCAAAATCGAGGAGACACTGAAGAATAATTGTTCACTTTTTATTCAGACATAGTGAGCGAAACCAAACCTCTATCAAGCAGGGGTAGAGAAAATAATCAATCATCGAGACATTCTTCCTGAATCGTAGAGAATAAACAGAAGTTTCTTGTTCAGCTTGAGGTCTTCGGGAATCATTAAATTGCTTTGCAGACAAGATCCGTTCGGACAATCGTCAAGCTTCTAAATAAAAAATCAATTACATACATCTACAAAAAAGCGGTCCACCTTCGGATGATATCATCGGCATTGCTTTCCAAAGTTTTCTTGCAGCCATTGGAAGTTTTTTTGCAAATCGCCAGTGCATAATCATATCCGCGTCAGTATAAGAGTAGTTGTAACAGCGCCCTAAATTAATGTCAGTTTCACTGATTGCAAGCCTAGCAAATATTATGGAAAAAAATCCTTGACAAATGATGAGATTCTTGCCACGGCGAGATTTAATCAGACGCGACTACACCTCAGGCATGACCACTGCTTTTCGATTCTTCGATCTGCTCTTAGGAATGGTTTGGCTTGTTATTTCCGTGTCCACATATTTGCTTCGATTGGCTTGAACGATATATTCCACTTCGTTAAGCTCTTTTTCTAAAGAAGTTGCCTCATCTTTACTGCTGCTATACTCCATGCAACTTAGCATCTAAAACTGCATAGATAATGACGCAGTATTACATCAGACGGTAAAAATAGCAGGCAAAGCTTCATCACTATAAAAAACACAACAAAGTATCTGGAAAGTATGTAATTGTCGAAGTATTTTTCGTTAAATCATCCGATTGTCAAAATGTATTATTATCGAAATAGGTGATTGGAAAACTATCTTAATTGGCCAAATATCATCTTTTCGAAGTAGCTGATTATTCAAATAGGTGCTTTTCGAATTATTTAATTGTCAAAGCTATGCAAAGCCCTGTTTTCACACGTCTGATGTCATTCTGATATTTATGACAATTTTGATATTGAGAAGGGGCAACATTTCAAAAAAGAGGCAATATTTCAGTTTTTTCATTTAAAAGTAAAAAGGCAAGAAATAATTTAAAAAGGGCAAGAATTGAGACTTTTGGGGCAACGATTCAGTTACATCCTCTGTAAGTTGAAAAGGGCAAAAAAGCCATAAACTTGCCGTTTTTTTGCCCTAAAAGGCAATTTTTGGCCTTTTCGCCTTTTACAATTTGCCTGTAAAGAGCGATTTGCACTGAGGGAATGTTTCATTTTGATAGGTTTTCAGCCATTTATATGCAAAATTGTTTGATTACACGTCGAATTGTTGCCCCTAAAGTCTGAATTCTTGTCCTTAAAGGACCATGGTTTTTGCGCGCAGCGACTGTCCCCCACCAATTCAATTTTTTCAAATCATTGAACATGTGTACGGATTTTTCAACTTGGTTTCTAAAAAAAACGAGGCCTAGATTTTGATTTTAGCTTTAGTTTTGTTAGAAATAGGTTGTCGTCGGCCGGCCGATTTTCGGCTTTTCCGGCGAAAACCGTTATTTTTTTCGGTTTTCGGCTTTCGGCTCGGCTCGGCCGGCCGAAAATTCGGTTTTCGGCTTTCGGCTCGACTCGGCCGGTCGAAATTTTAAAAAGAAATATAATTTTCTCTGTTTGCTCCCGTTTTTGCTTAGTTTTCCTTTCGCTCATTCTTTAGCCTTGTGTGTGTCAATTCAAGTGTGTGTCAAGTGTTGTGTGCGAGTGTTGTATGTGGGTGTTTCAATAAATTTTTGTTCGAAAGCAAGTGTTGTGTGCGAGTGTTGTATGTGGGTGTTTTTATAAATTTTTGTTTGTCCAAAGAGTTTTATTTATGCATTTAGACTTTTACTATGCATAGAAGAAAATAAATTATTTTCACAATGCAAAGACGTTGAATACTAGTCATGGCCGAAAATTTCGGTTTTCGGCTTTCGGCTCGGCCGGCCGAAAATTTCGGTTTCGGCTTTCGGCTCGGCTCGCCGGCCGAAAATTTCGGTTTCGGCTTCGGCTCGGCTTGGCCGGCCGAAAATTTCGGCCGGCCGACAACCCTAGTTAGAAACCAAGTTCAAAAGTCCGTTCAGAAGTTTAATAATTAGGAAAAAGAAAGACATTTTGCACCCTGAGCCAATTTGTCGCGCGACATTAATAGCTCTTAGCCAAATTTGTCGCGCGACAATTTGCACTCTAGCGCTTTTTGTCATCTAAGTGATCAAATCCAATATACTGCTGGCCATCTTTATTGAAACTCCGAACAATAATCCTATATACTAAAAGAGAGTTGTCTGTATGTCAGTCATCGCAAATTTTTAAATGCCTTAAATGTTTTGTCTCGAGATGAGAACTAAAGTGAATTTTTTTTCTCGAGTCTTTGGTAGCGAGAGTTGTCATTATTACTTTTTTGAGTGTGACGAGAAGTCGTCTCAAATTATTTTTGTGGTCGAGTCTGAGTGAGACTCTCACGTTTTTTTTTCGACTTATTGTGATCGTCCACGTAACTGGATTGATTTGAACTTCGGATTAAATTTTTTAGACTCGAGTCTTCAATATTTCTTAAAATTTTTAACTCAAGTATGAGTCATAGTTAAGTCAAGTGCTTCAACAATGGTAAATACTTGAAGTGCTTGGACTGTGCTGTGGCTAATGTTTGTGTCTTAAATTGAAGTGTAACCAAGTGGAAGTGTTTGAGGGTAAGACTGTGATTCATGATGCGATCTTATTACAGTTATCATTTTTTTCGATTCTTTTTTATGTAAATCATATTTAGCATGATTCGAGTATGAATCAGTCCACTCCAGCTGCTTCGACAATAATATGTAATTGAAGTGGTTGGTCTTTGCTGTGTGTTTCATGCTTGAGCTCGAATTAAATAGTACAAAGTCAAGGAATTTGATATATCGAGGTATCTTGAGTCGGGTCTAAACTTCTTGCACCTTAATGTACATGTTTTACATGTAATGATCATGTCTTTTGCATTATGTTACTTCTCACGATCATGTCTCATGTGACTTTGTTATGGCTCATGTAACATGGTTTTTTCCTACTAATTTTTTGTGTGTCATTACTTTAATACTTTAGTCCTCTGCTAAATTAAGTGGTAAAAAATTTCACATCATTTGCAGGTTATTTCGTCTAACTTTATTATCGGCTGTTGAAACTGATGTCTGCTTCTTCGTCCCTGGTGGTGTCAAGCCTATCTCTGGATGCTCAAGAATCAAGTCACTAAAAGCTCAGTATTAAATACATGTATGTATGTCTTCGTCAATAAATCAAATTTTCTTCTGTTCCTTCTGTCTTTTGTGCTTTTTAACCCTGTGTGATGTGTAGTCTCATGCATTCGTCTATGACGTCTGAGTGGCTTGCTCTAAGTTCAAAATTATAGAGATTATTGACTTTATCTCGAGATGAGAATTTTGAGTCTTTTTCAGCGCGACTATTGTCATTTTTATGATGTAAGGGAACGCGGAGCAATCGGAAATGAATCTTGCTGCAAAATTTCAGTATCAAACGAAACGAATGCTTTTATTAAATGACCATGTTGTTGATGACATGAGAATTGGCAAATTCAAATGCGCGCGGGACACTTCTCTTTCGTCTCGCTCTCTTATCTTTTGAGTCGTACAAAATAACATCAAAGGAGTACAGTGCGAGACGAAAGAGAAGTGTCCCGCACGCATTGAATTTGTCAAATTCTCATTGTCATAAATAAGTATGGTTATTTGATTATCCAATAAGAGAAAAGGGCTTTCCTACGGCTCATGCTCGCGGCTCATGTTTCGGTTGCACGACTCATTTTTCAATTTTTCGCGTTAATTTGAATTGTCTGTATTTGTTAGTCAATAAAAAATTTTTTTTTTGTTATTTGTGTTTCGTGTCATGTGTAGTATGTATGTGTCTTCGTGATATTGCTCATTTTCGAATCATAGGAAATTGATTAATTATGTCTCGATAGATTGAATAAAGTCTTTCTCGAGTCTTCTTCAGAAGGAATTTTCGCGGTATTCTCATTACCGCTTCTTGAGCATTATCGCTTCTTGGAGCAGTTCGAAAGACCCTTTAGGAGTCTCGCCACAAGAGAAAAGACAAAGGATGTACATCGTGCACTACATAAATATGCTTTTATTGATCCCAACAAACACACGTCTAAAAAAGTGAAATAATAGAGAAGTATAGTGAGTCTCGGAAAAAACTTCAAAGTTTACGGCTCATGCTTCGGTTATGTGTGTTTATGAATCCCGAACACAGAAACGCTTTTATGAATCTCATCAGAGAGCACAAAAGCGCTCGCTTCTGTGAACCTCGCGCCAGAAAGCGATAGCAGTGTGAATATTGAATGATTCATTCAGAGTGACGGTATGTGATTATAGTTTTCTCAGATTTCATAGATTTTAAAATTCTTTTGAAGGTGAAGTTATCGACAAGTAAATAAAATAAATCAAAAATGCTTCAAAATATCAGCGGAAATATATCGAAAAATGCTGGGGCAAAATATTAGCGGAAAATAATTAAAAATCTACGGGAATGTCAGCGGAAAAAACGCGCCGTAGGGCGGCAAGCAAGTCAAGTGTTGAGGGTAAGACTGTGATTCATGATGCGTTATCATTGCAGTTATCATTTTGTTTTGACTTTTTTCCAAGCATGTTTTGTTTTATAAAACACATTTTTCGTGATTTAAGTATGAATATGTTCCACTCCAGCTGCTTCAAAAATGTTGAAAGTTTGAAGTGGTTGGGCTGTGCTGTGATTCATCGTTGAGTGTCATATTAAACGGTAACAAAGTCAAGGTGCTTGATTAAACTGTAAATGAGGCATTCTATCTTGAATCATGGTCTAACTTTCTTGCATACCTTCATGATCAGTTCTGCGTGTCATGGTCATGTCTTTGTCTTATAGTCATCTTTAATGTAATGTCTCAATAAAATTCAATTTTTCGTCTGTGCGTATGTCTTTGTGTGTGTTTTTTATTTGTGACTTCTGATATGTCTTGATCAATGTTAGAAGTCACAGGAGATTAGTTCACTTCATCTTGAGCTGAGAATCCTCGAGTCTTTTTCCGATACTTTTTTCGTATTTTTGACATTAGTAATGCTGAGCATTTAGCGCGCTTTCGTGGTTGGCTCATGTATTTCATGTTGATTTTTTGTTAATCACCATCACAAAAGTAAGTAATCTTACTGCATACTTCCGCATCAAACAAAACAATTCTTTTATGAATCATTCCATCTGAGAAAAGCGCTTTTATAAATCTCTACACAGAAACGTTTTTGTTCATTATCGCTTCTCCAGCAATCAAAGACGCCTTTACAAGTCTGACCACAGGAAAAAGACAAATGCTTTTGTAAATCATGCACAACAGAAATATGCCTTCATGAATCTCATGCAATGATGTGAGTCTCTGAAATGAGTCAATAGCTCATGGCTCATGTTTCGGTCACACGGCTCATTTTTCCAGTTTTTCGCGTTCGTTTAAATTGTACGTATTTGTTTGTCAATAAAAATTTATGTTTTTCGTTCTTTGTGTTTCGTGTCGTGTGTAGTATGAGTGTGTCTTACGTGATATCTGCTCTGTGATGTCTGAAATCTGATTAGTTTTGTCTCGAGAATGTTTTGAATAAATCTTTCTCAAGTCTCAGAATTTTTATGGTATTATCACTATCGCTTCTTGAGCATCTGGAGAGCTCAAGGAACGCTTTCACGAGTCTAGAAAACAAACTCTTTTTTAAATCATGCACAACATAAATTTGCCTCTATCATCCCAACACACACGTCTTAAATGTTAGCTAAAAGAGTAGTTCTGAGTCTCGGAAAGGACCTCATAGCTCACAGCTCATGTTCGGTTATGTTTGTTTATAAATCCGCAACACAAAAAGATGCTTTTATGAATCTCACCAGAGAGTACAAAGCGAACACTTTTGTGAATCTCGCGCCAAAATAGACGCTTTGTCAGCTGTGTTCGGTCACCGAACTTCGGTGGTCTCCTCTATTATTATTTTTTGAGCATTTTGAGCAACAACAAAAGCAATCAAAAGCACTATCAGAAACGAGACCGGCCGCAGGCCGCCAAGCACTAGCCACACTTCTTCAGGCAGAGTTTTTGTGGTATTCTCATTATCGGTTATTGAACGTTTGGAGCAATTTTACGAGTCTTGCCACAGGGGAAAAAACAAAAGCTTAGTGAAACCGCGCACAACATGAATAAGACCTTAAAAGTCCAACTCACATCTCGAAAAGTTAGAAAATGGTGTCGTTCTCTGAGTCTCGGAAAGAACTTAATTTTTTTCGGTTATGTGTGTTTATGAATCTCGCAACACACGAAAAGACGCTTTTATGAATCCCAGCAGAGCATAAGCGAACGCTTTTGTGAATCTCGCAAGTCGCGACAGGAATAGACGTTTTAGGAATAGACGTCAGCTGCGTAAAGAGTGGATAAGTCATTGAGAGTGACGGCATGTAATAGTAGTTTTCTCAGATCTAATAGATCTTAAAATTTTTTGAGGGTGAAATCACCGAAAATCAATTCAACCATTTTACAGAAATATCAGGAGGAAATAAATTGAGAAATGCTACAGAAATGTCAGCGACAAATGAATCGAAAAACTCTACGGAAATATCAGCGAAAATAAAACCCGCCCGTAGGGCGGGCAAGCACTAGTAAACAACTAATCATAACATATTCAATCTCATACTCGATATCCGATTCCTCAACTTCATCCATCTGGATTTCTTCTTTCGCATACCAAAGAGATTCGTTTCAAAAAAGCACTAGAGTGCAATTGTCGCGCTACAAATATATAACGACATTTGCACTCTAGTGCAAAGTTTCGCGCGACATGTTTGGCTAAGAGTGCAAACTGTCCGGTTACCTGCTGCTTTCTAGCATCAATTTGAGTATAAACTTGTAAATGAGAATATCCACAAATTAGTTATAAAACCGGCGCTACGGAGTATACGCCCCCCCCAATCAACTTTTTTTAAAAATTTCCAAACACCCTATATCGAGCTAAAATTGCCTCAGAAACTCGAAAAAGACATTATTTTTGTGTTCTAGTCAATAAAAAATTGAGTTTTGGGATCACCCAAAATACCTATTTTGACCTTTTGAAGGGATTTAAGGCTGTATTAGGGTGGAAACGGACAAAAAGGGGCCAATTTAGTGTGAAAAGGAAAATGTTGAACATAGTTTTGTTGACTGGGGCTACCGCATAAAGAAACTCTGGTATGCATACATTTTTTATGCATCCAGAGTCACTTTCGAGTGATTTGCGTCTGAGGTATGTGGGTGTGCGCATCTCAACTCCAAGCAACCAAGCCCCTGCGCCCGAAGGGGGCGCAGGATGCGCGCACTCACTTACCTTAGACATAATTCCGAGATATGGTCGTATACTCCGGTAGGGTCGAAAAACATATGTAGCAAACTCATTAATAAAAATGTAACGTTTTTGGCTATAACGATTTTGGAGGAAACAATTTGGGATGAAACAGGGTAGAGCCCTCTTAATCAGGGATAAGCATTTCGCCTTTTGTAAATGGATCAAATCGAATTGTTGCCCCTAAAGTCTGAATCTTGCCTTTTCAAATTATTTCTTGCCCTTTTTCGTATTTCAAATAAAAACTGAAATATCGCTCTTTTTCCTCAAACGTTGATCCTTTTTAATCAAAAATCGTGTAAATTTCTCCGATTTGGCGCCTTCAATGAAAAATCGGATGAAAACCATATGTAATAAAATGCAATGAAAAACCATATGTAGCAACTAATTAATTTAACATGTACGTTTTTGGCTATAACGAGTGCACCTGTGTGCACCCAGGGGGATTTGAACCTGAGAGTTCAAAATATGATTTGCACCCGCTCTCTTTAAAGGGGCATGCCCGAGCCCGACACAGAGAAAAGGCGGCGACCAGCACTTTTTCTTTCTCGATCAAGTTTCACATGCATACGCATTCAGATTTTTTAAGTTTTCTGCCTAGTTTTTAAAAGTAGTATAAGGTCATTAATATTAGATTTGACGCAAAACGAGTTAAAAATAAACGATTCAAAAAAATTGCTGGTCCCCGCCTTAACTTTTTGAACGCACGGGCATGCCCTTTAACTGTATAATAATAATCCTTGTTAAAGACAACAATACGAGCATAAAATAAGCAGATTTTATTTAAAAAATAGCTACATAAAAAATCTTTCGGCTGCAGAAACAAGTCCTTTAGATGCAAATAAAAGTCTTTTAGCTACAAAAAGAAGTCTTTTAGATGCAAAAAAAAGATGTGTTTTTTTTCGCCCAGAGGTCCTTTTTTAAAAAATTTTGAGATGTCAGCCTGTTTATAAGTCAAAATTATCTGCCAAAAGTTTTAAAGTTTAAACTTCTGAGACTTTCTTTTTTTGGCCGGTCCGTTGAATAACGTTATATGGAGTTTTGATTGTATTATCAATCCTGTCACATTTATTTAACGACAAATAAACTCGTTTATACACAATAAAAAGTTATGGTAGTTAACTGTGCTGAAAACTAATTGATTTTTCATTTAGTTCTCTTGTCGCCAATTGGTCCTCGGCGAATTAAACGGTATGAAAACCGGAGAGATAAGCATTCGCAGCGACTCATTAGTAACATAATTGATTAATCGAATGGCTCTTCACATTCCACTTCACTTGAATTCATTTCTAGTTTAAATTCATAAGATCTAGCATCAGTTGACTCTGAGAAACTCTAAAAAATTCATAGTTAACATTTAAAAGCTGAATAAACACTTGGTGCAGATAAAATGTTCCATAAATATAGAAATGGCTCCAATTAGAGTTGTTGCACAGTTAACTCGAGTTTTTCAAAACTTTTGAAATATTTTTTGTTTATGCAATATTTTGAGCACTTTACCCCACGATCGTAAGCTGAGATTTTGGCCACAGAATGGTATGAGAGTCTTCAGGTTTAACTAACCAAAACTAATATATTTTATTGGAAACACATTTCGAAGTGACTAAATTTATCGCGGCTAAATTTATCTCAATAAAATAAATTTCAATAAAATATGTAAGTTTTTCGAATTAAACCAAGAAACTTTTGCACCATTCTGTAACCAATATTTTCAGCTTTCGATCGTTGGGTAAGGTGTTTTAAAATGTTGGTGAAAAATAGCATAAAAACAAAAAAATGTATCAAAAATTTTAGAAAAATTGAGTTAACTGTGTAACAGCCATACTCCCATTCAAAACTGGGCATTTCAAAATTTTCGCTCCTGTTCTTGCTCTTCGCTCTGAGTGAAGAATCTTGGAGCTGGGGTGTAAAGACGAAAAGTAAAAATGAGATTACCTTTTTCAAATCCGCGATAAATTTAGCCACTTCGAAATGTGTTTTATATCTACGTCGTTCGTCCGACAGTACTTCTATTGTAATAGCTTGTTTAGCCAGGGCTTCAGCTGGTGATAAGTGCAAATAATCAATCACTGCGTAGTGTCTGAAGCAATCGCTCAACTCAAAACAATATCTGGGCAGGAAGTTAGCACTTTCAATTGTTTGCTTCAAAATCCATATAAGAGTCATTTTCAACAGCATGAAAAGTTATTTTTTCAGTCCAAAATAAGGGTGCTCGCAAGTGAGAATTTCTTCATATACTTCTTTTGCCAAAGAAGTGTGCAAGTTTGAGTCGAAATTTTCAAAAGTTAAAAGCATTTCATTGACAGACAGCATATGTGAAAGAGATCTAAGCTTCTTTATGCCTCCAGCATGTTGCTGACCATTTTGTAAAATTGTTGTCATGAAAAAACCGTTAGCAAATTTTCGGAAACAATGTTTTTGGTTCTACCATCGCGTTAATAGTAATAGAAGTTTTCTTGAGCGAATAGTTTTAGAAACAAAATTTTTTTCACAATCTTTTATTAATTGTATGGCCGAATATTCAGTTTCAGCAGTATTCTTAGTGCAAATAGCCACACCAAAGTGCAAAAAAAATAGATACATGGTCAAGAACTCGAAATGGATGATTCGGAATATTCTGGTTTATGACTTTTTGAAGTCGTCGACTGATGGTGCAAAGGGTTTCTAATTCTTGACGGTTTAAATATTCTAGAATTTGAGTGAGTAAATCACTTGACAAATAAGACATTTTAATTGAGATAGTCTTAATTTTTATCAATAGTAAACAAAGAGTCTTTGGACAGTGGTAATTTCAAGTAAAAATAGTTATCTAATCTTATTCTGATATACAGGATGAGCCGATCCGCCAATTTCTAGCACCAGTCCATTTAAAAAAAATCACGCTTTGCACAAAAAAAAGAAAACAAGTGGTACTGATTCGGTTTAGATCCACACTCCCATTTTTGATTTTATTTTTCTTTGATGCGACAAACATCTTTCATTTATTCACATAGATACAAGTCAACAATTTGTGACCATAAAAGTAGAGCTGCGTGCGATGCGATATATCGCATCGCATTCCCCTGTCCCCCTGTTGTTTTTTGTTAAAAAATACCTTGGTCCCCTTGTCCATTATAGTTATATTGATACTCTGATTATGGTGATAAATGCTGATTATGGTTAACATGATCACCTTGACCATGATCACCTTCAAAACAACACGGGGGACCAAGGTAATTTTTAACAAAAAACAACAGGAGGACCAAGGCAAAAATGTTGCCCCTAAAGTCTAATAGGGCCCATTATCGCATCGCACGCACCCGATTTGGGACGAAATTATCGCATCGCATTATCGCTCGCAAACTTTAATAATTATCGCATATCGCTAGATATGCGATAATAAAGATGGCTAGAGATGTCTACGACTACAGAAGGTCTAGTTGAGCAAGAAACATCCGAACAATTAATTTTTTGAACAAAACCTCCCTTTATTGAATTTTGAGTATTAGTTTGTTCTTGATGTTTGTTGTACAATTAATAAAAAAATGTTAAATTTGGTTTTCATCAATAAAAAGCAGCTTCAGAATAATATCGCATATCGCTGCGATATATCGCACCCGATTTTTTTGAATTATCGCATATCGCATCGCACTTAGCCTCAGCCTGAAATTATCGCATCGCACTATCGCTAAAGACAAGTCTGCAGCTCTAAATAAAAAGAACATAATATCATTTCCACCAAACTTTCGGCGCCATACAAAATCAGAGACATAGTTTTTAAAAACAGAACGATGTGTGCCATATTCTTGCTTGTGCCTTCTCTTGAATTTCTGCATGTTGATTCGATCGTCTGAGTGTGTGAACCAGTCCCGGATCCACGAAATTGAGTAATTATTTTGAAAAATATACGTTGTTTAAAAAAATTGTGCAAATTGAGAACACGAAAGCAAAAAATAGGGGTGGGGCTAAACCGAATTAGTACCAAACAAGTTTAAGGCCGAAGCCGACCATTTAAAAAATTGACAAAAAAATTGACTTTTTTGCATTGGGGGACCAAGTTGGTCCACTCGGAGCAGGTACCTATACACCCCAAAAGATTATTTTGAAGATTTGTTCGGTGTATTATAAGTGGGATTGTCGAGGCGTCGAGTCGAGTGGTTAGCAGAAAGTTTCGACTTTCGACGCGTCGAGTCGATTCAAAGGTCGAAAAGTCGAAAATTTTCGACTTTTTGACGTGAAAAGTCGAATTCGACGCGTCTAGTGGACAACCCTAATTATAAGCATCTGAATTATGCCAACTGCATTGCACCTTTTGCTGATTTACAATCGCTACACGAGATATTCTGAATCTATTTACAATTGGTCCACTATGTAGTTAACTATTATACAAAAGTTGCGTTTGCCTGAATACTCAAAATACACCAAACGAATCCTCAAAATCCAACGCCTCGAATAATGTAAGGTTTTTCTCATAGTTGAATTTTCTTTGATGCATTAGATTTCGGGTATGTTTAGTGGGCTAATAGGGGTGCTGTTTGGAAATTCATTCCCACCATTATACTTAAGTGAAAATTATTACTAAAAAACGTAAATTACTTTGCTTAGAGCAATTGCAAAACTGATTTTTTCATGCAGAATCCAATTCATAATCAGTTTACAAAAAAATTACAAAAGTTATTTTTGACGAAGTGATAATTTGTGACAACACAAAGATAGAGAAACATTGGCTCTATATGTGTTCATGGCGACGCCGAAAAAATATGACTTGGTCCCCCCTGTTGATTTTTTCCCAAAAAATTCAATTTTCGCCTTGGTCCCCAAGCTGATTTTTTCCAAAAAATTTGTTTTAAATTGTCTCAAATATAATTTAAATACACTTTTTGTGTAAAAAATACACACTTACGAGATTCCTTAAGATTGTTTAGATCGTTATGTCGGACTTGGGTTGGACGCTGCACGACTGAAACCAGCACATTTTTCATAGAAAAAGATTGATGTAGTTGTAGGTAATATAAAAACCATAAAATTTGAGCAGGCGGACTGATACTTCTGTGAAAAAATTCTTTTCTGAGACAATCAGAAGAAAAAAATTTGCGGAAAAAAATCAACAGGGGGGATCAAGGAATTTTTTTTCGGCGTCGGCATTAAACATATAGAGCCGAAACATTTATATATCATTTATGGTTTTTAAAATAAACAAAAGCTACGACTGGAAAAAAGGTAAGTGTGAATGTAACGGAATCTTCACAATGCCAAAAAAAAGTTAACATTCACAATCACATTTACACTCAAATATAAAATGGTGAACAAGACATTATTTCGAAATAATTTAGAGCATAATGATATAGATGTAATAATGAAAAAATTAACTTTTACTAACAAGAGACTTTTTAATGAAAATTTTTCATGTTTCTCATAAACCAGTGCAATTTTCATATTTTCTTCCAGATTTCAATCATTTCATGGTTCATTTGTTGGTCTAGTTTGTCAAAATTTGTCATTTTGAAAAAAGTAATTTTTAATTTTTTTGAAAATTTTAAAATTTTTGACAAGGTAAGTTCTAAGTTGATCAACAGATTGCATTCTGGGTATCACTATTCTGTTATTTCCTGGAGGTTGTATTGCGCAAGGATCTATTTTATTAATTTCACATTGCGCAGTATACAAACGTACTGAAATTTTTCGTTCTTTTCTCAAAAACTAGTCCTATTCTTGCATGTGGTTCAATGTGATTCATCATAGGATCGGTCATTTTACCATATCAGAAACATTTTCCAATTCAAGTTTATGTAATTCGTTCAACTGTGTTGGTTCTTTCAAAGTAGGCCTACCTGTTGCTGTCTCTATCTCAAAATAGACGTCTGGATCAAGTTCATATACAGTAAAAATCACCTTTCAGGTATTTGACCTCTGGAACAAAGTTTTTAACAAAAGTAACAAATTGATTCACTGATAATTTGACACTGATATTAATTTCTTTCTTAACTTTTTGTCAATTACATTCTGTTAGTCAAATCGTTGAACATCAAACAAAAATATCGGCGCTACTCGGTTATACCCCCCCCCCAAAGTGCTACTCGGGAATACCCCCCCCAATCCTAGGAGCTACTCGGTTATACCCCCCCCCCCAAAAATCAAGATTTTTAGGAGTGGTCAAAACACATTTTTAAGCAATAATTTCGCTATAAAAGGTCCAGAAAAGCAATTTAAAAGGGATTATGGGCTGTATTGGGAGGGGAAGGGACAAAACAGGGGCACTTTTATAGTGCCTATAAGTACAAAGAGTATTAATTCTCTAAGCCTTGAAGTCACTTTCAAACCCAGCCACTTGTGGTGCACGTAAAAGTATAAGCACTCGAAATGATCAGACGGTCAGCTGGGTGGATCCTGATGGTTGTTGTTTAACTTTTGGATGGCTGAGCCTCTGGCTCGTAGCCTCAGGCTGGAAAATGGGGGAGACCCTTTTCGGCCGAAAAATCAAAGATGTTGAACATAGTTTTGAATACTGGGGCCTACCGCATAAATAACTCTGGTATGCATGTTTTTCATGCATCTAGAGTCACTTTCGAGTGATTTGTGTCTAAGGTATGTGGGTGTGCGCATCTCAACTCCAAGCCCCCAAGCCCCAAGCCCCCAAGCCCCGAAGGGGGCGCAGGGGGCTTGAGAGTTAGAGATGCGCGCACGCACTTACCTTAGACATGATCCGAGAAGTACACTTGATCATAAAATGCATAAAGAGACTCTTTTGCCACGGCCCGAGTTGAAAAACATGGTAAAAGCAGCTAAAAAAAAGTGGCCCTGTATTATTCCCTTCCCTCCCAATACAGCCCATAATCCTTTTTAAATTGCTTTTCTGGACCTTTTATGGCGAAATTATTGCTTAAAAATGTGTTTTGACCACTCCTAAAAATCTTGATTTTGGGGGGGGGTATAACCGAGTAGGTCCGATTTTTGGGGGGGGGGGGGGTATTCCCGAGTAGCTTTTTTGGGGGGGGGGGGGTATTACCGAGTAGCGTCAAAATATCGGCATCGTCTTCACTATTCCAATTTTTGTATTTGGTGAAATTATTTGTATAACTTCATCATCAACTGTGTAAGCTAGCTTTGGTAGAATATTTGATATTACTAGGTCAATTACCTCATCACCTAGCATAAGTTGGTTTCTACCATCTTTTTCAATTTTATAAACAGCAAAATTATTGTTTTTGTCTTCAATCTCCGCCATATTTTCTTTCATGAATGGTTGGGCTCTAGTAAACAATACGTTTCCATTTTTGCCTTGGTCCCCCTGTAACCATGATCATCTTCAAAACAACAGGGGGACCAAGCTGTTTTTCAATAAAAAAACAACAGGGGGGAACCAAGGCAAAAAATGGAAACGTATTGTTTACTAGAGCCAATGATTGAATTTTTATTGGAGATCTTGTTAAAGGAAAATTTATTTTATTTGTTTTGCACGTTATTGAGTTGTGTTTGTCAAAACTTTGCACTTCACACAAATTTATTGTTAATTTCTTGATTATTCCGATGCTTGTATTTGCTTTAATATTTTTCATCATTTCATCAGTCATCTCAGCATTCAGTTTTACTTGTTCACCTGGCTGAATTTGTTCTATTTCATATATCGCGAAATATCTATTCCTATCTTCAATTTCTGGAAAATGCATTTTAATGTAATCTCTCAATGTGCTTCCTGGTGAAATTTTTATCTGCTTTTTCGCTTTGTATTTTATCAAGTTGTGTTCGTCAATTTTTTCCACATCATACACAGTCACAGGGATTCTAAAAACAAATATTCCGATTTTTTCATTTTCTTTTATATTTTCCATCATTTCATCAGTCATCTCACCACCCTTTTTCAGTTGTCGACCTGGCTGGATCTGTTCTAATTTATGTACTTTTGAAATTTTTTGTAAAAACCTGAATTTCTGGAACATTCATTCTAACATAATCCTTCAATTTATCTACGGTAATTCCTGGCAAAATTTCAATCTGTTTTTCGACTGTGTATTCTATCAAGTCTCCCTTGTCAACTGTTTCCGCATCATACACAGTTACAGGCACCTTAACATAAACTAGCCCAATTTTTAAAATTGTTTCTGAGTTTTTCAGCAGTTCGTCAGTCACCTCAGTGCCTAATTCAAAAATTGTCTTGGCTCCGTTTCGATATTCTGATATGGTCTGAACAGTGAAATCAGATTTAGTATGTTTGATCACACACCAAAATTTTTTTGACGTATGTTTTGAACTGTTATAATAACAAATTTTTAGGTATATATTCTCTGTTGAAAAGTATAGTCTTTTCTGTGATCGAGTCCGTCGTAGGCGAAACTTCTACATGATATATAGTGGTGAGGAATGATTGAAGTACTGCAACGACTGAATTTTTTAAGATTTTTCAAAAATTCTCTATCTCCAGTTTACCAGGTTGAATTTCTTCTAGGAAATAAACACCTGAAACGTCTTTAGCATACTTTATCTCCGGACTTTATTGTCCAGCGTAAAAAATAAATAAAGAGCGTAAAGAAATAAAAATAAAACATACACACGTTCCGATTTAGCAAAAATTACAAAAAACACTATTATAAATGAAAACATGTTTTATTTACGACTTTGCGGATGCGTATGTGCTCTCTCAACACATCCGCATTTCCGTAAGCAAATGCGTACGCACATGCAGATGCGGACGTGTTGTGAGAGCGCCCTAAGTTATGTATGACAGGCGTTGTCTAATTTTCGGCTTTTTCGGATTTGCGCCTTTTCTTAATTTCAGTATTTTTGCAGCTCAGGACCTATTTTTGAGCTCGTTCTGACTATTCTAGGCTTTACCACAATTTAAAATTCTTCTGAAAAAATGCAAAGAACTCAGAAAAAGTATACCCTGGAAAGGTTCAAATTTAAAGAAAATGAGAAAGGTTGCACAAACGTAGCAACACCAATATTTTAATTGTAAACTCTTAATGATGCAATTTTTAGCGATTCAATTTTGAGGAGAGAACACCGAATTACATTGTCTTAATTGCTACTATCAGTCAGAATTAGAGTGGGCTAGTCGAGTACTCGAAATCGAGTAATTTCGAGTAAAATTCTATATTTTTCGAGTTTCGAGTATCGACTCGAGTACTCGAAAATTTCGAGTTTCGAATACCGAGTCGAGTACTTGACTCGAAAATTTCGAGTTTCGAATATCATAGCGAGTCGAGTACTCGAAAATTTCTAGTACTTGACGACCTTGGGTTCATAAGCTGAACAGCACAGTAGACTAGATTTTCCAAAAGCCGATTGTGACAAAATGTGTATGGCGCATGTACAAAGGCATATCTACCACGGGTGTCGTTGAAAAAACTTCCGAGTCTGATTTGTAGCCCCTCACAAAAGGCACGAAAATTTCAAAAACTCAAAATAGAAAACAATGCATACTTTTATTACATTTAAAAGTTGAAAATTAAAGTGTAACAAAACATTCATTATAGTTCAGAGGTGAAATGCTCTGTCGCGTCTGGAGACCCGATGGTGCCTAAGAATCGCCAGTCGTCTTGTTTTTTAATTAAAATAAAATAAATAGTACCTTTCTGTGTATTTTAGTGTAGTTTTTCTTATTCTATTACCCCTAAGCTACCCCTCTTTTACTCTTTTTACCCTCTTTGCCCATTTTATACCCCGTTTTTCTCTCTTTTCTGGTCTATTTCGGTCTATTTTCTTATTATCACCCACCCTGTAGCTTTTTCTGCAAAATTTAGTCATACCCTGAACTGTTTTGCAGCCATCTAATGGCTTTACTTTCTCATGACTTTTTTCTGCACATTCCTGGCTGGGCATATCGTGCGCCAGCTTTTTCCTTTTTTCTGCCGCTTATCCCCTCTGTCTCGGCTAAATTTGAAAAAAATGAATTTAAGTATTTCTGTTTAAGTTGCGGAGAATCTAAGTTTTTGCGGAAAATTCGAAAACTGCTGGGAATAGGGTGGGGAAATTCGCGCGAATATTGAAATAACCCGAATATTCGCGAATATTCGGAATGTTCGCGAATATTCGCGAACATTCAAACTGTCGTCTTATGAACAAATAAAAAAGAATAAACAGTAAATTAAATGCTTAAATAATCACAACCGGCACTAAACACATTCCAATTAGCTTTATTGACAATAAAATAAATTCAATCAACATTCAAAAACAATGTATCATTCTCAATAGTTTGTTATTCTTCGTATTCTGATTCTATCTCTTCTTCGGATTGACGCACTTTTTTGAATAGACCGGCATATTCCAATTGGATGTTATGCTTTATAAAGACTATTCCGTTGGCGGTGTCCACCATCATTCTAAAGAAGAAAATAAACACCTCTCACTAGAAATTCATGCAAACAGATAAAGTCACCAACCTATTTCGAAGCTTTGTGTGGATCCCACCTCGAAGGGACCAGTTTCTTTCGGTCGAGGCGGCAGAGATCGGCACATTGTGAAGCATTTCAACGACTTTGCATAGCAATGTATCCGAGAACCAGGCTTTCCACCAAGTTAGAGCATTCATCGTTTTCACAGTTTCCCAAGCATAGCTCCTTTTGTCGACAGCGAATATTCCAGTTCCAGCAAACCAATGAGCCCATTCCAACATCACCTAAATATATGCATTTATTTCTGCGGCTAATTATTAATGATATGTGCACCTCTGATTCTCTCCCTGTAAACATTGTATTCTTGAGGAACTTTTTGACTAGCAATTCGATTCTTTTCTGCTTCTCTTCATTGACCAACGACTGTCCCTTATCGGAAGGCTGCATCAGTTCTAGCAAAAAGGCAACTTCACTTCTTCCGAAGTCTTCCGATGCTCCAGTATCTAAAAGTTACAATTATTACAACCACAATTGACTCAACGAAAATAAATTACCTGAGTTAGTTCTTCCTTTACGCTTTCCATGAAAGCAGTATCCTCAATCGCAGCTTTTGACAAAAAAATGCCTTTCGAATCTTAGTAACCCTAGTAAGAAGAATGTCGGCCTCATCTTGATCTTCTTTGCCGATCTTATCGAAAAAGCTATTGATTCTTGGTGTGTTCGGTTGACCGCAGTTCTCCTCGGATTCCTTGACTATTTTCTTTGGAATCTCTTCATTTTCTTCCAATTTGCGCTTAATGCCAGATAATTTGTCGATCACTTTGATTGCTTCCACTCCAATTTTCGTGCACTGGTTCTTGAATTAAGTATCAAAATACGCATGAACAACCTTAGTAAAATAGAAATTGTACCGTGAGATGATAGGCCATACTGGTAGCGTTTTCTCGATATTTCATCCCGCAAAACCTACACTCAAATTTGTTATTATCTTCGACGAAAAATTAACGACTCCAGTGTTTTGGTTTCACCATGCTTGCCTGAAAATACATACCAGAAACGTCAGCAAAACAGTGTAAAACGTGGTTAAGAAATAATCAACACAAGTGTTTGCGAAGAAAAAATATGGGCTTAAAAATTTGTTAAAAAGACATCAACTACTATTGACTTACTACAGCTGTTTGAATGTTCGCAAAATTTCTTTTATCGCGAACATTGCTTGCGAATATTCGCGAATATTCGCGAATATTCGCGCGAATATTCGCCAGAATATTCGGAGTTCCCCCCTAGCTGGGAACAAATCTAGAGGACAGGCTAAAGTGGTGTCAGAATCGGCAATTTTTATAATGCGTAATTTAGCATATCTGTCTTGCTAGGTCTGTAAGTATTATCATAATAGTGACTCTTTTGTTAATTTTTCAAAGTAGGTTGCTCAAATGGCTGTATTTTTTTAAATCCCAATACACAAATAATAATAAGAACAGCTTCAAATAATTTTCACAAAATACAAAATTATTATTTGCAACAGGGCGGCAATGGGCTAGAAATGCAAACACAGCTCTGCATTACTTTGCCTTGCTGCTGTGGAGGTCCTTGTTGATTGTAAGGTGGTGGTTGAGGTGGGCCAGGCGGAAACCTAAATTCTCAATTTGAAAAAATCTGTTATTATGACTAAAAGATAACCTCTGCTGGTTTTGTGGTTGCTGCATGGTAGCCAAAAATGAAGAGTCGTGAGGTGGCGGACCATTTTCGAATTGCTGCTGTTGATTGTTGTTGTATTGTTGACCGGGGAATGGGGTGGCTGAGACAGAGATGGCTGTTGAAAGGGACCTTGGAATTGACCAGGTGGCGGACCTTGAAACTGTCCCTGATTTGGTGGAGGGCCTTGAAATTGACCTTGGCCAGGTGGAGGTCCCTGGAACTGGTCTTGACCAGGTGGTGGTGGTCCATTGCCTTGAGGTGGCTGATTTGAATTGAAATTAGCGTTGGGTGGAGGGTTAAACTGTGGCTGTTGGCCTGGCTGAAATTGTTGTTGGTGTTGATTCTGCTGCGGTGGGAACTGTCCACTCGGGAAATCTTGTTGGGGTTGTTGTTGAGGCTGTCCAAGTGGGGGCTGGAATTGTGGTGGTGGAGGTCCTTGACCATGATCTCCAGGTGGACCTTGTCCAGGGACGCAACAGTCTTGTTGACTTACTGTAACTTGGTTTTTTTATTTATTTTTCATTATGTTAGTGTGGGTTAATAAGCTATTGTAAGTGAGTTTTTGCATGATGTTAGTAACCTTTAAACCCCAAGAGCACCCCTTCCCCATAGAGTATGAGTTCTCCAGCACCAAAATTCCAAAGAGTACACGTTCTATAACGATTTCAGGCTCAGAGATTCATTCTCTTTGGAAAGTGGGTTCACTTGGCGTGCTGTCATTACATTTGTATTGAAATTGCAAAAGCTTTTTCAAAAAGAAACTATAAATAGGGCAGAAGACGCGACAATCGAAAACTCCTGTGACACTCCAACATTAAAGGCTCACTATCAATGAAGGTAGGACTGTGTGAGGGATTCAGCACTCAAAAGACATATTTTTTTGACTAAGGTAACAAATAATCAACCCCCGACCTCCAAAAAAATTTTCTTTCTTAAGTGAAGAGCATATAAATAAATGTCCCAGACCCCGGAAAATGTGCGTAAACTATTAATTAGTCACAACTTCTAAACGCTGGCCTACCCCCGAGCTCAAGGTTAAGAATATTTACAGCGATTTTTGAAGGTGAGATTTTGAGGGGGTATTCACTCCTAGCGCCCTTTTTTACTGAAAAACCTTCTGTTACTACAGGGCTCTGAAGGAAAAATTCCAAAAAAAGACATTTAGACAAAAAAGTGACATTTTGACTATTCTTGAAGTAAAAGGGTCATTTTATCCAGTGCTTATTGCCATTTTGAAGCGAAAAATAAAAGATTTTGACTAAATTTTCAAAAATAAAAAAAAAGGGGGTGCTGAAAAAAAACAAATCTTTTAAAAACGACGATTCGGAGCCCTGTGTTCCTATGATTTTGCAAATAATATACAGGGCTAATTTTTTCCATTTCGAAGAGGTCTGTATGACATAACAAAAAAAAATTTTCTAGAAAATGTGTCGACTCTTGCATTTGCATGTGACGGCCAAAAGCATTCATTGTTTAGCTCCAAGTCATGCAAACTACTGGCTACTGGTAATATCATATTTTCGAATTTTTACAGCTGCTAGCTGTTCAACAGAACTGAAACTGAATGTATCTCAATCACGTTTTTTTTAAATTTTCAAATAAAGTCGGTAGTTTTGACGCTACCTCCTGACTGGCAAGTGCACAGCATTGGTGACCCCCTCTGCTGTTGTTGCTGCTGCTGTGGAAAAGGTGGTGGTGGAAGGACTGGAGCTGCTGGCAGGTATTGCTGTTGGTTAGGTGCAGGAGGACAACAGCTGTCGCTTTGGCCTATAAGTTAGTGTTAGCGTCAGTTAAGCAGTTGTTTAAGCTTTTATTAGTAATGCGGTGATTTTGTAGTTGCTATGTGCATATTAATTTCTCTAAAAATTTTATACTACTACTTACCTGTTGTGCAAATGCAAATACTAGGTTGCTGTTGTAGTTGCTGATAAGGTGGTGGAGGGGCATGATTTGGCCTTGCCCTGGTCCTTGCTGTCCCGGAAAAGGAGGTGGAGGGCCTCCAGGTCCTTGCTGTCCTGGGTAGGGGGGTGGAGGACCTCCCTGAGGCACATTTAAGCCACCAAGAGGAGATGGTTGTTGTACAAGTTGTTGGCAACAATCATCTTGCCTGGCTGGAGTGCAAACACAACTGATTGTGACAAGTGCCTGAGGTCCACGAGGTCCTTGCTGAGGTGCGTAAGCTCCTTGATCGTGCTGATCCGGGTATTGTTGCTGAGGAGGTGGGTAGGGACCCTGCTGGACTGGATAGCCTTGTTGATATGGCCCTTGAGGTGGGTATTGGGCTGTTGAGGCTGGTAAGGACCCTGTTGCTGAGGTGGATATGGACCTTGGGGCTGTTGAGGAGGAAATTGAGGTGGTGGAGGAGAATTTGGTTGCTGAGACTGGATAGAAATGCAGCAGGCATCTTGTTGCACTGAATATACAGCTTTTAAGCTCTCTTGTGTAAAATTAAAAAATGTTCGAAAAAAGTAAGAATATCCTCTGACTTTAATTTTCGTTGAGGAATTTAAATGACTTTTATAATAATCAAAAGCCTTGATTTATTTGTGTTCACGCGGACGCTAAAAGTATGCCTTATCCGGCTTTTTAAGTAAAAAGACTTTTTTAGAATTGTGTTTTCAGCCTATTTTTAGCGACTTCTTTAATGCAAGTTACCACCGATTTATTTTTTCATCTCTTTGGCTTCCAAGTAAGTGATGGAAGTAATTTTCGACGAGAATTTTCAAAAAAAATAAGTTCAAGGAATTTTCAACGAATGAATGTCAAACACAATTCCTCGAGAATGATTCAAAATTAAAGAGTGAGGGTATATTGTTAGAGGTTATACGGTAGTTAATCTCTGATAGAAAAACAACACAATACAGTCGACTCTCTCCATAGTGATCACCCAAAAAGTTCGTTCCCACCTACGGTCCGACACTTTTTTAAACTCAAATTTTGAAGGCTTCTGCCAGTTGTCTTCGGCTAGTCTAGTCCAAAATATCGCAAGGATTCTGATTTTGCCAGTCCTTCATGTTATGGCAACAGTTTTGGCCGAAAAGACCCGCGGCTTTCTCCATAGTAATCACCTAATTTCCTAAAAGGTAATCACTATGGAAGTGGCAAAACTATTTGTGGCATAAATATTGCCATTTACATAAATGACCGGCAAAATCGGAATCCCTACGATATTCCAGACTATACTAGCCGGAGACAACGGGCAATAGCCCTTTAAATTTTGAGTTAAAAAATTGTCGGACCTAGGGGCGAACGAACTTTTTCGGTGATCACCATGGAGCACGGTTTGCATGAGCTCACAACATCGTGATCTCATCCTCATGAGGACCGATTTTCACGTTAGCTCACCTCACGTGAGGAGACGTTTTTGAAATTCTCACACAACCTCACGTTGCATGATCTCACGTAGTCCTCATCTTCATGAGGTTCAGGACAATTTCTTGGGTCAACTTGGGGTTATACCTCATGAGGACGTGAGCTCACCTTACGTGAGGAGAGCTTTTTGAAATTCTTACGCAACCTCATATTTTATGAGCTCACGTCGTCCTCATCCTCACTCATCCTAACGCCCGAAAATTTGTCCTCACGCAAACCGTGCTATGGAGAGAGTCGACTGTATTATAAAATCTGTGTTTCTGAAAATGCGTTTTTGTAATTAAACACATTTATGTCCGAACAAATAACATATTTGACACAACTTTTCTGCAGAAAGATAGCATTGTTTGGAAAGAAATAAGCACAAAATTCATAAGGCTCCCGATCATAGCACTATCAAGTTTCAAAAACCGCCCAATAGTTAGTATTTTTATAACATTTCGACTTTTATAGTGTTTTTACTTAGAAATTTGATGTTATTATCCTTTGCTTTGTTGAATTACTGATGTAATCACCTGCTTGCTAAATTTTTTAAAGTATGCAGGAAGTCTACTCAAGAAGCAAACACTTAAAGCATCACTCACCTGGAGTGCATATACAAGTGGCTCCTCCCAAACTATTAGGAGCACCATTTCCTGGTACTTGAGTAGGTGGACCAGAGGGGGAAGTCCAATAGGTGGTTGGCAGCAAGGATCTTGTTGGACTGGATTGTAACAAACTGGTTTAAAAACCCAAAAAATATTTTTGGTTAAGTTTAAAAATACCTTGAGAGCAAATGCAAATGGTCGGTCCTTGGCTGCCACCAAAAGGAGGTGGTCCCCCCTGAGGTCCAGGTGGTGGTGGAGGACCTAACTGTTGAGGAGGTGGAAATTGGGGCCCTCCTTGTGGTGGAGGTCCTTGGTTTCCAAACTGAGGTGGAGGCAGACCACCTTGGTTGCCGTATTGTGGTGGAATGCCACCGCCCCCTCCTAGTCCTTGATTGCCGAATTGAGGCGGAGGTGGCATTTGACAGGAGCATACCTCTTGAGGCTTCGACGACACTGTTACTGCAAATTACTGTATTTAAATTAAATTCAAAACTATTAGAAAATTTTCACAATTAAAACTTATCAGTTGTCAAATAATTTTACCCCAAAAAACTTTAATACAGCCTGCTCTGGAAAAAAATGGCACTTCTGGGGACCAGCCTGGGGTGCCAATTCATTGATATGTTACTTTGCCTAAGTTCTTTGTCGGCCAGCAAAATAGGACTTTTAAAAATTGCCAGTTTATCAGAGCCCCAGTTTATCAGAGTCCCGACTGTAGTTCATTTGCAAAAAAATACTTAATGACCTAACTTTTGTAACTCTTGATTATAAAGTTTGACATTATCAAAAAAATTTAAAAAAAAATCCCTCACAGTCAGCTCTCGTTAAACTGGCACTCCGATAAACTGGCATCCTCGATAAACTCGCAACCTGAGCTTGATTTGGTTGGCCAGCAAAGAAATTAGGCAAAGTAACATCCCAGTAAGCTGGCACCCCGATAAACTGGCATCCTCGACCCAGTTTCTTGGGGTGCCAGTTTAATGAGGGTCGAGTGAACACTTTTTTAGATTGGTATTAGGCATATGAGATATGGCTTTTTCGAGTAAATAGGCCGAAAATATTTTATCACTCAAATATTTAAAAAAAAACCTTTTCTGCCAAATAACATTCTTTTTTAGCCGTTAAATCGAGGGGGGGCTTCACATCGAAAAGGCCATTGAATCCGGGCTTCAATTTTTCATGATTTAGTCAAAATCAATCAAATTTGCCACAGAGGGCCGTTGTATCGAGGTGCCATTGAATCGGTTGATTCAATTTTTCATGATTTAGTCAAATCCAATGAAATTCGGCCCAGGGACACTTAAATCTGGGAGCCTTTAAATCAAAGGTTGACTGTAATTAAATTATTCTTATAGATGCTAGAAATTTGAGAATTATATAAAATGTCACTTACTTGTGATGCAAGAGCAAGCTACATGTGGAGGATCAGAAAGACTTGGATATGGCTGTGGCGGCAAGAGTTGATGTGGTGGGTAGGATGGCAAGGGGCCTTGAAATTGTGGACCTTGAAAGTTCTGATACGGTACTTGTTGTGGTTGCTGTTGAGGTGGATAGCCCTGGAAAGGTGGAGCTCCTGGATATTGCTGAGGCTGCTGTGGGTATTGCTGTTGTTGAGGTTGTTGCTGAGGAATGCAGCAGATTGTTCCACAGAAGCTTTGGCCAGCACATAACTGCCGCTTACCTCGTAAAAATAGTTTTGCCTACAAGAAATAATGAAATTGACTAATAAATAAATTTATTCATTAATAAATTAAATATTTATAATGTGATTACAAAAATGTAAATACGCCTTTTTCTGGATTCAACTATTTAACTAATTTGGCCCTAGATGATAATGTGAAGTGGGAGGGATTTGCCTTGTCCCCGCCCTCTGTTGTTTTTTATTGTGATTTTTTAGGCTCAAGCTTAGGCAAGGCTAGTGGAAAAACACCGGCCCCCTCCCCATTACAGTCAAACCTCGTTATAGTGCGACCCCAAAAGTTCGTTCCAGCCTCGGGTCCGACACTTTTTTTACCTCGATTTTTGAAGATTTTTGTAAGTTCTGTTTTTACAATCTGGTCCCAAATATCGTCAGGATTCCGATTTTGCCGATCGTTTTTCTAAAACCTGAAATTTTTTCTTCTAAAAAAGCAAAACCTCGATATAGTGCGACCCTTTTTCAAAATGTGGTCGCACTATATCGAGGTTTTGCTTTTTTAGAAGAAAAAATTTTAGTTTTCAGAAAAACGATCGGCAAAATCGGAATCCTGACGATATTTGGGACCAGATTGTAAAAACAGAACTTACAAAATCTTCAAAAATCGAGGTAAAAAAAGTGTCGGACCCGAGGCTGGAACGAACTTTTGGGGGTCGCACTATAACGAGGTTTAACTGTAACATATAGGGCCACTGATTTCATAGAGACCTTCGACTATTGATTTTATGAAAAATTACTGACTTGTTGAAAATTTTTAGCTGGATTTTTTCTCTCTTTTTGCTTGGCGCTTTTTGTAAGCTTTTAAGTCATTTTGAGACGGGCACAATTTGTAAATTATTATAAGGTACTTTTAAAGATAAGATACGGCTTTATCTCTCAATAGAGTTTTTTGCCTTGGTCCCTCCTGTTATTTTTTTTTGGAATTTTTGGGCTAAGGCTTAAGCAAGGCTAGGCCGATGGACTCAAGAATTAGCTCAAGATCTTTTAAAAAATTTTCTAACATACGAAGGCCAACCTTCGCCTAAGCTTCATCATTAAAAAATACAACAAAAAACAACAGGGGGAACTAAGGCAAGAAAAAACCATCATTGAGGTGTGAGGCCGAAAATTTTGTAGTTCACTGTTAAAATGGTAGGAATCAAAAATATTCAGAAGTCAGTTGTCAAAGGCATAAACTAACTTGCTTAACATGAAAAGACCAATATTTTTACTTTTGTAAAAATTCCGGCAAAATACGATTACCATTACACCTGAACTGAATTTACAAATTTTGGAAACACATACCAGAGTAACATGAGAACTGCCCCAAACCACCATCATTAGCACCAAAAAAGTCAGGTGAAACTTGCATTTTAGAAGCACCACCACCATCATCTAAAACAAAAGAAAATGAAGGTTGCGCAACAATGATATGCTGCAATACAAAGCAGCCGGTTGGCTTTATTCTCTCTCCTATTTATTATTTGAGTTTGTTTGATCAAAAAGCGGTGCTGGCCAAAGGCTCTTCAACCACAAAAGCAGATTTAAATCTAATAAGCGGACGTAACTTCCCCTTCCTCCACTTTCAGATTAGAAGTCGGGAATCTCCAAACAATTGTGGGTAATAGCAGCACCAGTTAGTGAGTGTGTCTCTGTTAGACTGGACACTGGTCAGTCACCACCCACCCAACTTGCCGCCAATATACCCAGAGAGGCTTGAGAATGTGCTTGCTTTTCCTGCTCTAGAGTAACTGCCTTTAACTAAAACAAAAATAACAGTCATTTACAGGGTGGTCTTTTTGACGAGGTTATAGCTTATTTTTTTGGAAAACTTCAATATAAAAATTGAACAAGAAAATTTTGGAGCTGTTTTCAACACTTGTTCACCGTCTGACCTCTGTGATTTTATTTATTGAGTGAAAGTATCCATGATCGCCTTAAAAACGACAGAGGGACCAAGGCATTTTTGAGAAAAAAACAGCAAGGGAGCCAAGCTTAAAATTTTGCATCTTGAAGATCAATAGAGCCGAAATGCTTTCTGGTTCTCATCATTGTTATCGCTCTTCGCCGACAACTTTAAAATTTCACACACTAAATGGACCACGGCGAAGATATTTTATGTAAGTCTTTATATCAGATTTGAAAGGCAGATTGGGTGGGTATCCTGTACACATGAACAATTTCTATCAGTATTATTCCTTTTTAGTAAAAAAAGGGAGAAGGAAAGGAAGTCTGGATTGTTTTCGTTCTTGTATGGTTTATTATTTTTATTAGTTTATTATTCATTTTAATTGATTTTAACTGCAGTCATATTCTACTCGGTTTGTACTAACTTTACCAATCGAGTACAGTCCACTCTCGATACAGTGTAGTGCGCGGGGACTGGAAAAATATACACTATATCGAGAGTTACACTATATCGAGAGTACACTATATCGAAGGTTTCCCAACAAAGCAGTCAATGTTGTACACTATGTCGAGAGTTTTCGCCTTAATGACCTGAACCCCAAATCAAAAAGATATTTTATTCGACAAAAATTATAATAGCACCATGTGAGAAATGAATTAACGGTTAGACGAGAAGTAACTGGTCATTTTTGATGTAAATTTATGGCTTGTTCACGTTGTTCGAGTTCGGGTAAGAGGTGCTCATGTACTCGAAAATCCGAACTCTAACTCGAAGGTGTTCACGTACATCGAGTTAGAGTTCGAGGTCGCGCTTGAACGTGCTTATGTATATAGCTCAGATGGCTCAGAATTTCGCCCCTGAGCGGTCAAAAGCCGCTAAAAGTTAGTTTTCAGGCCGTTTACTACAAGGGAATCCGAGTTATATGCATCATCACCTTCAAATTCGACCTCGAACTCGAGGTACGTCAACATCCTTGAGTTAGAGTTCGAGTTCGGATCAGAGGTGTTCACGTAATCAAAAACTCGAACTCTAACTCGAAATCTGACTCTAACTCGAACAACGTAAACAAGCCATTACATTATCATGTTTCTGTTTTTCGCCTCTCTTCGTAAAAATATTCTTCTGATGCATCGGCAAAACTAAGCACCGCATGATCATCAGAATGCTGTTTTATATAATGACTGGCAAAATCAAACGCTCTATAAGCTTTCAACCGTCTCTTAATTGTTTCACCTTCACTGCCCTTCACTACATTTCTTTTCGGTTCTTTCAACCTCGGCAAAAAAGATCCAAGAATTCAATTGTAGCTCATCGTACCCTCTTATTAATTAATTTGGCGCTTTTATTTTCGGCAACTTCCATTACTGATTTCTTCTAGTTCAAAGTAATCAAACCTTACTCTTTTTCAGTACTTATTGCTCAATTTGCAAAAAAAACGGATAAATTTACATTTTAGAGACAGCAATTTCAATAAAATTAGAAAATATAGACTTTATCGAGAGCTGTTTTCTTGTCAAGACCGCAAAAAATATACACTATATCGAGAGTTACACTGTATCGAGAGTGCACTATATCGAAGGTATGGTTCCTTATGTTTTTAAATTAACCAAGCAAGTCGTAAAAAACATACACTGTATCGAGAGTTACACTATATCGAGAGTGCACTATATCGAGAGTAGACTGTATCTACATTCAAACCTCGATAAGCCGACACCCAAGAGACCGCACTCAGGGTGTCGGCTTATCGAGGTGTCGGCTTATCGCGGTGTCGTTTTACTTAAAGTGTCGACTAACTGGCCAAATCAAGTGTCGACAAGGTGTCGGCTTATCGAGGTGTCGGCTCATCGAGGTTTAACTGTAGCTAATTACGCATAAGAAATTTAGTTGCCCCACGATTTGACGAGACCCCAAAAAGTTTGTTTCCGCCTAAGTTCCGACACCCTTTTCACCACGATTTTCTATATCTTTTGACCGTTTTCTTTTAACAGTCTGTTGCTAAATATCGCAGAGATTCCGATTTTGCCGATTAATTTCAAAGTCATGATATTTTTTGTCAAAAGTATTTTATGCATTTTATGATCAAGTGTCTAACTCGGAATCATGTCAAAAGTAAGTGAGTGCGCTCTTTTTAAATTTTTTAACGACGCTTTTCAAATCGAGCTTTTGCTTTTCTGGAAAGAATAATTTCGTGAATCTAAGAAATGATCAAACCAAAAATTTAAATCACTGAGATATTTGAGAACAGACTATTAAAAAGAGATAGGTAAAAATTTTGGAGTGTCGTTAAATCGAGCGCTAACTATACCCTAAAATGCCTATTACCTAAACTTTTTTTAAACTAGTTTTTATGGGGCAAAACTTTTTTTGTGGCAGAAAATCTTTTTCTTGTCGCCGAAAGTTGGTCTCGACACGAAATTAACAATTTTTGAATTTTTTTGAGTGAAATTCAGGGGTGAGGAAAGACCAGACCAGGTGGCTCAGGACCCACTCCAGAATCGCCAAGTGGCCAAAATAATTGGGTTTCTGGGGGTTTACTAAAGAGGGAGTAAACTTTTTGAGAAAAATCAATTGAGCGGATCAGATTTCGGGTCCGATGGGCTAAATCGCTTAGAATTCTAGGTTTATGGTGGTTTTTAGTGGTTCAGGGTGGAGTTGTGGGCGATTTAGCCATGTAGAAAATTCAAAATTTGTTAATTTCGTGTCGAGACCAACTTTAGGCGAAGAAAAAAAAAAGATTTTCGGCCACAATTTTTTTCGGCCACAAAAAAAGTATTTCGGCCACAAAAAAGATATTTTCGGCCACAAAAAAAAGTTTTGCCCGTCTTTATGCCCACGTCTAATAGGTGAGTCTAGTAAATATAGGCCTTCTAATAGTGACTAATAGATCTGTTTATAAGTTGAAATAGTTTTATTTATTTTTTCTATAATTTATCACCCTGTATTTTTGTTTGCTTGTAAAATTTTCTGTCTTGCAGATCGTGTCTTTGAGCTTTGTTGGTTTAAGTGGTTTGCTAGAGAGTTTCCTTCATTTTTTAAGGGGAGACTTCCTCACTGTTTCAGCTGGGCGAGTTTGTTTTGCTGACTGACTGACTTGCACCACTCTAATCCTCAACTGCACTAATAGGATCATAGACGATAAGCTTTTTTGCATGTGATGAGTAGAGTGGCGTCTCCTTTGCATGAGTAGTATAAACAGTATTTCCTGTCTGCTACTCCTCTTAGGTGTGATTTGAGGAAAGAAATATTTCAAGTGCAAAAACTTGATTCTCGGGCTTTGAATTTTAAGTGATAAATTTTTCGAATTTTTCTGTCAAAATGACATCTGCTTTTCGAAGTTTGTCCAGCAAGTACTTTTTTAAGTTTAAGCGGTCGATTCATAGGTCCGTCACATAGCCTTCGGTTGAGTATTAGAGACCAGTTCTTGTTCCTATCACCCGTTGTCATGTTTGATTGCGCCCGTTGTCATGTTTGATTGGAGCATGCCGGCGGGCAATTCAGAGGAGTCGGATCACAGATGTCAGGGAATGGAGCTGAGTCATAGGTAGACAAGGCTTGTGTTTAGGCTTTGATTTAAAGTCGCCCGCTTATGGGCACCTTGTTTAAAAAAGGGGGTGGGGCGTTTAACGAGTTGCGTCACTAGTTTGATCGAATTGCCTTCATACTGCCTATCGAAACCAAATTAGAAATAATGTGAATGTTCCATGTATCATCAATAAGGTTGTCAGTCGAGGCCTCGATTTCGAGTTTTGAACTCAAAACTAGAAAATTTTATGAGTCTCGAGTTTCGGTTCGAGTCGAGGCCTCGAAACGAGAACTCGAAAGTATCAAGGCTTCGACAACCCTAATCATCAACCTATAGCACTGCAGAGTAGAAGATAATTCAAGTTTGGCATGTGCCGGAAATCACAAGCATCTCTTGATAAAATCAGGCAACAAGATAGTTCACCTGGCCCACTTTCTTGATCAGCTGAGAGAGATTTGTACCTTGAACATAACCTTTAAAAAAACAACTCGACCAGATCAAAAACAGAACAACTCAAAAATTGAACAAAAGCTTTTTCACAAAAATTATTTAAATGTCACCAAAAATATAAAAAAGTTTATGTCAGCGCATACAATGACGATCTAGCCCAGAACTCTAGAAACATAATATAGGAGCAAGGAGATAGCCAGAGATAGCCACTAACTACAGGGTGCCCCGAAATTACGCGAACACTTTTTAATTTGTCTTAAACTGTTAAAATCCGCTAGGCTCATCAATTTTGATATCATTTTAAGATCCAGGAGTCACCTGAAAAACCGCTGATGCTTTGCTAGGAAGGGTACTGACGTTTTCGTTCAATAAGTTGCAGAATTTTTGTCACATGGAAAGGATATTTGCAAAATCCCAAAATTCTGGAGATATCCACGGGTAAGGATTCCGAAAATAGAAATCGACCGGACAAGGCGCTACGTGCACGATTTTTTTTTCGATGTGCGCGTAATTTCGCGACATCCTGTAGCTTTAACCATTTGGTGGATAAAAATAGCAAAAAATTGGTCGGCGAATCCACATTGGCGACTTAATTGTTCGGCTAAAAGTATTTTGGCTAGACTTTACCTGTCAAGTTAAGTTTTTGGAAGCGGTCAACCTCGCTAATAACATCCCGATTATTTTACCGAGATTCCTTTGGCTAGGTCTAAAGTACCGGTCCCAATTGAAAATGCTATTTCAAAATCCGCGTAGACTATGTGAAAAAATAAAAATATCGGCAACACACGCAAATAAATTACAAAGCATTGCTTGCTTTCTTGGTTTTTTTGGCAATACCTAGAAAGCAACCGGGTATTTCTCCTGTTTACCCCTCCTTCTGCTAAATTTTTAAAAATGACCCAACACTACATTCTAAATTATATTTTGGTAAAAAAATTTATTAAAGAATTTCGAAGCACTTTCTAAACCTAAAATCTTGAAATTTGTAATAATTTGCCTTTTATTTCAAGGTATTTCTGACCACATTTTAGCCTTTAATGACAAATAAAGGTTAAAAGTGATACATTTTGAACATGTTTTCACTTTCTATGAATAGGTGATATTTTGCAAAAACGACATTTGTCGAATGCGAAGCTTGGCAAAACAACATTTCAAAAATTGACATCTGGCAACAAAACAACAGGGGGGAGCAAGGCATATTTTGGGAATTTTTTCCCGAATGTTTTTATCTCGAAAAACCATCCTAAACATCTCAAACCATGCAAAACCACCCGAAACACCAAAAACTTCCCGAAACACTCGAGTTACTCTGAACCACTCCAAAATATCTCAGACTATCCAAACCACTCCAAACTACTGTGACTACACCGAACCAGCCCAAATTTTTTTAAACCACATGAAAACACCCTAAACTCAAAAAAGGCCCTGATGCATTCCAAATTCACAAATTACGCTATATTGTGGTAGCTTGAGTAGTCTGTAATAGTTTGAGGTGTTTTAAGTTGTTTGTGGTGCTTTAAATGGTTTGATGGTTTTTGGGGAAAAAATTCTAAAAATATGCTTCAATACCCCTGTTGTTTTTGTTGCCAGGCGTCGATTTGTGAAATGTCGTTTTGCCAAATGTCGTTTTTTGTGAAGCGCCGTCTTGACAAAATGATTTTTTTGCAGGATTTTCAGCCCTTTTTAGGGCGTACAGTATTAAGAAACTATAGTATGCATGCTTTTTCAAAGTAGTTTAAAACTTGATTTTAGGTCACATTTAATAGGTAGTGCGTTGGAAGTGATAGAGGCGGAAGGCAGAAGTACCGGCAGCCGTGTGTTACACAAAAAAGTTTCAATTAATTTATTTTCATAAAGTCGACTCTCGATATAACGCCAACCCCCTCAAGTTCGTTCCCGCCTAGGGTCCGACACTTTTTTTATCTCTATTTTTGAAAACTTTTGCTGAATTTGATTCGGCAGTCTTATCACCAATATCGTACAGATTATGATTCTGCCAATCGTTTCTGAAAAAGTTTTAATTTTTGCCAGATATAACCCCGCCGATTTTTTTAAAGTTTTCAAAAATAGAGATGAAAAAAGTGTCGGACCCTAGGCGGAACGAACTTGAGGGCGTGGCGTTATATCGAGAGTCGACTCTGTTTTAAATACTTTTTATCTACTTTCACTTTAAAAAATTTGAATTCAGTTATTAAACTATATTTTGTTGTCACTAAAACTAAATTTTAAAAGTCCTACAAAACTCAATGGAGAAGTGCATACAAATGGTTGAAACGATAGGAACGTCATTCAATATACTTGATTTTTGGCCTAAACTACACCAAGACTGGTTAAATAAAAAACATAATAGAATTGAATTTAAAATGTCTCTCTGATTCTTGTCTCCTTCCGTGTTCTTCAAAGGTGTTTTTGCTCAGGTGGTTTGACTTTGCAGTTTTCAGTTTTTCACCTTTTATTTTTTTGTTGCAATATATGTTTGTAAATGATAAAGGGTGTATGAAATTAAGCGCGCAATTTGTTTTGTCCATAATTTTCTGTTTTAAATATCCAATTTTGTTCAATTTTTTTTTCAAATTCTCACAAATCTTCGGGCATTCTTGTTGGGGGCGCTTTTGAAAAAGTAAGAACGGGTTGTTTTTCAAAATGTTGAAATTTGTAATCACGTGAAAATTTTAATTTTTCCCAGTGAGTTGCACATGTCCAAATTTCTGCAATTTGATCACGTTCAAAATTTATCTCGTTTTATGACTAACTAAACACTGGGCAAAAGTCCGTCCGTCATACTTTTTATAAAATTGTTGTTTTACAACCCAATTTTTGGCCACTTTAAGCAATTTTCGGTCTGATATATTTCCGAAACCTCAAGTTCAATATCTTAGCTATCTTTTGAGCACAAACATGTATCATTGAAGTTGCTTCTAAAAAAATTCTTGCCCTCCAAATTGGGGATGGTTGATTTTAGCCTGGATTTAAGGTGAATTTTTATGTTCAAGCCCCTTTTACAGATAGGGTGGATGTTCTGACCCGAAAAACAGAGTCAGTGTCCGAAACACTAATGTTCCCGAACGACATAGGCGCCGACAGGCGCCTGCCGATCCTAGTTATAAATAATCCGAATCACGCATCTAATTTGAGACAGCCTGTATATTCAACATTAAAAATTGCAATTCCAGCTCCGAAAATATTTCAATTTAAATAATTATTTGCTAACTTTCTGATTACCTTTAGTCACGTATTGAGCAATCACACAACATTAACAAGAAATATTGGCATCACAGCGATCAATCATTCGCTCATTAACACAAGCAAAAGCTTTTCTACCAATCACACTTTTTTCCTAACCAAATTCCCCTTCAGATCCAGTCTCGCAAAAGAAGAGTAACAAACTGGATTTTGCTTGAAGGCTACACATATTTATAAAGAGAATAAGAGATATTTCAACTTTTTATTTTTAGCATTTTTTTGCAAATAGCAACAAATTGCAACACAAATAGTATAAATATATCAATAAATATATTTATTAGTTTGTAAAAAAAATTGGTGTATTTCCTTGCCAACTACTTTAAACTCTTTATTATGCCTGCTTTGTTTGTTGGCTGTCTTTGACTTCTGTTTGCTCGTAATATTTGTATAGTCTTGTTTGTTTTAGAAAGTCAGACGTCATTTACTGCGTACCACATGCTTTTTTAAACAGCAAAACACATTTTATTTTAACATTTAAGCCAACTTTTGATATTGTAGGATTTTTAGTCAGATATTTGCTGAAAATAAAAAAAATGCGTGTGAAGCAATAACTTTTTACAATAAAAATACAGTAGAGTCTCGATATAGTGATCACCTTAGGGACCCACTGAAGTGATCACTATAAAGAGATGGTCACTATATAGGGGTCTATTTTAGTATATTTCTTTGGCTAGAGTCTAGCATACACCCTTCACTCAAGTCTAGTATACACCCTTCAGTCAAATTAGCTTGGGGGACCAAGGCAAATTTTTTTTAATTAAAAATTTAAAAAATTTGCCTTGGTCCCCCAAGCTAATTTGACTGAAGGGTGTATACTGCTCCATTTCTTTTTGAGCGATCCAAACTAAGCCGCGTCAAGTGATCACTGTAGTGGGATTGATCACTATATCGAGGTTTGACTGTACTAGACAAATGGCGCTATCGGACAGTCTGATCCCCCTTATTGATTTGGTTCCCCTGTTGTTTTTCAAATGCTTTCACAACCCCCAAACCCCCCCCCCCCCGTGGCTTGTTCTCAAAAATGCCTTGGGCCACCCTAGTGTTTTTTAGGTGATCATGGTTAAGTTGATCATGTTAAACATGATCCCACGATCACAATATTAACATAATTTCAAAGGGAAGGCGGAACCCATTCATTTTTTAAGAAAAAAACACCAAGCTGAACCAAGAAGAAAGACGAAGCAGCTAGAGGATTATATCAGAGATGGCGTTATATCGTATAGGGACTTTGCCTTATTTCTTTGCAAACCAAACAGTTTAAAACTGCTTTATATGCTGCAATGTCTGGGTCAGTATGTGCTGTAAAAAACTAAAAGTTGTCAAAACTGTCAGCAATAGCTCCATAGGAAATTTTGGCGCTACCAGCATATACCCCACCCCTTCTAAATCTAACCCTACTAAAAACGCTATAACTACCTTTTGAAACAACAAGTGTAGGCTCAACCCTTTGGCTAGAAGTTAGGCCAGCGTACGAAAGTTGTGAGAGTATCTTATATCGACCCTCGACTATAGCATGACCACAATAAACAGGGGGGGGGCAAGGCACTTTTCAAGAAAACAACAGGGGATAGCATCATAGAACTCCAAGCTTTCAATAGTTTAAATCAACTGAAGGTTATTGCTCTTTTTAATCACTGCACCAAACTGTAATAAATCACCAGAGTTGAGAAAGTCTTGGGGTGTGTGTGTTTACGAGAACACCTTTTGCAACGATAAATTCGTTGAACCTTTGTTTTTGAACTTTCATTTCTCTTTTTTTTTGCTGAATTTGTATGTTTACGTTCATGTAAATAGAAGTTTGGGCAGTTTTGTAAAGTGTGGTTAAAAAATATATTTGTTGTTTAGGTTTAACTTGTCGGTGCAAGCTTTCGACAAAAAATTGAAAATACTAAAGAGATATTTATTAAAATTTGAGGGTTTGAGTCTTTGTGGATTCAATTTTTACAAAAAAGGCATCCTCGTTTGTCACTAAGTAAGCTATAGGTCAGATGACAAAACAACGTACAGTTAGTATTTTTATGCCTTGGCCACAATGAAGGTGTGAAGTGGGAAGTGGAAGTGCGAAGTCAGCGAAATTTCTTTATATGTTTTTAAGGACCGAGATTCACGTTTTTTCATGCAAAGGACCCAAAAAGAGCAAGCTGGAAAATTCGATCTCGATTTTTTGATCCAAAATACCGTAAATGTTCTAATAGAGCCCCGGGGACTCTATTTTTCGATCCGCCGAAAATCTGGAAATTGTCAATCAAAAATGGCCTTAACTCTGAAATCCCAGTCAAAAAATAGGGGGGGGGCCGTTATTAGAGAGGGGGGGGAGTGGCTCTATTAGAACATTTACGGTAAGCTAGCTCTGGCTAGTCAAAGACTTCACACTACGACTTCCCACTTCCATTGTGGCCATCGCATTATATCCAAGTAGCCATAACTTTTTTCTTTAAAACTTTCAAAAGACCCCAAAAAAACTTTTCAATTAGTGTCTTTTTTGAGTTAAGATATAGAGGTATAGAATGACCTACTTATATAGCAGGCCTATTATAAAACCACGGTTTTTAATTAGGGCAAGAAAGTTATGGCCATTTTTAGCTGAAATCAGGAGAAATAATATTTTCTAGACTGCTTCAACGATGATAAGCTCAACAGAGTGTACTTCTGTAGCTACCCTTTCTTCTAATATTCCTTATGCCAAGAGTGAGCCTCCTCGACCATTAAAGCAGTGTATTTCTATTGGCTCTGACTTCTCTGAGGACCAATTTGATCAGAATTGCTGTTTCGGCCAGCTTAACGTTATGGTAAGTAACAATCAAACTGAACAATAAAAGTACTTTTCAAAAAAAACATAAAAGATTGAAAAAGACATGTGAACTATTCAAAATTGATTGAACTTTTGTTTGCTTTTTTAATTTCCGCTTTGTACAGATTAAATAGAAAAAATGTTAAAGACTAAAATTACATAGCCATGATTTTCATGATTTTCATAAATTTACGATTCATTAATTTGGTTTACAATTTAAAACACTAAAAAATTGTTACTAGCTTAAACTTTTTAGTTTTTAAGAGCTGGCTGCAAATAGTGACGTTGTGGAACTTAGTACTAGACGCTCTCTGTACTTTTTTGAGCCTGGAACACATTGCTACTTATTTATTTGCTGTATCTACTACTGTTTCTTTGCTCTGTTTGTGTTCTGTGATCAATGGAGTGCAGGAAGAGAAAAGGGCTATGATTAAGTTTCCTGCTCTTTGGGCGGTTGGTTTCCTCCTTAGAAATCATAAAGAAAACTGAAAATTTTTGGCATTGAGTTGTATTTTTACTCACAGTTGATACTCACAGTTTATTTTTTATGTAGCTGCTTTTTTCGTCTTTTATACTTGTTAAGATTTTACATATTTTTGAATACAGTCGAACCTCGATATGAGGTGACGCTGAGGATTCAGCAAAAGGTGACCTTATGTCCAGGTGACCTTATATTGGGAGTAAATTTTCGGCGCTACTGGAATATACCCCACCCAAAAAAAGCTACTGGAATATACCCCACCGAATAATTTAGGCTTAGGCCAAGGCTTAGGTTAAGGGCCTGGCCATTACTATCAAGGGCTTTTGCACAACTATTTTCTTCAAAAATGGTGGTTTTAGGTACCTTACAAAAATTATCGGGAAGGCTATACCGTATTTATTCTAATAGAACACCACTTTCTATTAGAACACCACCCCTTAGGGCCAAAACGAGGGAGTAAACCATGGGTTATCGCATTTTTAACACAAAGTTTAAAAAATTTTTGGGTGCTAAAAAATAGAAAGCCATGGAGTTCTATTAGAGAGAATACGGTATACTAGTAGCTTTTTGGAAGGGGTATATTCTAGTAGCGTTAAATTTTCTTTATTTTCTCTACCGGTACACCAAACTTGTTTTAAATAAGTGACCTTCTATAGAGATTGACCTTTAATCGAGGTGACCTCATATCGAGGTTCGACTGTACAAAAAAATCACCTTTTTAAGTCCATTTCTTTTTTGTTGGCTAGTCGGCCTTTTGTTGGATACCTGAAAATCGGAAAAATTTGAGGTCGATCTCGTAATTCTTCGGTAAAAATCCATGATCTGAAATCGTGGAATTTAAAAACTACAACCAAAAGTTTTAAAACATATTAACTGTGGACTGAGATTTAGTTCCTCTAAGTCAAGGAGGCCGGTTTTTTATGTTGGGCTGGGTAGTTACAGGATACTGTATGAGCATTATAGGGGTGGAAAATTAAGGACCTGGTCAGATTAATACAAGTTACGCACATTTTTTATTGTGAGAAGTTTTTTTCAATTTACCAAAAAAAAATTACTAAGTTTTGTTCGAGAAAAAGATGTGCTCACTTCAAAATTCCATAAATATTCTAACAAAAATATCTCTTCCAGGGTGTAAAACTGGTTGTATTGTGTGCCCTTTCCCTGACTGCAGTTGCAGGATTAACAGAAGAGCATTTGACACATGGTAAACAAAAATTTAAAATAAACCAAAACCATTTTTAATCCTTTCAAAAATTTTAGTAGACTTTGAGTTGAGCCTGGAGTTGAAACTGCTGTTTTGCCTTCTGCCTATAGCTGCTGTGCTGTTGTTTGTGCAGTACCACTTGAGCAGCAGAGTGATGGAACTGATCAAGCTTAGAGATGAATTGTATGTGATTCCATCATCACCTGCTAGTAAATCAGGTGGTGCTAATGGATTGGGCAGTGGAGCATTATCTAGAATGCGAAATTCTTTGAGATTGCATCTAGAAAACCAGATGAGAAAAAATCATGTGCCAACTTCACCAATTGATATGCAAAAGTATTAAATGCTAATATTCGTTGTATTATAGAACGGGTTTTTGCTTAAAAATTAAATATTTAAAGATTTGAAAACATTCGCTAAAATTTTTTTGAAAACAAATATACAAAAATATAGGGTATTGAGGTAAATAGGGATATTACCACCAGAATTTAAGCGTCAAGCTCTATTAAAATACTGTCGAATACTGAGGCCTGCCGCATATAGAAACTATGATAGGCAACATGCTTTATACATCTAGAGTCTCTTTATAGTAATTTGTGTTTTAAAAAAAGGTTTGGCGCCAATTTAACATTTTTCCAAGATTTTCATCTTGGAGGCTTGAGCAAACAAAAAAAATTTTAAAAATTTTAAAATTTTTCAAGATTTTTTAAAAAGCAATGTGTTTTATTCGTGCTTATTCAGAACACGAGAATCATTATTTGATGGATCCTTGAACCTTGAGTAAAAGAGAATATTGGGCTAGCTGGGGCAGGGAGATGGAGTATATACTGTTATTATTTTTCTATTACCGTATTTCTTCTAATAGAGCCTTCCTCTCTTATAATAGGGCTTGCTTGTTTTTTGACTAGAAGTTCGGAGTTAGGGCCATTATCATTAGAGTTAGGCCGAGTCGAGGTCGAGTTCGGACTCGTGTTTTCTCAACCTTTTTGGTGATCAGAGAGAAAATATTCTATACTTTGTGTTTTCCTTTAAATACCAAACAAAAGCTTAGATTCCAAGCTATCTTCTACACTCCTGGTCGAGGTACCTCGACCTGGACCTCGACCAGCCTCCAACTTTAGTGCCGTTACATACATTTTTGCTACATTAATAAAATATTATTTGATGTAGAAGATAGCTTGGAATCAAAGCTTTTGCTTGGTATATAAAGAATGACAAAAAGCATAGAAAATTTCTCTCTGATTACCAAAAAGATTTAGAAAACACGAGCTCGACCTCGACTCCCCTAGGTGATCGAGGGGTAACATTTCAAGATTTTTGGGCATACACAAAATGACGCCCCAGAGGATTCATTAGAGACAATACGGTATATGCTTTTCATTGCCTATATTCACAGACTAGATCAAAAATTTCATTTAGCTGTTTGAATTTTAAAGAGTTCTACTGTTCAGTAGCTTAAGATTTTGGTCAAGCATCTAAATGTTTTCAAGATCGACAAAAAAAACAAATTTTTATGCATCTAAAATTTGTGCATTCAGATAGAACAGAAAATATAAAAAAAGTTTTATTTAAGAACATATTTAGTGAAACTGTTTAGGAAATTATATTAGCAATAATTTTTTTTATAACTTTTGAATCCAACGATTTGTATTTCTCTGCTTCCTTGAGTTCTTTTAGATCCTCTACTGTTTTGCATTCTTTTACGCATCGATCCTTGAAAATTGAAAGTTAGAATTTTCAACCCTAATAGCAAATACCACCACCACCCCCGCCTAATTTTTTTTTTAAAACTTAAGTAAACAGCACCCATATATATGTCCCAGATCTCAGAAAAAGCGCGTTAACTATTTATTAGTCACAACTTCCGTACTGCTGCTCTACCTCCGAGCGGTTAAGAGGGCTAAGCCTAAACTTCTTGTTCCAAAGAGTAGTTACAGTGATTTTGGAAGGTCAGATTTGAGATGGGAAGGAGGTGGCAAGGATACTGGGGCGTATTGGCTACTAACGCCGGATTTTTTTTGCGGCAAAGGTTTCGCAATAACTTACTACAGTTTTTTTTCCTGACAGAGCTCACCTTTTAAGACTGCATTTTTTTATCAAAGAGGAGACATAATTCTTACGCCTCTCCGGTTTCCGATTTCCGGCACTTTTTATCTTCCGATTTCCAAAAACAGGTGAATTTCGGAAGAAAATTATTTAACCAAAGTTTTTTTGAAATTTTCAGACCTATTTTTGATTTCGTCTTTGAAATCGCCAATTTTTTTCCATTTTCAAAATCCCGGTTACCGTATTTCCTCTAATTGAACACTCCCCTCTATTATAAAACCCCCTCTAATAGAACACACCCCTAGAGGATGAACGAAAATTATAAGACCCCCTCTCTAATATAAGATCCCCCCCCCCAGAGTCAAAAACATTAAGCAAATCGAATTTTTTTGTTGTGGAAAGAATTTTTTTGTTTCCACCTCCTGGTTGTTGTTATCATTTTAGATGTTGTTCTTGTTGTTCGTTTCACCTCCTGGTTTTGATTAATGGTTTGGGAATAAATCTTCGATTGGCTAATTTTTTTGTTGTTTTTGTATAAAAAACCCGGCGCCTTTGGCGCGACGTGGTTGAAATATAGAACACCCTCCTCTATTATAACACCCCCTCTAA
The DNA here is from genome assembly GCA_004194705.1 of Ditylenchus dipsaci. Taxonomy (NCBI): domain Eukaryota; kingdom Metazoa; phylum Nematoda; class Chromadorea; order Rhabditida; family Anguinidae; genus Ditylenchus; species Ditylenchus dipsaci. The sequence goes on from SADC01000251.1 coordinate 226,220, forward strand.
CATAACACCCCCTAGAGGGAAGTTGAAAAATATAACACCCGGGTCTTCTATTAGAGGAAATACGGTATAAATGTTTTTGACTTCTGGTTCCTATTTCACCCTTTGTCTTATCCCTGCTATTCATAGCTGATTGTGAATTCCAACCTTTCTGGAGTGTTTCTTATCATAATAGTCGATTAAACTACGAAAACTCACTAAAACATCTGTTAGATCATGCTCTTGAGCCAAAAAGAGCTTTTTTGCTGTTGTCATTTTGGCAACCGGAGCTTCTTTAATATACTCAGCACATCGCCTGATAACATTATCGAATATGAACATGTTGGCCATGCACAGTAACGAATTAGCATTTTTAGCTAAATAGTAAAGTTGATAGAAGAGTGAGTAATGAGATAGTCTTTCAAAATAAAATCCATATATGTATCTTTAACTTGCAAGTTAAATTTGGAAAATTTTTATTCGCGCGACACCGATTTAATGCGGCTAATAATGTTTTTGAATTATTTTTTCGCATTTAAAATTCTAATCTTACGCGTCAGTCAATCTTGCAATCGATCCTGCAATAGTAAGCTATAAAATAACGGAAGTATTCTAACTGGTCCTAACTAGCAATGTCAAGCAACGGACTGGACTAGTGGATGGTCCACAATTTTAATAAAATTTAAAATGCAAAAAAAAAATAATTCGAAGACATTATTGACCAAGTTAAGTTGGTCCCACGGAAATTCAAATTTTGCAAATTCCGGTGCTTTTCAAGTTGCATGGCTTTTTGAAGGCGGAAGCAATAAAAATTTGAAAAATGGCTTCCGTGGCGCATTGCATAAGCGTTTGCGTTTTTTTGGCCCAAAATAGTGTTGCAGGTTCGATTCCACGTAGCCACATACCTTAAGTATGATATAGAGCGATGATATAGAGTCCATATCGAGTGATCTGGGCCAAAGGTATGTGGATGTGTACCTCCCCGAAGGGTCGCAGGTAACTTGGTTAATTTGAAACACGCGCAGAAACTTTCCTGTGCCATGACTCCGAGCAGTGATGTGCGCAGCTCCGCTCTTGGCTCCGAGCGCTCCTGCTCCGAGCTAAGAGCCAGAGCAGGAGCCAAAATTTTGGAGGTAAGAGCCAAGAGCCAGAGCAGGAGCCGAAAATTTTGTGGCAGAAGCCAAGAGCCAGAGCAGGAGCCGAAAAATTTTGGGCAGGAGCCAAGAGCGAAAATTTTAAATTTCAGTACTTTTGCTTTATTTGAAGGGTGCACATCGAGGAGCGAATATTTCGAACTCTCAAGTTCGATTCCTAGTGGGTGCACACCTTTTATTACTGCATTTTTCAATGTTTTTTGTACAATTTAGTATCAAAATGAGGCTCCGGCTATTGGCTATTTAACAACACCATCAGCGCACGCTTGAACCACTGCCCCGGCTGAGTTGCAGGCCAAAACACCACCTAAAATCGCTTTTTGTTCGAAAGAATATTCATTTTGGGTTATTCTTTTCTTTCTTTGATTAATACCTTTTGACTTTTGTTACTGCTCTAAAAGTTTTATACAGTCGACTCTCGATATAACGAACCCCTAGGGACCGGCCCAAGAGGTTCGTTATATCGAGAGTTCATTATATTGAGAGTTCGTTATATCGAGAGTTCTGTACCACAAATTCCTAGGAGTTCGTTATATCAAGAGTATTCACAAAAAACATTTTTATTCAAGCAAGGATGTTGGAATATGTTGGAATAACAATTCAATATGGTAACGAGAACAAGGATGTTGGGACTGTATCAATCAGCTGGACAAAAATAGTTGGTTATTTGATTCTGCTTCATTTTCTTTATGCGCTCTTTGGCCAAAAACTCATCAAGCTCATCGCACTTCCGAAGCATTGCTGGATCCACATCGTGCGTTTCCATGTATCGCTGAAACACTTTGAAACCATTGAGTGCGTCCAGAGCAGTGGTTGGCTGTTCTTCGACGATTTCCACTTCCATTGCTTTGGCATCAGCTTCTTCCATTTCCGGCTCTTCCACCTGAGAGTTGGCTTCGGCGATTTCCTCCAAAGTCAGCGGTTGATTTGTAGCCAGGTCATTGTCGGCGCGCAAGTAGTCCAGCAGATCGCCATCGGTTTCTTCTGCAGCCACCAGCTTCTCGAACATTTCGTTGAGCTCATTGATGTCTTCTTCGTGTTCTTCTTGCACTTCTGGCACTTCCTAAATCAATAAGATGATGTTTGCACAATAAAACCTTTACCTCTTCGTAGATCACAAAGCCTGCTTTTCTGAAGCACCTTGACAACGTTTCCGACTTGACGGCATCCCACGACCTTCGAAGAAAATGAAGCGCTTGGAGCAGATCGACTTTGTACATCTTCTTGTTTTCCATTGCAGAGAGTCGAGCACGAAGCAGAAACCGACGGTAGTGTACCTTCACGTTTTCGATTATTCCTTGATCCATAGGCTAAGAATATTGTCTTCGGATAAATTCAAAAATAAAAGCATACCTGAGATGCGGCAGTAGTGTTTGGCGGAAAGAATTTTAAAACGATGTTGTCCAGAGTAATCTTCGGGTGAGCAGAGCAGTTGTCAACGTAGAGCAAGACCTTCCTTCCTTCTTTCTTCAGCTTGCGATCCCATTCTTTGAGCCAATCTTCGAAAAACGCACCTTAACAACAACATAGGCAAATATCATGAAACTGTAATTTACCTGTCATCCATGCCTTGCTGTTGGCCTTGTACTTCAGCGGTATCTTTTCGTTTTTGAAGCATCTTGGCTTGTTTGATTTCCCGATGACCAGCAGAGGCAGCTTTTCGGTTCCACTCATGTTTGACCCAACCAGCACCGTGATTCGTTCTTTGCTTTTCTTGCCCGATGTGCATCTTTCACCTAAATATTTTACTAAACACAAGCATAAAAATTATTTTTACCTTTAAATGCCAGCGTTTTGCTCGGAAGAAGGTGCCAAAACAATCCAGTTTCATCAACGTTGAAAACATCGTTTGGCGAATATGCTGCAATGATTTCTCGAAGTACTTGTTCTCGCCAATTGCCGAGCGCTTCCAGATCTATGTTTGCGGATTCTCCTTGATTGCTCTTGAACGTGATCGAGTGACGAGTCTTAAAGTTGGTTAGCCATCCCTCACTTGCCTTGAAGTCTTCCAGCTCTTTTATTCGTTCTTCCAGCTTTGTATTTGCTTCGTCCAGCGGCCTTTCCATTTGCTTCAACGCCTTCTTGATCTGCTTCGCCAATTCTGCTGCCAGCTTTCTTGCTTTCTCCTAAAAGCAAATTCCTTACTTAGCAAGGATAAAATAAGAAAAAGCTTACCGTCAAAAGAGGACCGTTCACTGGAATATTCTCGCTTCTAGCATCTTTGAGCCACTGCAAAACTGATTCTTCAAGATCATCATGTGCTGCTGTCTTCATCCGTGCTCTCTTTGCATTGCGTCCTTCTTCGTTTGCACTGAGAACTGCTTTTCTTTCTTTCAGAATTGTTGAGATTGTTGACTTTGAAAGACCACCAAATTCAGTACCGATTTCTGCATACGACTTCTTTTCGTCTACTCGAGCAATGATCCTCTTCTTGTCTTGAAGGGGAATGACACGACGCTTCTTGCTTGGAGTGCTCATGTTTGATATCTGAAACATATAAAACGAATACGAAAAACATAAACAAGAAACACTGCCAAGCAACAAAATAAAAATGAAAAAAGCATTGAATGAATTTTGAAAAAGTAAATATTTGAAAATTTTGGCAAAAATTTATAACAAAAACAATTTTTTTTTTTTTTTATGAGAGTTCGTTATATCGAGACTTGTTTTGTAGAGATGGGACCGACATCAGTGGTTTGTTATATCGAGAGTTCGTTATACCGAGAGTTCGTTATATTGAGAGGTCCATTCGCCTTATTTTAGGTTAATCCAACCAAACTGAAAAAAAGCGTTCGTTATATCGAGAGTTCGTTGTATCGGGGTTCGTTATATCGAGAGTCGACTGTATAACAATGTGTAGTCAAGATTCTAGGCTTTGTTTTAAAGCTATCACAGTAAGAAAAAAAGTATAAGTTAGTTAGAGCTAAAATCCAAAATGTTTTATTTGTGCCATCATACCCTTCAAATACACTCTTTTGTCGCTGGGTCGAATCTTCGCAAGCTACAAGCTCGGCTTTGTATATGCGTTGTATTATAGAACCGGTTATTGCTTAATTAAAACAAAATATACAAAGAAGGGAAATTATTCTCTGTAAATTTTTTTAAAATTAAATATCTAAAAATATAGGGTTCTGTTCTAGAATCGGGTGTCAAAAAACAGCTTGGTCCCCGGTTTCTTTTTAAATTTGTAAAAAGTTTTAAAGTTTATAAATTAACAAGGGGGCGGGCCAAGCTGTTTTTGGCAACCGATTCTAGAATAGAGCCAAATATAGGGTATTGAACAAAACTGCCATATTACTCCAGAATTGAAGTGATAAGCTCTGTTAAAATACTGTCGAATACTGGAGCCGTACAAGATTTATGCACCCGAAGTCACTTTCAAGTGATTTTGCATGGCGACATTTGCGGTTCTGGCTTTGCGGGTGGACATTGGCGAACTTGGCGAACTACTTGGCGAACCATTGGCGAACTAAGTGTTTGAAAGTTTTTTCTCGTTTAATATACCCGCATGCAAGCCAAGAGTATTGCAGGAAGTCTCGAGAGATAGAAAGTTTTCTCTTTTGTCAGCCAGCAGTTCTTGCATCACCAAGGATTGGACTTTTTCGACTATAATTGCCAGAGCGGTGGCGAGAAATTTCTGAAAAGCTACCTGCGTGTCAGTTTTATACGCTATCAATTTTTTATTTATTATTGAACAGTATCTCTGCTTTGATCATTTTTTTGTCAACAAACATTGTAATTGATTATTTGCGTTGCATGAATATAAATTTGAATGAAAAAAATTAAAAAATGCACCAGCCAGGAGTCGAACCTGCGACCCATGAGGACCCATAACGGTTCCACTGCACCATACTGATATGTTTGGATAATCTTGCAATTTTTGAAGACCCATATAACGGCGTAGATCGCTCCATAGCACATTCTGCGGACAGTTCCGTGATCAGCATTACTAAAGCTATCTTTTGGTATATAAAGTTTTTCAATAGGCCACGGTCGGGTGATGCACTTCGTGTGTAAGAAAAACGGGAAAATGGTCAGTTCTGGGGAAAAAAGTACCCAAGAATAGTGAAAAAAATGCCTAGTGTTTTTAATCTAGTCAAAAAAGTGAAAATCTGACCAGTTTTTGTGAAAAAGTGCTCGATATTTCAAAAATGTGCCCAGTTTTGCCCACTTCTGGATATTCTTTGTAATATTTATTATGCCTTAGGTGAAGCGTTTTTATGAAAGCTGAAAGAGCAACAAATGGAGGTTTTATTATATAGTCGCCAAAGATGCCGACTAGGGAGGTCTTGATCTAGACAATTTTCAAAAAACTGGGCAGATTTTCTCCTTCTGAATTAGAATCATAAAAACTGTGCACTTCTTCACATTCCCCGCGCATTTTTCCGCAAAACTGGCCATTTTTACGTGTCGTCCGTCTCTTTAATCCATCAAGATTATTTTTTCTAACAATTGCACAGCTGTTCTTTCAATTACATCCTAGTGATTAACAACACCAACCACTAGGCTAGGCCACTACATCTTTTATCTTCTTTTCTAATCTATCTTCTTTTCTATTTTGAACTATGGTAGCTACGTCTAGCCCATTTAGTGATGTCTTTTTTCCTCCTCTTCACAGCTCTTTTTGTTGCCTTAGTCCAAAAACCTATCAAGCCGATGCAGAACAGCCTTACTTTCGACAAGCTTACCATTCAGGTTGCCTTTTCCTCTCCCTCGGGTGTGAGGCCATCCAGACAGTCAACCAGCTAACCACTCTTCCCCGCCTCCCCAGTGACTCCTTTCCTAAGCTGTCCATCCATTCAAACAGCCATCCATCCAGTCATTTTTTTCTTCTTATGTGTATTTTGTTTTTTAAGTACCGTATTCTCTTTATTAGTTCCACATGTGGGATTATTTTTCAATCGTCCGAAAATCGGGAAAATTTGGCGTCGATCTCGAGATTTTTGGGTGCTCAACCAAAATTTAAAAAGTGGAATCAGTAGAGCTCGTGGGAGTTAATAAAATGCAATGAACAGCTTTGTTAAATTCTTTCTTTGGGTTGAGATACAGGTCCTCAAAGTTGGGGTGTGGGTTTAATAGAGAGTGTGGAACTAATAGAGAGAATACGGTATTCGTCTTTTGGAGCCGCAAAGACTCAACCATCTTTCATAAAATTGTAATTTCAAATAACAGAAATCCTGAAATAAAAATTCAATTCTAAGCCAAGTTAATTGTGCTGAGCATGAATCCGGTGTAATTTTAATCATTGAAACATTATTACACAATTTTCAGAAAGATCTTTTTGTGACCAAAATTGACCATTGTTGGTCGAAAATGTTATATTGGGGCTTCTTTTTTCTTTACACACTGCAATTTGCCGGTTGACCGACTTTTGCGAGCCTACACTTCCGCACCACGACATTTGCACACCACGAACCCTAGGTAGATACCCACTCCAAGATGGTCGACCCCAAAATTTAGAGAAACATTGTCCTTAAGTGTACAAATTATTATATCTTGCCTGAAACGGTGCCTTGAGTTTTTTAGTGAAATTTAAAAGTCGGTTTTTGTCGTCAAATTTGCAGGCTGCAGGAAAAATAATGTCTGCTACCCCCTAGATTCGAACCTACAACCTCAATATTTTGGAAGGGGAATTTACCGCGGGGAATTTGTGCTGCCCACCTGGTTTAAGTGGCGTTTCGAATGATTCTTACACATCATTAATCACCCTCCTCGCGAATTCTCATGGATTCCTACTATATTTGAGCAATTAATTTTTGGCGCGCATATGTCGGAGCGCTAATGTTGGTTAACTCAATTTGCCTACTAAAAACAAGATTTTAAAGGAGGATGTTTCCATAGGTGTGCAACGATCAGATCAGTTCAGATCAGATCGCCATAGATCAGATCAAGATCAGTTCAGATCAGGTAGGCAAGACAAATATACCGTATTCTCTCTATTAGTTACACGCTCTCTGATAAACCAACACTCTCTAAAAATCCACACTCCAGAGGGTAGTAGAAATAGGCTGTATGTGAATTTCCCCACTAAAAGTGTGAAATTCCCCACCAAATTGATTAAATTCCCCAACAAATTCAAATTCTTTCTAAAAATAGTGAACTTCCCCACCGAAATTGTGAAATTCCCCACCAAATTTTTTACAAAATTATTTATACCTTTTTCTGTCCAAGACCAATTTTTTAGCTTGAAAATGGCTTAGATTGCTCAGAATCCCACCTCGAAATGGCCAGAAGATTTTTGGATTTTTATTAAAGGAGGGGGGGGGGGGGTTGAACTTTTTGCGAAAATTCGATTGGGCGGATGAGATTTCCGGTCCGATGGGTCCGATCACTCAGAATTTTAGATTTATGGTGGTTTTGAGTATCCTTGGGTGAAATTCTGAGTGATTAAGCCCATCTGACCCGAAATCTGATTTGCCCAGTTTACCCCCCTTCAGTAAACCCCCAAAAAACCAACTTTCAGGGGCTTTTGGCGGGGGTGGGATTCTGAGCAATCCAAGTCATTTTCAGGCTAAAAAATTTGAATTCTCGCAAAATTATGCACAATTTGATTGGTCTTGGACAGAAAAAGGCATAAATAATTTTTTAAAAAGTTTGGTGGGGAATTTTACAATTTTAGTTGGGAAATTCACTATTTTTAGAACGAATTTGAATTTGGTGGGAAATTTAATAAATTTGGTGGGGAATTTCACACTTTTGGTGGGGAAATTCAATTTGATCCATGGAAATATGATCCCACACCTTCATCCCCTATCTAATAAACCCACACACTCTAGTAACCCCACACCTTGAGGATGATTGAAAAATAATCCCACATGTGGAACTATTATAGAGAATGCGGTAGTCAAATGAATAGCCAAAAATAGCCAAAAAATTTCGCTAATTTAATTTTCTTGTTCTGAATTCAACTTTGATTGCTCAGAATTCCACCCGGAAAGGCCAGAAGGCCCTGGAAATTGGTTTTTCGGGCGTTTACTAAAAAGGAGTAAATTTTTTTGCGAAAATTTGATTGCTCGCATCAGAATCCCACTTTGATCAGCTCAATTGCTCAGATTACCACCCTGAACCATTCAAAACCACCCTAAACTACTTAAAACCACTCTGTACCACTCTAAAAACCCTAAACTTTGATCCAGGATACTGAATTACTGGTTGGGAGTGGTATAGAGTGGTTATTTCTCTTTTTCCCACATTGAAACGCTCTAAACCACCCTCAACCAGCGTTTAAGTACCCTAAACCAGAGTTAACCGTGGTGTCAAGTGGTTTAGGGTGGTTTTGAATGGTTCAGGGTGGTAATCTGAGCGATTGAGCTGATCCAGGTGGGTTCTGATGCGCGCAATCAAATTTTCGCGAAAATTTTACCCCCCCCCCCCATCGTTAGTAAACCCCTGAAAAACCAATTTCCAGGTCCTTCTGGCCTTTCCGGGTGGGATTCCGGGCCATCAAAGTTGAATTCAGAACATTTTTTTGACTATTTTGGCTTATTATTCGTCTATATTTGTCTTGCCGATCTGATCTGATCTTGTGCGATGGGGGGGGGGTGTTGGTTTGGTATTACAGTAGCGCCAAAAGTATTTACTTTAGTTAGAGAATTGAACACACGTCTGGTCACGCGTGGTAATTGCTGCAATAGGCTCACTGTTGAAAATTTAAGACATTTTATCACTAATCTAATTTTTGGCGCTACTTGCATATGCCCCCCCCCCCCCATAAATCAATTTTTTTGAAGGTGTTTTAAAACACCCCATATCGACCTAAAATCACCTCAGGAGCTCGAAAAAGACATTATTTTTGAGTTCTGGTCTATGAAAAATTGAGTTTTGAGACCACCCAAAATTACCCAATCTGACTATTTTCAAAAGGATTTAGGGCTCTTTTGGGTGGGAAAGTACCAAAAAGACGCTAATTTTGTATAAAAGAAAGATGATGAACATAGTTTTGAATACTGGGCCCTCCGCATAAATAAACTATGGTTGCATGATTTTTCATGCATCCAGAGTCACTTTCGAGTGATTTGTGTCTAAGGTATGTGGGTGTGCGCATCTCAACCCCAAGCTACCAAGCCAGGGGTTGGTCGGTTAGAGATGCGCGCACTCACTTACCTTAGACACAATTCCTAGTAGTACTCTTGATCAAAATGCATTTAGAGGTAATTTTTGCCAAGTTCCATGTTGAAAAACAGGGTAAAACCGTCATATGGTCGAAATTTCAAAATGCCCAAAACTCGCTTTTTTACAGACCAGAACTCAAAAATAATGTCTTTTTTGAACTCCTGAAGCGATTTTGAGTCGATATAGGGTGTTTTAAACACTTTTAAAAAAGGTTGATTGGGGGGGGGGTATATGTAAGTAGCGTCTAATTTTTTCAGGATGAGCTTCCCTGTCAGATGGCCCCCTCCTTTCTATGCAGGTCTCCTGTCTATGCTCCTCTCTGTGGTCTTCAATAGCCCGTTTCTACTACAAGCTCCAGTCATATTCCAATTCTAATGACTAACACTACTTCTGCTGCTCTTTTTTTTGATTGCGTGGGAAAGTTGGACGGGTTTTGGTCCCAATCATCCGGATTTTGTCAAGACAATCATTTTGTAATGTGCTCAAATGGTCGAAGCACTGTTTTTGGATGCCCATTAGGTATGTGGTTGATGGTTTCGGTGGATGCAATACTATGCAATCTTGCAACAGGTAGTTTTACATACAGTATTACCTCTAATGAAGCCCCCCCCCCACCTAAATTGAAAAAGTTGTTTGTAGAAATGTGTCTTTGATCCATTAGGGGAGGGGGTTGGTGAGGAGAAAATCGGGCTATTTCGAATTAGGCGAGAATTGAACCTACTTTTTGGCGTAAAAATAGTCCTAATTTCAAAAAGGGCTGACGACTCCGTTTTGCGATATTTTTGAGTTCCGCCTAATTTTAGCCAACTTTTGTAAGCCAGAGCTTAATTTTTGTAAGACACCTTCCTAACAAATTTCAATGCTTAACAACATGATGTAATTGGGTCTTCGTAGTTGAATTTCTAATTTCCAGAAAACAGCCTCTCAAAAAAACATCGCAAAGGGGAATTTCATTTTTCGGCTTGCGATGTTTTTGCGTTGTTTTTTGAGAGCTTTTTTTTATAAACATTCTGTTATAATTTTCACTACATGTTATATACCGAAATTTAGCTCAATTAAAGTTAGCTGAGGAATGTAAAGTTTGTTTAATCACGCGTTTTCTTTATTATCGTCAAAATTGAGCCGAAACTTGACAGAAATAACAATTAAAAAATAATTTTTCCCCTTTGCGATGTTTTTTTGAGGCTGTTTTCTGGTAATTAGAAAGTCAACTACGAAGACCCAATTACATCATGTGGTTAAGCATTAAAAGTTGTTAGGAAGGTGTATTATAAAAATTAAGCTCTGGCTTACAAAAGTTGGCTAAAATTAGACGGAACTCAAAAACATCGCAAAATGGATCGTCCGCACTTTTTAAATGGCCCTACCTCCTCCTTTCCACTTTCGAAGACTTTTCCCAGGCTAGTTACTACCAGGGTGGTATCCACAGCCGGCTGAAGTCAACAGCCTGAGTTTAAATTTAGCCATCGGCCGACTGAGGCTGTTGCTGAGTTAATCGTCGAGCATACCACTCTGGTTACTACTCATTTCGTAGCTCATCTCACTATCTACAAATTGAGCGGTAACTTGCCTTAGAGAAGTCTTTGAAAAATGTGTAAACACAATGTCACAAACACGATTGTGATTGAGGAGGGGAGGGGGCATTTAGAGATAATACGGTAACTATCTTATAATTAGTTCAAATATTTTCTTTCAGAAGTTTTCCTCAGCTCTCTGTCAGTTCGACAACTAGTGTTAGGTCAGTTTCTTTTGTGCACAAGAAACTGGCAGTGCTTCAAAGCCTCGGCGGCAGAAGATCAGGTGTGATTCAGCAGATGAAGGAGGTTTACGAAGAGGTCAAAAACATACCAAGTTATTTATGTGCTTGGTCTGGTTACTGCGAAAACCACCAAGAAAAAGCAGCGGGTGAGGCCGGAACTACACTGCCCAGTCCAGTAGACGGATTTTGTGGAGAAAATACCATGGCTGTGAGCAGAACACTTGAACAACTGCATGATGCTCACATCGAGCCTCTGCTGTTATGGTCTGAAAAGTTGGTTTTTTTTTTCTTTAAAGCAGGTGCACTGTTTTAACCCTAGCTAAATTTCGGAAAGGGTGAAAAATTTGGAAGGGTGAAAAATTATAGCCCATGGGCTATAAATAGAGTAAATACGGTAGAAGGCAGGGCTGTAAAAACATCCGAAGAACATCCGGATGTGGATGTATACATCCGAAACATCCACATCCGGCGGATGTGGATGTGGATGTTGGATGTCAAAAATGTTTGGGTCGGATGTCGGATGTGGATGTCAATAAATTTTCAGGTCGGATGTGAGCGGATGTTTTCATTGATTTTACACGGATTTTTCGGATGTTTCGGATGTCAAAAATTTCACATCCGGATGTCGGATGTGGATGTTGGATGTCGAAAATTTTTGGGTCGGATGTCGGATGTGGATGTGGATGTCAAAATTTTTTAGGCCGGATGTGGATGTAGGATGTCAAAAATAAAAAATTTACAGCCTGGTAGAAGGAAATTTAATGAAGTTTTATACAGTACTTACTGTATTTCCTCTTATTGGCCCCCCCTCCTCGACTTTGAGCTATTATATCTCAGTCCAAATTTTTTTTTCGAACAGGTTTTTTTACGTTTTCTTAGTTCCACGAGCTCTACTGATTCTGCATTTTAGATTTGAAAATTCAGCCAAAAAATACAGAATGACTCTAATTGCCGCCCCTCCTAGAGTTCGATTGCAAAATATGCGCCCCGAGGCGACAATTAGAGGAAATACGGTATTCATAAGGTGACATTCTCATGTTTTGCGCCGTTTTTATTTCTTGCCGTTTAACCTACAAACATGTTTAAAGGCTCTTTCACCCAGTTCCAGTGACTAAAAAGTTATAGAAAACGTAATAATCAAACTTAGAATATTGATTTTTTTTGAATTTTTTTGAATTTTTTTTCCGAAATTTTGTAGGGTCAGTGCCGTGAGCCCGTGCCGAAATTTTCAGAGTCGGTGTCATGAGCTGGTGCCGGTACCAGATTTTTCAAGGTCAGTGCCATAAATCGGTGCCGGTGCCAAAACTCTAATAAAAGTGAAATTACATTGGTGCAGGAATTCTAAGACTCAGAACACTGGTAACAATACTTCCATGGCTAAAAGTGGAATATCTCAGAGCTCAGCCCACTTTTTGAAACGCGGTTTTTTGTAATTGAAAATAAAAATGTTTATTTTCAGATTTTGTTATAATTGTCTGTTTTGTCCTATTGAAAACCATAACTACTACCGAATGAAGAAAAATATTCTCAGCTGCGGATATTTTTCGGACCTGTACGGTTAAAAATGAAATTTATCGTACAGGTTTATATCAAAGAAGGTCCAAGGATTGGGGGGAGGAAGCTGAGATTTCCATCATAGTACCTCCAAATTTCTTATTAATATCTTAATCACCAAAAAACAATATTTGCTCAGATCCAACCATGATGTTTGCAACTCTTGGGCTGTAGAATCGGGCATCGAAACAGCAGCTCCGATGGCAGGATTGCAATCGCGCTCAGATGAAAAAGACAAGTACCATCCCGAAGTTGGACACTTGCAGGGTTGCAAGGACTGCTTTAAGTTCGCAAAGGCAGTCACCCACGTAATATATTTTACTGAGGTTTTGATTTAAAATAATCTCTGTTTTTTTTAGATTCTTGCAGCTTCAGAGCTTCTCTCCACAGGCGTGTTTGAGAAGATTTGTCAGGCAGATAAAGAAATGACGGCAGATGACAAAAAAAGATGTTCCAATACACAGAAGGATTCTTGGCTTCAACTTTGGAAGTTGCGTTAGAATTTTTGTCCTACGAGGTCCTTTGCAAAATTGTCACAGCACAGTGTATACCAACCGAGGAGATGTGAGTTAAAATTAGGGTTGGATGATAATTAATATCTAGGGTAGTTCTCGGGCGGGTACCCGACCAGTTTGGATACCCGTATCCCGGGTTTTCGGGCAAATTATGTGGACCATATACCCTGGTCTAAAAAAACCATGATACCCGAGTCTACTACCCGTCCGGTTTACGGCTCCAAAAAAGTACTGGATAAAAAGGCTCCAGGAAAGTGCATACACTGATATTATTTAAAAAAATTGAATTAGTGTTTGATTTTTTGCGATACCTCAAACTTTGATTTCGTCAACCAAAACTTAAATTGAGAATACGGATTCGCGTTCAGCATGGTTGATTCACTTGAGAAACCGCCATTTGGTTCTCACACTCACTGTCCAACTTCGAATTCTATTCGAGACAAAAATTTATTTAGATTCAAATTTTTTCAAATTTTAAATAATTTTTGTCTCGAATGGAATTTAAAATTTGTCAGAGAGTTTGAAAACTAAATGTCAGTTTCTCAAGTAAATCAATCATGCTGAACACTGAACCGGCGTCAGAATTTCAGTTTTGCCTGATGAAATCAAAGTTTCAGGTATAAGTGCCTTTTGAAATATACTTTTGAACGTCTCCAAAAACTTGTTTTGGATCAAATAACTTTCTGGTGCAGTTTTTTCTCGCTACTGATTTTAAAAGCATGTTACTTAAAGCAATGGTAAACCAAAAAAAATGCAACATTATTGCGAAACCAGTACCAGTACTAGTTACTAGTAATAACCCCACTTATAATTCATTATAAATCTCTCTTTTTTTTCAAAACAATAATAGCAAAAAATTGAGGCCCCACTATGCGACAAAGCTGGTTGGTGGAAGAGAAGTGCGCTCTTGCGCTTTATGCAAGGACTTTATGGCGAAGACGGCAAAAGTGCTAAAAATGGTGTCTGCAGGATCCGAGTTTATGTCATCAACCCTGTGCAAAGGCAATTTAGTGTGCACTGCACCTGGGGCATTTTCAATGACGTTGTTAATCGCATATCTCCGCTCAGCAACAAGATCACCACTTACGAGGAGGCTTGCGACAGCATTGGCTGTTGGAATCCAGAACCAGAACAAAAACAACTGAATGCTATAGTGCTGCCACAAAAGATGGCATAAGTGTGCTGTTCTCCATTGCCAGGTTGCAACTTAATCATGAAAACGATTTCTTAACACGATAACTCTCGACTGTAAGGTTAGACTACCTAAGGGTTTTTAGACCTGCTAGAAACCTGATCATTTTGGCATACAGTCCACTCTCGATATTAGCACACCTCCTCAAGTTCGTTCCGCCTAGGGTCCAACACTTTTTACATCAATGTTGAAATATTTTGCCCAACCTTATTGGTCAGTCTAATCAAAATTTGCATGGATTTCGATTTTACCGATCGTTTTTCGAAATAGCCACATCTTTACCGAAAAAACTGGCGGATCTCGATCTAAGAACATCTTTAAAAAAGTGTACTTATATCGAGAGCCGCGGGTCTTTCCGGCAAAACGCGGATATTTTGAGAAACGAAATCTGAAATTAAAATTTGTAAATTTGTACTATTTTTCTGATAAGACTGACGAATCAAGTTCACCAAAAGTTTTCGAAAATTGGATTAAAACACTGGGCGGGAACGAACTTGAGGTGGTGTCCCTATATCGACAGTATACTGTAATGTCAGCAAAAATTGGCGCTACTGGCTTATAAACCCCCCCCCCAAAACAGCTACTTTCTTATACCCCCCCCCCCCAATCCTCGGACCTACTGGCTTATACCCCCCAAAAATCAAGATTTTTAGGAGTGGTCAAAACATATTTTTAAGCAATAATTTCGCCATAAAAGGTCCAGAAAAGCAATAAAATAGGGTTCAAGGGCTGTATTGGGAGGGGAAGGGACAAAACAGGGGCCACTTCTATAGTGCCTATAAGTACCAAAGAGTATTAATTCTCTTAGCGTTAAAGTCACTTTCAAACCCAGCCACTTGTGGTGCACGTAAAAGTATAACTACTCGAAATGATCGGACCGATCAGCCGGGTGGATCCTGATGGTTGTCGTGTAACTTTTGGACGGCTGAGCCTCTGGCTCGTAGCCTCAGGCCGGAAGATGGGGGGACCATTTTCGGCCGAAAAATCAAAGATGTTGAGCATAGTTTTGAATACCGGGCCTACCGCATAAATAATTCTGGTATGCATGTTTTTTCATGCATCCAGAGTCACTTTCGAGGGATTTGTGTCTAAGGTATGTGGGTGTGCGCATCTCAACTCCAAGCCCCCAAGCCCCCTGCGCCCCCGAAGGGGGCGCAGGGGCTTGAGAGTTAGAGATGCGCGCACGCACTTACCTTAGACATGATTCCGAGAAGTACACTTGATCATAAAATGCATATAGACTCTATATTATAGAGTCTATTTTTGCCACGGCCCGAGTTGAAAAACATGGTAAAGCAGCTAAAAAAAGTGGCCCCTGTATTATTCCCTTCCCTCCCAATACAGCCCATAATCCCTTTAAACTGCTTTTCTGGTCCCTTTATGGCAAAATTATTGCATAAAAATGGTTTTAGACACTCCCAAAAAAGTCGGTTTTTGGGGTATATGACAGTAGGTCCGATTTTGGGGGGGGGGGGTTATAAGAAAGTAGCTTTTTTGGGGGGGGGGTATAAGCCAGTAGCGTCAGAAATTTTCATAAATACAGAAAGAAAAACTAGTCATTTTTAGAGAGTCACTGTGAAAATAGGGAGGATTAAGGGCACTGCACGCAAGTTAAAATGCCTAGTTTTGCGATAATCCTGCTCACCAGGTCCAAAAACCCTTAGGTAGTCTAACCGTAGGCGTAACACAGGATTGCAAACATTTACCTGACGAAGGGGGACCGAAATGGCTAAAAAATCCTGACGGAAGGGGGGAGGTGTTAAGAACTATAGCCCAGCTAGCCCCACGCTGATAATCCAATAAGTCCAACGTTAAGTGGGAATTCTTGTGTTAACTATAAAAATTTAGAATGCCGAGCTGAACGGCTGTGCTGCAAATCTAGGGAAAGTGTTGCTTGGGACCTTGGAGAAGAAATGCAAGCTCATGAACGGAGTGGAGCACAACTGCTCAACTATGATGTAAATTATTGTTGATTTTCAGGACAAAGAAAATAAAAAATTGCAGGTGCTATCCCGCCAACGGAGGACCATTTGATTGTGTGTCACCCACCAGCAAAATAATCAGTTATTCGCTAATTTTCTCAGATGCTTTTTCTTTCACTGGTCGTTGTGTTCAAGTGGTTGGCATTTAATAATAAATTTTGTTCGTGGACAGTTTCCTGAACTTAATAATGATGATTTCTAGGCATTTTGTTGAATTTTAACCATTTTAAAAAAAGGGCTATTGCCATGGGCTAGGATACATATGGCAAAAACGAAATTGGCAAAAACGAAAGTCGGCAAAACGAAACTTGTCGAAACGATACTTGGCGAAACGAAACATGGAAAAACGAAAGTTGGCTAAACGAAACTTGTCAAAACGAAATTTGGCAAAACGGAACTTGGCAAAACGAAACTTGGCAAAAACGAAAGTTGGCAAAAAATTGCCTTGGTCCCCCCTGTTGTCCGAAAATGTCTAAAAATCGAAATTTTTTCTCTTCTCTCAAAACGCAAAAAGGCAATTTTTTGCCAACTTTCGTTTTACTAAGTTTTGTTTTGCTAAGTTACGTTTTGCCAAATTTCGTTTTGCCAACTTTAGTTTTGCCAAGTTTCATTTCGACAAGTTTCGTTTTGTCAAGATTCGTTTTGACAAAACCCACGTTTGCCAAGTTTCGTTTTTGCCAAATGTATCCTAGCCTTGCCATGTACGGCCACAGAAATATCGACTCTTTGAATTTGCGGAGGACAGCTTAATTACCGCGAAAATATCTGTTAGAAGACATTTTCTGTGATTTTGCAGAAAACATTATCACCGTATTTTTTGTCAAATTTTTTTTTCTGCTTTTCTGAATTTGGAAATTTTAGTTAAGCGTCAAGAACAGGGTTTGCAGATCGAGAATCGCAAAAGCAGGATTCTGATTTCAAAAAGCAGGATTTAGTACAAAAATGATCGGCGAAAGCAGGACAACAAATCCAGACAGCAATAATTTCTTTATTCTACCAATTCAACAACCAGAATCAACAAATCACAAAACCGGATCAATATTTTCGCTACTTTGGGCTTCCTTGAGCAAATCCTTGTTTCGGAGAAAGTAGTCGAAAGCCTCCTCACATTGCAACGGAGCACACTTGATAGAGACGAATGCATTGACAGTGGAAACTTGTAGTCGATTCCTCTCAGCAGTCCAAATTCTTTTGACCAGCGAGAATACGGTTTCACAATACGCGTTCGAAGGGAAGGGACTTAGAAGAGCTCGGACTACCTTCTTCGATTCCAGCTTGCCATTGCTCTTGTAGAGTAAGTAAGTAAGAGCCAATATTCTCATTTAAAATTCCTGCTTTTTCGAAATCAAAAAGCAGGATTTGAACTCAAAAAGCAGGAAATTCCTTCTAAAGCAGGACATCTGCGAACCCTGGTCAAGAAGACATTTTTTAGGGTGTGATTAAGTGTGATAAGTGTGATCTGTTTGACCACAGTCAAGATTGATGAACATATTCAGGGTCAAACATCACTATTAAAGCATATATAAGGAAAACCATAAAACCTTATCTTGTTCAGAATGCCGGGCAATTCGTAAGGCGAGCAAATTTGAAGAAATTTGCAGTCAATGAAGCAGCATCGAGAGCCAGCCAGACAATTTTCGAGGCATCGGAAAAAAATTAAAAGTGATGAAATGTCAAAACCTAAAACAAATAAATAACTCGTTGAAAAATCATTAATCTGTTCGAAGGAATGAAGCTCAAAATTTTTCAAAAGCATTGCGCCCTCCACTTCGTTGTTTGAGTTCATCTTATATTAGTTCTTGGCTTAATTTGAGGACATCGAATTTTACCAAGAGCTAATTTAATTTCGACATCAGAACTGTTTGGACTGAATAGGAGCATTTAAAAGATTCCTTGCCTAGAAATATTGTAGGTAATAAACTCAGGTGAAGTTTGATAACTCTTACTAATGGTACAGTGACGTGCATACTTGACAGTTCGCTTGTCCTCGAGATAGTTATGTTCTGCATAGCAGTTGATTGAGGTGGTAAGAAATACAGTGCTTACCTTTGAAACCAGGAAGACTGTGTTTAAACCAAGAACCTTCAAACCAAGATCTGAAAAAAAAGAGAAGATACCTAAGACCAAAGCAAAGCATGACCAATTGTGTCGCACCACTAACGAACATATCTAGCTGGCTTTATCAACTTATTATCGTTAGTAGTTCTGGACGAGAGTGGCGACTGCCCCGACTGCGACTGCAAATCGCACTTAAATTGTAACAGTCCACAGTCGCCACCCGGAATCGATCACCAAACAATTACTAGTTGAACTTTGTGTCGTTACAAATAAGAAGAACTTGACGTGATTCATCTGTGTTCCTTTTTGTAAACCGAATTGAAAATTTTCAATATCTTAGGTTCTCCGTTGTAAGAACACATCGCGTATTTCCTCTAATTATCGCGCCCCCCTCTACTAAAACGCGCCCCCTAACTTTGAGGGTTTGTATCTCGGAGTAGATATTTTTTTTTGCGATCTGTTTTTTTGCATTTTCTTAACTCCCGCGAGTTCTACCGATTCTGCTTTTAGGATTTTGAATTCTTGCCTAAAAATATCGAGATCGACCTCAAATTTTTCTTATTTTCGGGGATCCAAATATAAACTTATTGATTAGAGGAAATGCGATATAAAAACATATAAAACCAAAAATAAAAAATTTGAACCTGTATGTTTAAAAAAATTAGCGCGCTCTTTCTATCAATTTTTCCCACCTAAAAATTAGGCCCACTCCTGGAAGAGTTCAAAAAGGGAATATTAACGGTAAACCACAACCGGATACAAATTATGACCAGATACCACGACCGGATACCACGACTGGATACAGTGCCACATTTTACCTTGGTCCCCCCTGTTGATTTTTTTCAACTTAATTCGATTTTTCGAATTTTCACGCACTTAGGTTTAGGCTCAGGCTCAGGGTAAGCCAGCGCACGTTAGGACGGACTCAAACGTGTGGTTGAACACAATTTTTTTTAACTTTTACAGAAAAACTGTACCCGATCGCGGTATTCGGTCGTGTTTGTATCCGGTCGTAGGTCAGTCATAATAACAGTCGTGTCTGTTCTCATTCGTGCTAAAAAATTTAAGTTGGAATGAGTTCGAGCGAACACTCAAATTTTGGAGGGGCGCGTTAAAAGATCATTACCGTTTATGACAAGAACAATTTCGAGTTTTTGAATTCGCGGGGGATAGCTCTTTTATTTTGAAAATATATTTCGACGGGTAACGGCGGTACGTTTTCAGGGTACATTTTGTCTACAAGTAGAAACGGTTGCAGTTTCGAATCGCACCACCCATTCCGCCCCCCCCTCCACGGGGAGTGATCAGGTGGAGGGATAACATCATATTCGTGTTTCTCGACCCCGATTTCCTGAGAAAGCCGGCTGTTTTTTTATTTCTGAGAAAAAAAATTTTCGATCCACAGGTGGGGTACCATGGTTTTTTAGCCAAATTTTGGAAATTTGAATTGGCGCCTTTTAAATTTTGAAGGGATTAAGAACTGTATTGGGAGAGGAAGGAAATAAAAGGAGGCCACTTAATGGCAAGAAAAAAAAGAAAATAAAAAAATGAAGAAAAGCAAATGTTTGTATTCTTAGACTGTTTTTAGACTGTCTTACCATGTTTTTCAACTGGGCGTGGCAAAAGAGACTCTATACGCATTTTGATCAAGGGCACTTCTCGAAATCATGTCTAAGGTAAGTGAGTGCGCGCATCTTTAACTCTCAAGCCCCTGCGCCCCTTCAAGGGCGCAGGGGCTTGGAGTTGAGATGCGCACACCAGGGCTGTACCCACGGGTTTCAAAAATCAAATTTGTGTTCAGTAGAGAAATATGCGCGAAATTAAAATATTCAAAAAACCAGTGGTTTACAATCGATTTTTCTTTTGGATTTCAGTGCTCTAGTTTGTGTAGTCTATTCTTGTTTTTATGTCCTAGTAAACACTAATAAAGTTGCGTGTTGTTCGGGCTTTGTAATAAGCCATCACTTGCTAACACAAAATAGCAAATATGGCGGCCACAAACGATTTTATGCAAAAAGGATGTAAAAATTTGACAAGTTCAGTTCTAGAATCACCCTAAGGCTCTGTTTTCTGATACAAGTCTATAAAACAAATTGTTAGAAAGATAGCCCATAAGTTTTTACGTATGTATGTGCAAAATTGTCTGAATTTATGCGAAATATCGAATTTTTATGCGGAGCGATAGTAAAAAGTCACATTTTCATTCGGAAAAACACGTGTTTTTGGATTAAAATGGTTATAACTATCAAAAATTCTGGAATTTCAAAAATTCTTCTGGGTATGTTGTAGTAGAGATAGCGGGCTACATTTTGGTATACTGAAAGTTTAAAAAAGTCTGTGGTTTTTGGATGTTTGTCTGTGGTGAAAATTTTACCAATTTTTTCTCGCATTCAGGTACCGTATTCACAGGGTTTCAAACTAAGCAGAAGGCAGGCTAAGCAGAAATCAGCAGCAGTCTTATCGTCTTAAATGAGTAGCATTGCTGGAATTCGATGGTCCAAAAAGGGAGCCAAAAAGACTGCAAAAGCAAGATCAGTCCGAGGTACTTATTGCTGTTTATTGGAGTTGGTCAAAATAATTTAATTTAGCTGGAAATATAGAGCCGTGTTTTCAGATAGAAGGTCAGTTCGAAGGTCAGTGAGCGTACAAGTTGACTCTACAAGCAAACCATTGGCAAAGCTTCAAAGGGAGAACGATCTTCTTCTCAGTCATTTGGTCAAGCCAAAATCGAAAAAAGCAGTTAGTTTTTAAAGCCGTTTTTACCGCACTTGCATTATTAGTAGTACAGGCCTCCATTTCCAGACATCAAAAGGATGCCGCCTTTTTGCCCCATACCTATTGACAGTTTCAAAGAGAACGCGCTAAAAGGGGCACTCGATCCATAAAAAAAAAGCGGAGTCACATTTTTTTGAAGGGAGTGCTGTTTTGTTTCTCATGAGGGAGTGCTTTTGGTTTTGAGGGGAGTGCTTTGAGGTGCCGCCCACTCCGGATGAAAGTGCTCCCATAGGTTTAGGTTTAGCGCGTCTCTTTGAAACTGTCCAATAGGTATGGGGCAAAAAGGCGGCATCCTTTGATGTCTGGAAATGGAGGCCTGTACTACTATTATTGTAATGACTCAGACTCCTCGAAAGAGAACAACGTAAAGAGAACAAATTCAGCCAATAACCTCTTGTTAGTGGTATGGGAAGGTATGGGAAGTTGGTATGGAAGTTGGTGCTCAAAAGACTTTTGGCAAATATTTGATATTTTTTCAGAAGTTGAAAAAATCGCGGAAAAAGTGTCGCGAGTTGAATGTCGCGAGTCGAGACTGTCGCAAGTTGATATTTTCCACGACTATATTTGTTTAGTTAACAAATAATGTTAAGTTTTATTGAAGAAAAGTTAGATAAGATAATTAGTAACACTCTGTTTATCAAAGCTGGTCAGGGTGTAATATACTGAATAAAGGTTAACACAAAAAGCAGTTTTCAGAAATTATTGATCAGTGGCTTCCCGAGGTGTCTTATTGTGAGCGCTCATGTGTTGAGTTAGTTTTCGCTGTTTGTTGAAGCTTTTAAGGCACTGCTCGCAGACAAATCCTTTTTCTTTCCTCGGTTTTGTCTCACTGTCCGATGAATCATTTTCACTCTCGCCTTTTCCCGATTTTCGGACGATTGAAAAATAATCCCACATGTGGAACTAATAGAAAGAATACGGTATTTTTTTGCTTTTTGCCGCTTTTTTTGTTGCTTTTCGCGACCGCCTTTCCGCTGCCGCGATTTGTTGACGCGCTGCCACTGCTAACTTCGCCACTGATGTTTAAAAAAGTCGCCGCCCGTTACGTCGCTACTTTTGGCCGTGCAAGTGTGGTGGTACCAGCAGTGGTGTCCTGGTGTTAGTGCCAACGTGGTGATTACCAAATTGTTGGTGGCCGGGTGGTGGCGCCCAGTTGATATTACCTAAGTGGGGATACCCGGGTGCTGATGTCCAAGTGTTGGTGTCCAGTTGGTGTTTCTTAGGTGGGCACGCCAGGTGGTGGTACTCAGTTGGTGTTACTAAAGTGGCAGTACCCAGGTGGCTGAAAAAATGGCGGCAAAAAATTTAACACCTGTCAGGCTTGAAAAGCATGCTTTTTAATGTTTCGCTTATTAAAAGCAATAAAAAGAGGCGTGAGGCGCCTGTTCGTCTAGTTATATTATACTATTGTTTGCAATATTAGCATGGTAAGCCTAAACATACTGTGGTCTAATACTTTTATCGTTATTGAAAAATGAAAAATAAAAATATGATAATTTTATTTTAGCTGTCAGTTAAAGTAGAAAAGGGGAGCGTATGCGCTCTGTCGTCTGTCCCATATCCGTGAGTGTAGATAACGTTTTAATTGCAATTATTTTTACATCAAAACTATGGCCTCTGAATATGTTCTCAAAAAATGTATCATTTTTTAAAGAATGTTTAATATTGTTGTTATGACTTCATAATTTATATTTTGGCTAAGTTTCGGTATACACCCTCCACTCAAATTCGGTATACACCACCCAGTCAAGTTCGGTATACACCCCCCACTCAAGTTCGGTATACACCCCCACTCAAATTCGGTATACACCCTTCCAGTTTGCCTTGGTCCCCCAAACTGATTTTTTTTTTTAAATTTTTTTCCGAATTTTTTTCAACTATAAACCAAAAAAAAACAGCGTTTTAAAATTTCAAAAAATTAAAAAAAAAATTAGCTTGGGGACCAAGGGAAACTGGGGGGTGTATACCGAACTTGAGTGGGGGTGTATACCGAAATTGCTCCATATTTTTATTTATTATGCTGTAATGCTTGATTTATATGAATTTTGAAGCAATGAGTTTTTTGGGGAATTTTTTTGCGAAAAAGACTAGTACTCTCCCTGTATAACTGATGAAAATCTTTAAATCTTTCATTGAATGCCGTAAAAAATATATATAATAAAATATTTCGTCTCAACAGTCTTTCACAACATAGAACGTTTTAAAACAGTGATACAATAGCCATAATTTATGTTCTGCGAGTGATAATAGTTCAATGATTCTCTGGTTGACAGACTTTTCAGCTGGAAGTATTTATTAGCATCGTGATTACCAATTAACTGGGTCAGATTCAGCTGGAAAGAGCTCGGAGATTTGCTGCAGCAAAGCGCTAAATTAGATAATGAAATTGTTTTAAAGGAATAGGAAAAGCTACTTAGGCTTGAAAATTCGGCCTCGGTTGCGCAGTGGGTAAGAGTTTGTATTATAACCAAATCGTGCGTAATTTCGATCCAGGTGGTGACACGCTATTTAATTTGGCCTTTTTGTCCAATATCTAGGGGTGGTTGGTGTCTCTGATTCCCACAGCCTTTCAAAATTTGAATCTTAGTGTATTAGGGAAATTGGCGCCAAACAAAAAATTATCAAAAATGGTCGATTTGGGACACCTTTTTTGTTTCATGCCTCTGATCTGGTTTTTTCTTTTCGGTTTTCGCATGCTTATTGCCAAAATATTCCTCACATGAAGGGCTTTCGAATGAGCCATCACTTGCCCATAAAGCAGATAAAATTTCAAAACCAGAACTAATTTCTGTACAGATTTTCGAAGAAATTTCTTCGCATTATTGATTTGATCGAAATCTTGCCAAGTTTTTTTTTCTAAATTTTGTCAAACAAAACCGGAGACTCGATAGAGGAGTAAATTTGCTGCGTGTTGGTACCAAGGACGTATGCAAAAAATGCAAATTTTGGGTTTCTAATGCAAAAGTTAGATGATAAACGCAAAAACCCTGTTTTTACTCGGAAAAATGCCAGTTGTTTGCTTAAATGGTCTCTAGTTTATAAACTCTGACTTTACAAAAATCCTTCTGACTTTTCTAGTTCCTGAATGTACAGGCTACATTTTGCGATAAAGATCATGTGAAAAACGACGACTTTTCTAGATTTTTTGACGGATTAAAATTGGCATAATTTTCAGATATTATGAAGACTCGCAACTCAAGCTACAAAAGACTCGAAAAGCAAGACTGCGATCAAGAAAAAGTCAGTCAACCGGTCAAAAGGCAGCAAGTTTCAGCTAGAGAAGCACTAAACCATGTTATGGAGAAGCAGAAGCAATCAAAAGAAGAGGCTGCAAACAGAGCTAAGGCTGCAGGAAGGGTCCGTCTTCGTAAGCCCTTTCAGCTTGTCTTTGATACCACTTTAAGAATTATTTTGTTTTAGTAAGGCAGTTTGATGCAAAATGGCTGGAAGCTGAATCGGAAGTCAACTTTCTGTCGAATGAGCAAGTCATCATGCTTGGCAAATTGACGCATGGCTTCTTCTTGTGCCTGAGGGTAAAGTTGTTCAAAATTTTCTGTCGTGACTTTTCCGTAAGTACAAAATTTGGTTATTCAGAAACATTTTCCGGATGCTTCCGTGACGCCCAAGTGCCACCTTCTATGCTCACATGTTGAAGAATTTGTAAAACTACACAACTTATGGGGGTTGCTGTCGGAGCAGTCAATTGAGTCTCTTCACCGGAAAGTCAACAGCGATGAGAGAAGATTTGCTTCAATGAAAAGTCGTCCATAATTTTGAAGAAACTTATTGAGGAATCTTATGTGCGTAATGTACTGTTTGACTTGAATTTTGAGTTGGAAGTTGAATCCGAATAAAGTTATTTTTGTCTTTTCATGTATTGCTGATTTTTAAGGGCGCATATGTTAAATTTTGAAATAATTGTCTGATCATTGGGTAACAAAAGAGTAAAAAATTTAAAAAGCGCATAAAAATCACAATGAAATTCTTGGCGTTTTGTTTAAGTTGAACTACAAGGAAATTCAAATTTTGAAAGGCTGTGTTCCGAATCAGGCGCTGAAAAGTCGAATTTATTCAGAAAACTGGTCGAACAATACAAATAACTAGCGTGCCACCAAGTGGGATCGAACCTGTGCACGATTTTCGAGCCGAAAATCACAAAAGCTTACCCACTGCGCCACTGAGGCGAATTTTCAAACCCAATTAGCTTTTCTCCCTCCTCTAAATAATCATTAATAATTTTTTTTAACAACTCAATATGACTTACATATTGGACGAGATTAAGCAAATCATCTAACCAACTACTTTTGAACTTGGTTGCTTGAATTTCTAGATTGCTCTGCCGTTCTTTTGGAATATTCTCCAAATAATCCAGCAAATCAGCAGGCCTGGTACTATCGTAAACCGAAAATGTTATTGATGAAAAACTGTACAGCAAAGGAAAGGAGTAATATTGAAATCGCATGTTGTCGTTTCCAAGACGAACGGAAAATTGAATTACAAAATGGCTGCAAGTCAGGCCTTTGGACCAAGTGAACAGCTGCTCTGGACTATTTTCGACATCTTGCCCCATGCCAACCACTGTCAATATGAAATAACTGTCTTTCCAGAGTGAACTAACTGATTCCAACTTGCTTTTCCATTCCGCAGCTGGGAAATGAGACTCCAAATACATATATACTTGAGCCTTTCTAGCTATCCACTTTTTAGAATTCGCTAAAACCTGCAACTTTTCTAAGGAATGTCTAATACCTGATATCGAGATATGTAACTCGGCTTTATAATTTTCCTCACTGGTAATACATAGGTCATCTATAAAATTTCGTGGAAAGGTAGCAAAATGCTTGTGGATAAAGTGACTAAAGCAACTGCTTATTGGAGCTAGGACATCCAATTCGGAGCGGTTGAGATAGGAAAGCATCTGGAATAGTGTTTGTGCAGAAACCAGAAAGTTAGATTGCATAGCTGATGCTAAGAATAGTATCTGTTATTATGAACTGAAAATTGAACAATCAAATTAAATGCAGTAGAGCGTGGCGCGCAGAACAGATAAATTTATGTATTAGATAAAATACAAATTATTTTTTATCTGACAGATAAATTCTATCCGACAGATAAAATTTATCTGTATCTGTCAGATAAAATTTTATCTGTCAGATAAAATAATTTAAGTTTTATCTAATACATAATTTATCTGTTCTGCGCGCCACGCAGTAAAGTCTCGATATAGTGACCACCCTAGGGACCCACTTAATTGATCACTATGAAAAGATGAGCATTATATAAAGGTTTTTTTCCAGGTATTTTTCGGCGCTACTGTAATATGCCCCCCCCTCAAAAACGCTACTGTAATACGCTACTGTAGTCACGAGGTGGTTACGGCTGAGCCAGGCTAAAATTTTTGGATGGCTGAGCCTATGGCTCGGCTTAAAGCAAGAGGGGAAAGGCTCCTCGGCAAAAAAATTAAAGATGTTGAACATGGTTTTGAATACTGGGGTCTACCGCATAAATAACTCTGGTATGCATGCTTTTTCATCTAGAGTCACTTTCGAGTGATTTGTGTCTAAGGTATGTGTGTGTGCGCATCTCAACTCCAAGCCTCCAAGCCCCCTGCGCCGAAGGGGGCGCAGGTTGCTTGAGAGTTAGAGATGCGCGCACTCACTTACTTAGACATGATTCCGAGAAGTACTCTTTGACCATAAAATGCATATAGAGTCTATTTTTGCCATGGCTCAGTTGAAAACATGGTAAGATTGCCAAAAATGGCCAAAAAAAATGCTTTTTCAGTCTGTTTATGCAAGACTATTACTTAAAAATGGTTTTTAGACACTCTAAAAAACTTGGTTTTCGGGAAGGGGGGGGGTATATGACAGTAGCGTCTATTTTTCCTTTTAAGCGATCCAAACTAAGCTGAGTTAAAGGGGCTTGCCCGTGCGTTTCAAAAAGTTAAGGCGGGGACCAGCAATTTTTTTTGAATCGTTCTATTTTTCACTCGTTTTGCGTCAAATCTAATATTAATGACCCTATACTACTTTTAAAAACTAGGCAGAAAACTTAAAAAATCTGAATGCGTATACATGTAAAACTTGATCGAGAAAGAAAAAAAGTGCTGGTCCCCGCCTTTCTCCGTGTCGGGCACGGGCATGCCCTTTAAGGTGGGTCAAGTGATATCAATATATTTTAAATGATCACTATATCGAGGTTTGATTGTGAAATGAAGCTACTGATAATAATCTTTTTTAAAGCACATTTAAGTGCTTCGAACCACGAGATTTCGAGCAATTAAGCGCATCGAACCGGATTTTCAATTTGCTCAATGGCTATTTCTCAAAATGTATCCTTTTAGTAAACTTTACAAACTTTACAAATGCTAGTCGATCGTCATTATTCTCTTGGTCATTTTCTTTGAACATTGATTGTTGACAGAAAAAAATGGGTAATATTTTTTTGTGCACCACTTTCAAATTTCATGCAAAGATCTTCATACATTGATCAGTGACCCCCTATTGTTCCCTTCCTCTCCCAATACAGTCCTTATTTCTTCTCCCGCTTTACTTTTTGGATAAATGAAAATCTTAAAAGTGTAAAACAAAAATGGCCCTAACTGCGAATTATCCGTCAAAAAACAATGAGGAAGTCTATTAGAAAAGATCAAAATTTAACGGAAATTCTTGACGGTCAAAATGGTGACGTTCAAATTAGGCTGACGGTGAAAATGCTGAAAATGCTGACGGGCTCTATCAGAGAAAATATGGCATTAAGATAACCAACCGTATTTTGATGAATGTAACTGGTCAAAAAAAGTCTTCAAACGACCACGCTCGCGGTGGTATGGTGGGTCCCCGCCAGTTTAAAGTTTTTCTTGGTCGTTGAACTTGTGTACGGATTTTTCGACTTGGTTTTCAACCAAACTATACCTAAAATTAAATTCTAGACGTTGTTTTGTTAGAAACTAAGTCAAAAAATACTACAAAAATCCAATGACTAGGAAAATTTTTTTGAATTGGCGGCACCCACCAGACCACCGTGAGCATGCTCCTTTAATGCATGTCTTATGTCTCAAGTAAGGTCAACTCTTGGTAACCAATTTTTTTTTGAAACCGCAACTTTTTATTGTAGTAATTGTTAGGCCTCCTTTCATGCTCCTGCGGCAATTTTCAAAGCACTGTTTGGTTCCTATCTCAGTCCTCGACTATTATTTTTTTACCTTTATAAGAAAATCGAAAATTTATAAGAAAATCGACCTGGCGCGAGGCTACCAAAAACTGGTTTTAGGCTGTCTCGCAAGTCAATGTCTCGCGGGACAAATGCCCAGAATTGTATCGCGTGAAAGCCCAAAGTAATTTCTGAATGTCTAAACAGCATCTATATTAGTTCTGTCGTGTAGAGCAGGATCGATTTACCCTTGAATCTGTTGCCAGGATTAAAAAATAATCCTGTGCTGTGGCTTCAGGTTTATTCTTTTGTGTCCCGTGTCTCGCGGGAATATGAGGACAGCCTTAGGAAACCATTTTTATCGTTTTTTTAGAAAGTGGTGCAAAAAGAGTAAAAGTGGTGCAAAAAGATTGAACAGTGGTGCACAAAAAATACCATGCGAAAAAATATGACAAAAAATTATATGATAGAAAACTATTCAAGAAATTATTCAATTATTCTTCTTCAGCCATCAGACATTTTGTCTTAAAAACGCAAATTCTGAATTACTGCTTAAAATCTTATCTTACATGTTACAAGCGTCGCAGCGAAAAAAACACTTATGAAAAAATTCATTGAAATATACGCATTGTTTTTGTATTTTAGCTCTTAAAATGGGACATCGTTCCGCTCAGCGGAAGCACAAACTATTGCTTCAGCAGCAAAAATAAGAAAGGAAATTAAAGAATCGTTGGCAAATTTTCATCTTTTGCTGAACCAAAGCCAAGTAAGCTCTATTTTCGAAATATGAAGTCGCAAGGGACATTCTCGAGCTGTTTTTTCAGACTAGCATGATTTTTATTAGTGAACGAGAACCGGTTTCCGACATGTTGTTGGAACCTTAGACTAGTGCAAATAAACAAAAAAGTGGCTGCATGTGACGAAAATTTTCGATACACGGTATTTAAAGTTTTCAAGTCAACCGGCTTACCTCCGGCCAATTTCAAACAGTTTCTAGGCTGTATATTTCAAAAACTTGTCAGTAAACTTCATTAAAACCAGATTCCAAAGAAAATTGGTTTTTTTGCCATTCGCCACTACTTTAGATTTATTTGCATTTAAAGGGGGTGGGTGAGCGGTACTTCCTATACGCATCGCTTTTGAATACTCAATTCAAATTAATTTTCGCGCCTTATTTTTTACCCAAATTTTACATATATATATATTTTCACAAATTCAGCTCACAATCCCACCAGGGAAGGCCAGAAGGCCCTGGAAATCGTTTTTTTCAGGGGTTAACCAACAGGGGTAAACTTTTTTGCGAAAAATTGATCGCGCACATCAGAATCAAACTTTGATGGGCCTAATCGCTCAGAATCCCACCTTAAACCATTGAAAACCACCCTAAACTACTTGAAACCACCCTTAACGCAACCAGAAATTAGTACCCCAAACTAGAGTTCAGGGATATTTGAATGGCTAAGGGTGGGATTCTGAGCGATTTAGCCCATCAAAGTGCAATTCTGATGCGCGCAATCGATTTTCCGCAAAAAGTTCAACCACCCCCCCCCCTTAGTAAGCTCCCCGAAAAACCAATTTTCACGGCCTCTTTACCTTTCCGGGTTGGGATTGTGAGCTGAATTGTGAAAAAAAATATGACAAAATGGGTAAAAAAAAGCGGGAAATATTAATTTGAATTGAGTGTTTGAAGACGATGCGTATAGGAAGTTCCCATCCCTTTAAACCGAGCATATCCGAAGCTGCGGCAGTTGACTTAGAGTCCAATAATGTTCAAATATAATGTCCGATAATGTTCTCCAAAGCAAGGATTTTCTTATCCCAATCGCACTAATCTAAAGGTATTTTATAAATTGTAAAAAACCGATTTTCTGTGTCTGAAAAAAAACCACTCGAAAGTTACCACTGGCAATCTAAAATAAACAATTTAGATATCCAACCAAGTGGACGTTTCACTACTGCGACTGAAACAATTCTAGAAATATTTCGATTTCTGTCCAATCAATTAGATGCGCTTCAATTAGTCAATTACTCATTCAATGAAGTTATAAAAAAAGCATTTCATTGAGGAAACGAGTGAAAAAATGTATGGAGTGTTGGTGCTCAGCACTGGTGGAGTAGTCGTAAATTCAGGGTCCCGGTGAAATTCCCGGAAAATAAGTACATTTTCCAAAAAAGTAAGATTTTGACACCGAAAATAAGTACATTTTCTAAAAACCCGCGTAAATCGGCTTCAAACACTTTTTTCTCAATAAAGATACAAACAAAGCAAACAGTTTAGCACTCCCATTTATCTCACTACTTGATAATTTTTCACCGTCCTCCTTTTTTTCATAAGCAGATTAGAGACGCCGGCGCAATTGATATCGAAATTTACCCGCACTTGGAGAGGAGCTTTTGAGCGTTTCCACCTTCAGAGATTTCCTTGAATCTGTCCACAGCGAGTTGTACAAAAGAGGACTTGCTCCACTAACCCAATAGCCAGCTGAATGAAGAGTACGATGCTTGACAAGGTTGTATAGTCATTACTCGTTATTCTAAAGACGAAATCTGGAGTTTTCATAAAATATTCGTGACTTTCGTTAAAGATCTTCTGCCACTTGTTCTCCGAAGGATCCACATTCAAAACTTCATCAGGATTTTGGCGCAGCATTCGATTGACTTTTTGCCACTCCGTTGAAGAGCTAATTTATTTGTGCGTTTTAAGCGCGACTTGTTTGGCCAGCTCCACAGCTTCGGTGTAGTCGATGTTTCAGCAAACGAGAAGAGCACAGTCAGCAAAGCCCATAGCTTCACAAATTCTTTCAATGACCTTTAGCAGGGTTAGACATCTTTCCATATCGAAGCCAAATTGATTTAGTCTTTGCACGGAATGCAGTGAGCATGGAGTTCGTCCTTTTCGGGAAAATGAAAAATGCGCCGCAGGGGAAAATTTTAAAAATTCGAAAGTTTTCTTATATTTTAGGCTTCGATTTAGAAAATAAGTACAAATAAGTACAAAATCACAAAATAAGTACAAATCTTATTAATAAGTACGATCGGGAGCATTGAAATAATTTACATTTTACAAAAAGTCAATTTTTTTTCTATTAAATTCACTTTGAAATCGGCGACCGTCGACATGTGCTTTCCTTCTTTTTTGAAAGGATTGAAAATTTTGGACTAGCAGCCAAAATTTTTTGAAAAAACTATTTGCAACATTTACGAATTTGCAATATTTTTATGAATTTTGAATAAGCTATGCAAATATTGCATAGCATCAGCTCAAAACATTAACGGACAAAAATGTCGCTTCATTACGTGTACGTTATACCCAGGCGATATACGACTGTATACAATATTCCGATTTTCAACAACAAGAATTTTATTTGAACACAATAATACAACAAAAGTTCTGACCCACTTGGATATACCCCCCCCCCCAAATCAACTTTTTTTAAAAAAGTGTTTCTAAACACCTATATATCGACCTAAAAATGGCCTCAGAAGTTCAAAAAAGACATTATATTTTTAAGTTCTGGTCAATAAAAAACTGAGTTTTTGGACACTTTAAAATTTTGACTTTTTACCTGTTTTATCATTTTTGGTCACTTGGAGCTGGGCAAAATAGTCTCTAAATGCATTTTTGTTCGAGAGTCTTGCTCGGAATTATGTCTAAGGTAAGTGAGTGCGCGCATCTCTAACCAACCAAGCTCCCTGCGCCCCCTTCGGGGCCGCAGGGGGTTGAGGGCTTGGGGCTTGGGGCTTGGGGTTGAGATGCGCACACCCACATACCTTAGACGCAAATCACTCGAAAGTGACTCTGGATGCATAAAAATGTATGCATACCAGAGTTTATTCATGCGGTAGGCCCCAGTCAACAAAACTATGTTCAACATCTTCCTTTTTGTTAGAAATTGGCACCTTTTTGGTCCATTTCCACCCAAAATACAGACCTAAATTCCTTCGAAAATGGTCAAAATGGGTGATTTTGGGTGGTCCAGAAACTCGAGTTTTTATTGACCAGAACTCAAAATAATGTCTCTTTTCGAGCTTCTGAGGCGATTTTAGGTCGATATAGGGTGTTTGGGAACATTTTAAAAAAAGTTGATTGGGGAGGGGGGGGGGGTATATGCAAGTAGCGCCAAAAGTTTTAAATCAATTCATTGATTTGACTACTCTAATCTTCTGGTTGATATAGTAAGCTTCAGAGCTTGATGAAACAAATCGGAACATACACACAGCAAAAGTAATCCATTCTAAAATGCGATCAATAAATAGAATCGCACTCTGCTGCGTTTCGGGTGATTGTCTGCTGGTTTACAGCTTTCACTATTTCAACAATAAAAGCTGCGCAGAAAGAAAAAAAGCGATAAGAAAGGCACAAACAGCTAGATTTTATCTTACACCGATAAACTTTCCTATCATACTGTGTTTTGAGTTTTTTCAAAATTTTTTTGTGTTTTCACCAATGGTTCTACTAGATTAAATGTGGCGTAAATATGTTTCAGTTTAGCACAACAAAATATTAGTCTGTTGAACTGTGTCTTCTATTTGCTGGTAAAAGTAAGTGAGATTGTTGAGTGTACGCAGCTTCAAGTGCTGCCTTTTGGTAGCATAGTTTGGCATTAAATATCGTTGGTTATTTAGAGCATTGAGATTGGGCGTGCGTGATACTGCTGTCGCAAGTGTTCTCGTTGTCGCTTTCAGTTGATTTATCTTGTGGGGTAGTAAGATACACTTGATTTTTTAAGCAATTTAATAATTTTGAAATTCTTGCCCAAACCTAAAATTTATAATTTTATTAGTGAGTCGAAAACATAAGTGTTACAATTTTTTCCCGGTTTGACTTGCTGATCACTTTTGTTGAGCAAAGATAAAGTGCTCATCTCTTTTTGTTAGATAGCCCGTCTTATTTTGGTGTGTACAGTCAAACCTCGATATAACGACCCCAAGGGACCGGCCTAGGGTTGTCCTTATGTCGAAGGTGTCGTTTATATCGGGGGTTCATTTAACTAAATTTCAGTCAAAGCTGACCAAATTAGCCAGTTTTTTGGGTGTCGTTGTATCGGGGTGTCGTTATATCGAGGTTTGACTGTATTTAAATGTGCTCTTTTCAATGAACTTTTATTGTAAACATGGAAAAAAGTGCTACTTTTTAGAGGATTGTTCTTTGGTCCACAGAAAACAATTTGAAAAAATTTAATTTTTTCGTCTTTTTCAAGCTTTTGTCCGTTTAAGAATGTATTCCAGACGAAGAAAAATGCTACTGAAATTAAAACAAATTTCTACAGTTGACACTGATAGCCTTTTAGAAGCTCCGTCAATCACCTCTGACAAATCTCGTAAAGGACACTCAAAGTTTTTTCTCAGGTCATTCCAAGTTCGCTTCAGCAAACTTGATACCAGAATCGACTTTTGCAAAAAAATTATCTGCGCTGAGATATAGGTGCTTAAAGTCGAGGGGGGGGTCTATAATTAGAGCGGATACGGTAGGCTCGATAATGAATCTTAGTCATGTCAGACAAGAATAGATTATAACGACACAAGAGCTTTCTTCTTGGGCGCAAAGAACTTGGAGTTGAGATGCGCACACCCACATACCTCAGACACAAATCACTCGACAGTGACTCTGGATGCATGGAGGGACTTGGAGTTGAGATGCGCACACACACATACCTTAGACACAAATCACTCGACAGTGACTCTGGATGCATGGAGGGGCTTGGAGTTGAGATGCGCACACCCACATACCTTCAGACATAAATCACTCGAAAGTGACTCGGATGCAGGAGGGGCTTGGAGTTGAGATGCGCACACCACATACCTTAGACACAAATCACTCGAAGTGACTCTGGATGCATGAAAAGCATGCATACCAGAGTTTATTTATGCGGTAGGCCCCACTATTCAAAACTATGTTCAATATTTTCCATTTTGGACAAAATTGGCCTCTTTTTTTGGCTTTTTCACCCCAAAAACAGACTTAAATCCCCTAGAAGTGGTCAAAATGGGCAATTTCGGGTAGTCCCAAACTCAATTTTTCATTGACTAGAACTTAAAAATAATGTCTTTTTTTGAACTCCTGAGGCGATTTAGGGTGATTGGAAACGCTTTAAAATAAAGTTGATTTTGGGGGGAGGGGGAGGTGTTTATATCCAAGTAGCGCCACCTATTCCATTGTCAACTCTAAGCCACCTGCGCTTGCGAACAACGCAGAGGCGGCTTAGGTGTTAGAGATGAGCGCACTCACTTACCTTAGACATTTAAAAAGTATTTGAAAAAAATCTTAAAATCGAAATATTTATTTTTTTATTTTTAAGGATTCGAAAATAACTTCCCGGGGGACTTCATGAAATTGTCACGTAAAAATGATTTAGACACCCCTAAAAATGTTGATTCAAGGGGGGGGGCGTTTGTTAACTGAGCAGCCGATGGGATTAGGAGAGGGGGGTGCGCAGGTTGTTTCAGAGAAACTATTTAGGCGGAGGTGGGTGGGGGAATATAACCGAGTAGCGCCTAGCTCTCTATTAAACAGGCTAGGACTTCAAAAATACGAAAATACACTGAGTTGTCCACAAAATATATCTTCTAGGTGTTATGTCTTTTTATTTTTCTGCCAATTTTTCAAAGCTGGTTAAGGATAGTAAGTGCTCTGATTTTAAGCTCAAGTTTGGACGTTCAGATTGTTTGCGAAATTTTATTATTCAACCTTTCATAAAAACAATTCTGCATTTCAACTTTTTTTGCTTTCTTCACAACTTTTGTCAACCTTATCTTTTTGTTTTGTCTTTAGGAAGCTGTATAGGGGAGCTGTTATAACCAGGGTTGTTGAAAAAACAGGGGATAAAGACTTTAGCCTAAAAAACACTATTTGGCCAGAGCCAAGAGTTAGTTTTTTGAGGTCTGAGTAGCCCTAAAACTATAAAAACTGCGGAAAGTGTGAAAAAACAATTATCGAAAAAATTCGAAAATTGAGATTCAGAACCCCAAAATAAAAACAAATCAAATCAATATCAAATAAAGAAGGACGTCTTGCGACCCTGGATTTAGTCGATTCAATACCTGGAAGGACATCGATTTTTCCAGAACAAAGTAGATCTATTATGTATGAAATGAATAAATATGTTTAATTTCATAAAATTTAGAGCTGGAACATTTTTCCTTTCAGATTTTCGTAAATGCAAAAAGTAGAGTTATGAAAA
>SADC01000251.1:261646-403440 GCA_004194705.1 Ditylenchus dipsaci
AAATTATTTTGCATCGATGTATGTGAGAAAATTTCAATAAAAAACATCCTTTGAGCGCTGGGGCCACTTTTACTGTGAAATTAACGATAAAAGAAAAATCCCGTTTTTCGGGCGGGATCCCGTTTTTCAAACTCAAAATCCCGATCCCGTTTTTATTTTGGCCGAAAATCCCGTCCCGTTCTCGCCCGCCCCCATTCGCCATCTCTAGCCCAATTTGACTGGGCCAATTTGAAATGGCCCAATCTTTGGCGTGCCGGTAAAATGACGTTTTGTCGGGTATTTTTTGAGTTTTTGGTAAAATCAATTTTTGGTAAAATCAATTATATCCCGATGCTCAAAAAAGACCTTACAAAACCTTACTTTACCATTATCAACCATCTTCAGCGTGCCCGAATCAGTCCAAAAAACATGTTTTGGAACATGGAAACGTAAATTTTTTTTTATCCAAGTGGTCGACCACTTGGTTTTGTTGTACCCATCCGTGGTCATACCGACTCGGATTAAAACAAAATTTTACGTTTTGCATGTTCCAGAACCTATTTTCTGGAATAATTTGAGCACGCTGAAGATGGTTTGATAATAGTAAAACAAGGTTTTGCGTGGTATTTTTTAAGTATTTTGAAATAATTGATTTTAGCAAAACTCGATTTTACTAAAAACGCAAAAAATACCTTACAAAATGGCATTTCACGGATATCGATCCACATTCAGCATATCCGAATTAGTCCAAAAAACGGGTTTTGAAACCCGAAAAAATAAAAAAATTTCGCTCCAAGTGGACGACCATTTGGTCCAGTTGGTTCGGACTAAAAGCTTTAAATTCCCGCAAAATTTTTCAAAAATGCACGAATTCAAAATTAGACGATAAATTAGAGGAATTCGAAACAGCAACCACGATGATGAGTTCGTGAAGAACAAGACCACGTAAACACGTAAAATTATGGTGAAAATAAGGCAATGCAACCAGGTGGATTCGAACCAGCAACCTCTACATCACACCTTAAAATCGCTCAGAACCCGATCCAGAGTGGCCAAAATCCAAAAAATAACTGGTTTTCAAGGGGTTTATTAAAGGGGGGGGGTAAAGTTTTTGCGGGAAATCGATTGAGCCGATCAGAATCACAGTCCGATGTGCTTAATCGCTCAGAATCGTGTGGTCTGGTGTAATTTGAGGTGGTTTAGAACGGATAGTGAGAAATTCTGAGCGATTAAGCCCATCTGAATAGAATTCTGATCCGCTTAATCGATTTTCGCAAAACTTCACCCCCCCCCTTAAATAAACCCCCTGAAAACTAGTTATTTTTGGATTTTGGCCACTCTGGATCGGGTTCTGAGCGATTTTAAGGTGTGATGCAGAGGTTGCTGGTTCGAATCCACATGGCTGCATGCCTTATTTTTACCATTTTTTTGATGGTGGAGTTGGTGCTACCGAGGTAGTCAATGGTAGTCATATGTTGATACCCAGGCAAAGGTACTCAGGGAGCAGTCCTAATTGGTGGTTTCCAGGTAATGGTACCCACATAGAGGTTCATAGGTTAAAAGTACTGAGATTGCCACTCACCTCGTCTATTGGGATTTAAGTAGTAAAAATTGAAGTCTTGGTAGTATAAAACCGCATCTCTACAGAATTTGGATATCCACCTGACCAGCTGGTACCTACCCCAGATTTTGGCGCCTGGATGGGTGAAATCGCAATTTGGCCCTAACAAACCCGTCTCCATACATAATTTTAAGTCAGAAAAAACCTGGTCATTTATATTTTTAAGAAATTTCAATTTTTTCAGTCCATCCAGGAGAATGCCCACTTGACCAAAAAAAAATTGTCTGATTTTGTGATATTCGTGCTTAGCAGGTCCTAAACCCCCGTATCAACTGTTGTAGCAGTCAAGAATTCCAGTGTTAACTATTTGAAATAACTACCCAATAACTAAAGTAATTTTTTCTGTTTTATAATGATCGACATCCCATTGTAACCACCTTCGACATCGACATAGACATCGACATGCCATTGTAACCACGGGGTTAGTCCAAAGTGCCACTTAACACAACAAAGCCTGGTCCGCCCATCATGGACTCTAGATAGAAAAACGTGTGTTGAACACGATGGCGCGGGTCCATTTTGCTTCAATCATTGATCTAGTTGTTGAAAATGAATTGAGAAGCTAAGGCCTCGCACACAATGGTGGACTGTAAATTCACAATCCTCACTCTCAAAAGACCATAACTTTTTTTTAAATTTTCCAAAACTCATTCTTTCAGTGCCATCTTGTAGCTGAGATTCAGGCTTACATATAAGCTATTGTTCGAGTTGGTATGAATTAAAAAATGCTGAGTAAAAGTTAACAATCTTTACTCACAATCCTCACTCAGCCAGAATGAGGATTGTTGACTTTTTCTCAACATTTTTCAATACACAATAAATTTATTTATAGCTCATCTGATAGCCCTGAATCTTAGCTATAAAATGGGATCATAAGATAAGTTTTATGAAAATTAAAAAAAGTTATGACCGTTTCGAGTAAGGATTGTTGAATTTACAGTCCACCATTGTGAACAAGGCCTAACAGATAATGCGTGCAAAAATCCAGATTGATACCCACAGATTTTAAAGTGGTGCGCTATGATCTTCATACTATGATATACCTACGATCATAAGATACTTAAATGACCGCGAGCAATCCAGCTTTCGAATTACTAGAGCACAAGCTTTTTTGGTTTGTGAATTTGAGAAAAATCCCCATTTTTTTGGGTAGAGATTTCCATAATGTCCTACTTCGTCATTGTACAAGCCGAAACTTTGTGCGGAGATGATAATTCCCCTCAATACAATAAATACTCCAATTTTGATAATCAAATATTTGTTGTCATGAGAGGAATTTAAAATTTGAGAGTGACTGTTTGATTTCAAAAGCAGTTTTACACCGGTGTGCTATTTTACCTCTTTTAAAAGGCATTTGCCTCTTTTTTCGGCTGACATCAGACTGTGCCTTTCACAATTCATTTTGTTGACAACTCATCCTTTTGACAACTCAGACTTTTGACAATTCGTCCTTTTTTAATTCAAATTTTTGATTATCGTGTCGAAAAAACATTGTACTTATTGACAATTCATCGGTATTTAGACTGGTCTTATTGTATAGTCTGACTTATTAGCAGGATTGTTTAAGCGCCGGCTACCCGGCGGAGCGCCGGCTAAGCGCCGGCGCCTTAAGCGCCGGCGCTTAGCTGGCGCCGGCGCTTATTTTGAAAACGGCGGAGCGCCGGCTCAGCGCCGGCGCTTATTCTAAACCGGGGGAGCGCCGGCTAAGCGCCGGCGCCTTAAGCGCCGGCGCTTAGATGGCGCCGGCGCTTATTTTGAAAACGGCGGAGCGCCGGCTAAGCGCCGGCGCTTATTCTGAATCCGGCGGAGCGCCGGCGCTTATTTATTTATTTTATTATTATTATTATTATTTATTTATTTATTTTAAAAACTTAAGATCTCGAGATCGAATTCAAATTTTTTCGATTTGGAGGGTTTAATCTTATGAAAATAAAATTAACGATCTGAACTGTTTATTAAAGGTTATACATTATTTTTAAAATTCCTGCAACATGAAAACTTTCAACAGCATTATAACACTTGTAATGATCAATACAGCTTTTTAAATATTTACACTCTGCGTTTATATTTAATAAAATCTTCACTGTTATTTTTCAAGCAGTGACGTTAAAGTACAGTTAAGTAGAAAAATCATTATCCGGTATCCAAGATAACCACCACATAAGCTCCGCCTAAGCGCCGGCGCTTAGTCGGATACCCGGCGGAGCGCCGGCTAAGCGCCGGCGCCTTAAGCGCCGGCGCTTAGCTGGCGCCGGCGCTTTTTTGAAACCGGGAAGCCCGGCTAAGCCCCGCCTTAATGCCGGCTTCGATGTCGCCGGCGCTTATTTGAAAAGGCGAAGCGCCGTGCGCCGGCGCCTAATTCGCCGCGCTTAGATGGCGCTCCTTATTTTGAAAACAACGGAGCGCCGTCAAAGCGGCTTAAGCGGTGGCCCTAAGCGCCGGCGTTTAGCTGGCGTTGGCTCTTCTTTTGAAACGGCGGACGCCGCTGCGCCGGCGCCTTAAGCTGCCGGCACTTCAGATTTTGACAACTCAGATTTGACAACTCGGACGCCGGGTCAGCGCCGGCGCTTAAGCGCCGTACTTATAAGCGCCGGCGCTTTAGACTGGGCTTGTATAGTCTGACTTATTAGCACCCACCTCCTTACTAAACCATCTCAAGATACCCTAATCCAACCAAACACCCCATACCAACCTAAATTACCCAAAGCACTATTTACGCCCCTAAGAACCCCAAGCCAACTTGGACACCCTAAACTATCTCAAACCACAGCCAAAACTGCTAAACAGTCACTTGAACTCCAAAACGAGGAGGGAATATCTCATAGTAGTATGACCCCGAAACCTGGTATGGGTACCTCCTGGTCAGGTGGATATCTACGAAAAATAAAATGACCTGAAAATAAAATTGAGTCAGAATAAAATCTTTTTATCATGCATGAAATCGTGTGGTAAATCGGGTTTGATAAGACCGAAATCCCGATTTCACCTATCCGACCTCCAAAATCAGGGTAGGTACCCCTGGTCCAGGTGGATATGCAAACACCGACTTCCTCCATACCGAATTGGTCCATACCGAATAGTATCTAAACCACCTGGATAGTATTCTTTGCAGTCATATGGGTTCGAACCATCGACCAGTGATGTGAATAATGCCGAAAAACTGTACTACAGTTGCAAAAACTGTACTACAGTTTAGAACTGTACTACACTTTAAAAACTGTAGTACAGTTTCAAAACTGTAGTACAGTTTAAAATAGTAGTCAATACAGTACTACTGTTTTGAAAACAGTACTACAGTTTTCTGAAAACAGTACTACTGTTTTCAAAACAGTAGTACAGTTTTGACTACTATTTTAAAATGTACTACAGTTTTTAAAGTGTAGTACAGTTCTAAACTGTAGTACAGTTTTTGCAACTGTAGTACAGTTTTTCGGCATTATTGACATCACTGCCATCGACCTCGGTTTTGAGAAATTTGCGTGAATTTAATTTTTTTAGTCTGAACCAACTGAACTAAGTGGTCGATCACTTGGAGCAAAAAATTTTTTCATTTTTTTTCGGATTATAAAACATATTTTCTGCATCAATTCGAT
Organism: Ditylenchus dipsaci; assembly: GCA_004194705.1. Classification (NCBI taxonomy): domain Eukaryota; kingdom Metazoa; phylum Nematoda; class Chromadorea; order Rhabditida; family Anguinidae; genus Ditylenchus; species Ditylenchus dipsaci. The sequence continues at coordinate 266,840 of SADC01000251.1, forward strand.
CATTCTGAAGATGGTTCGATAATAGTAAAATTACGTTTTATCGACAAATTTTTGAGTTATTGCTAGCAATTGATTTATCAAAATAAATCGTTAGCAATAACTCAAAAATTTGTCGACAAAACGGGCAACCGGACAAAAGCCCTTTTTAAGAGATTTTGTCGCCCGGACGAAAGTTTTTTAGCCCACTTTTCGATTACACATTGAGCTGATTTTTCCAGGATCAGTACTTCTCGGCTAGTTTCACTGATCCTGAAAAAATCAGCTCAATGCGTAATTAAAAATTGGGCTAAAAAACTTTCGTCCGGGCGACAAAATCTCTTAAAAAGGGCTTTTGTCCGGTTGCCGACAAAACGTAATTTTACTATTATCGAACCATCTTCAGCATGCCCGAATTGATGCAGAAAATATGTTTTAGAATCCGAAAAAAATGAAAAAAATGTTTTGCTCCAAGTGGTCGACCACTTGGTTTTGGGTGGTCCAGCTGGCGGTTACCCGGAATATTGCCATTTCGGTGCGTGAAATCGGAGTTCTGTTCTCATTTAAGCCAATTCTTCACAGGATTCCGTATTTGATAGCATGGTTTGTTCTTCAAAATATCGAAAAATTTAATTTTTCAGGCTAGCCAGCTGGATATCCACCTGGTCAGGTGGTACCCACCCCGGATTTTGGGATTCGGGTTGGTGAAATCGCAATTGTAGTCCTAACAAACAGGATTCACCACAAGACTTTGCATATGATAGGATGGTTTGTTTTTATTTAAAAAACAATTCATTTTTCAGGTCATTCAGGTGGGTATCCACTTGGACCATGACCTACCCCTGATTTTGGGGTTTGGAAACCAATACAGCCCAGATGCCCTAATTTAAATGAGTTGACAAAAATTTAAATGATGATTTGAATGAATCGTCTTAAGACGAATTTCGAAAGTTCGAATTTCGATTTGACGAATTGTCAAAAGTCTGAGTTGTCAAAAGGATGAGTTGTCAACAAAATGAATTGTGAAAGGCACAGTCTGATGTCAGCCTCTTTTTTCCCCTCTTGCCTCCTTTTTTCGAAATGCATCCTAAGCTTCTTTTTTGCTCATTTTGCCTCTTTTATGCTTTTGTTTGTATTTTTTATATGAAATTCGCTTATCGTTTCAGGTTTACGAGCATAGACAGGTTTCTGAAGACAAGCTTTATGATCAAGATGATCATGTTAACCATAATCAGCTAATAGGTTATATTCTACAACCCGGTGCATACCGTATTTCTTCTAAGGCTATAGGTGATTTGCGCCCTCAAAATGCTCATTTACGCCCTCAAATTAATTATTTACGCCCTCAAATTTAAAATTGATCAGAATGCTTATTTACGCCCTCAAATTATCCACAAACATATTTTAGAATGAAAAATTTCAGCTGGCGAATACGCTGGAAAAAAAGTTCCAAAAGTAACACTAACAACTCCAAGTTTCCTTTTACGTTGTACAGGAAACGATTCCCTGTAAAGCCATGCTTTGCCATGACAATTAATAAAAGTCAAGGCCAAACAATCGATTTTGTTGGAATTGACCTAACAGATCCTGTGTTTACCCACGGAATGACATATGTTGCATTTTCTCGGGCGAGAGCTTGGGAGTTTATCAAGGTTGCTGTCCGACCTGACAGCAAAAACAAAGTAAAAAATATTGTATGGAAAGAAGTTTTGCTTGACAGCGAAACTGATTAACAGGGCAAATATGTCCATAAAAAGTGCCACAAAGGCGCTGATGGGCACCTTAATGCCACCTCTTCGCGGTGCGGTCTGGACAACTATTCATTTTTTCGAATAGGCTAACGGCGTTTTCTTTAAAAATGTTCAGTTTGAATGATTAACTATGGGTCACAGGCGCCGTTAGGCTCCAACCAACCTAGTTTTAATTAGTACGGAAAACACGTTTGAGATCGTCCTAACATACGCTGGTCTATCTTGCGACTGAGGCTTTGCCTAAAAACTGAGTTTAAGTCGAAAAAAGTTAGGATGAAATAATTGGGATATTATAGGTGTGTACGGTACTATCATTGCAAGCGCAGGTTTCCTGATGCGGCAACCAGGGAACAGCAAAAAGTGCTGAATTTAGCACTGTTTTAGCACAAAAAGTGCTAAAATAGTACTAAAGAAAACCATAAATTTCTCCTTTTTTGCGCTGGATCAGGTCTTGGATAAAAATCAGCAAATGTTTAACTGTTAGTCAGCTACAAAATGAGCTACAGTCAACTCTCGATAATCCGTCACCTTCGTGACGATTTGTTTGGTTTTGCCTTAAATAAATAAGGCTGATCCGTCACTCTTGATAATCCGTTGACCCACAGTTGGTCCCAAGGTGTGACGAACTATCGATAGTTGACTGTATCGTATATGAAATTTGGTGGTATAGAGTGAAAGATATGATGATTCAGATTACGGACGAAAAAAGTGTGCTAAAATCTATTTTAGCACCTTTTTAGCACTACTTTTTTGTGTATTGTTTGTACCACCATATCTTTTACTCTATACTATTAAATTTCATGTACAATAGCTCATTTTGTAGCTGAATAACAGTAGAATTTTAATTGGTTTTTATCCAAGACCTGACCAAGTGCAAAAAGGAGAAATTTATGCTTTTCTTTAACACTATTTTAGCACTTTTTTGGTGCTAAAACGGTGCTAAATTTAGCACTTTTTGCAGTTCCCTGGTTTGAACACTATTTTTAAATTAATGAAAATACGACCTCTACTCTCTTCAGTGCCGGATAGCTGACAGTTGGGAATTGACAGTTGGAATGGTTGACGGTTGAGATTTCACCCACAATGGGCCGTATCCGTGTCCATAAACGACATTTTTGTGTGGAATCACACGGACCGTTTTACGTCCCGCGTTTACGGACACGGCCGATTGTGGGCATTCCATAGCTATGGCGATTGTCGACCAAGTCTAGTGATTGGCTTAGAGATTGGCGATTAGCTGCTGCTGACTGTGGTGATTGGCGACGTTTTATGACTTTTTGTATTACCAGTCTTTTGATCGGAGCTCTTCCTTTATTCAAAAAATACAATCATCATTTTTGACTCTAGATCAAGTCACACCGTCTTTTACCAATTGTAGGAATTCGACGCGCTCATGACAAACATTGAACCCGATTTGGACACTCTGATTCAAGCTTGTAAAGGGTCGTTTCTTTTCTTGTCTACAAAAATAAATTCACAATAATTATTAGAAGTGAAGTCGAGTTCATGTCTTCAAAGGATTCTATTTGGTAAGGAATGTTTACCATCTTCTAAACCGAAAATCTGTACTTACAGTCCTTCTCCACATGGGCAACTATTTGAATTATGGCGCCGTCCTAGGAAACGCTGTTGGGTAAGCATTTTCTCATACTCAATTTTAAAATTTATTCAATTTCGAAATTTCAAGTTTCAAACTCAACTCTCTCTGGAAAATAAATGACGTGAGGGCCACCAGAGGAAATGGACGCACTCTACTCCATTTTGTTGCACAGCAGGTCAACAATTGTTCTGAAGAGTTGTAGAAGGAACTGGCACACATCCAAGATGCGGCCAAGTAAATAATTTTCTTTCAAAAACAATAATCTATAAGCAAGGACATTTTCAGACTCTCCTTCGAGACCCTTCAAAGCGATCTAAATGGTCTCCAGCAGAGGATACAGAATCTTGAAAAAAGTTCCAGCAAAATCACTCACAAGGACGCTTTTTTCCAGCAATTCGACTCTTTCTCCAGGGTATTTGGCTAATTGTTGATGTGAAAAATAGCAATAGTCTTTTTTTTATTTAGAGTTCCAAATCCCGCTTGAGCACAGCAACCAGCCTGTTAAAACAGATTGAAGAGCAACGCCGAGAGTTGGCCATCTACTTTTGTGAAAATGAAAAGACTTTTTCCATGGAAGAGTGTTTTAAGATATTCCACGCATTTGTCAACCGCTTTAAAGTGGCTTCTCATGTAAGTGGGCATCTAAAAAATTCCAAAAAAAAATTTAATTTTTGCGAAACCACATGGTTATTTGCAAGTTTTGAGACTTTTTGCAGTATCTTTTTTTTGATCAAACTTATGTCTAATTTAAGTAAAAACCTGAACATTTTAAACAGGTGAGACAGAAATATTACAAAAATCTATAAAAAATAAAAAAAACCCCTGATCATGTTAGATTCCTCATCCCTGAATGGTCCTCTAATTAAATATTTTGCAGGAAAATAACCAAAGAGCCGAATTTTCTGCCCGCAAAAGCGAAGAAGTCAAGCAGCAAGCCACGGGAAAGACATCTAATCCACTCAAAGAGGACTCGCTGAGCAAACTTCTGCTCAGCTCTGACCCATACACTCCTACATCCAAAAGGCCAAGGCTCGTTACTTTTATAAAAATTTTCTAAAGTTTAGAGTTGTCGAGTACCCTTTTCCATATGATTGGACTTGAAACCCGTAAAATTTCGAGCTCTGAATTTGTGTACTCGATTCGAAATTTTCGAATCTTACTCGAAATTCGGCACGCGATTTTAAAATTTTAAGTAGAGATGGCAGATGGTTTATTTCGGGACGGGACGAAAATTAAAAAAAAAATTCGGGACGGGGTGCCGGGACGGGTCAAAAAATTATTCGGGACGGTGTCCGGGACGAAAAAATGGTCGAATTTGCGTCGGGCGGGACTGGACGTCCCGTCCCTGCTTTTTAGCTAAAATTTTCAGCGGGACAGGACAAAAAATAAATAGTTGTCCGGGACGGGACACCGGGACGGGACAGACTGAAATTTTTTCCGGGACGGAATATATGATGAAAAGCCTTCGGGACGGGACGGTATTCCTGTCCCGTCTCGAGGCCATCTCTACTTTCAGGTACTCGATAACCCTGTAAAAAACCTTGGAAAGCGTTTAAAAATTAATTTGCAGACACTCTATTAGCATTCCTCAGCAATCGGTATACGGCCTAAATAGGCCGTATCCTATTATAGAAAAATAAGGCCTAAAATAGGCCGTAGAAAAAGTCCCAAAACGGCCTAAATAGGCCGTATATGAGCATCCCTGATTGGGGGACCGTTTTTAGAACTAAAATTCAAACAAAAGATAGGCGAAAAGTTTGAATTTAACTAAACTCAAGCTAATTTTAGCTCTCAAAAAACTACATCTCAGCTCCTGAAAACAATATCAGAATTTTGAAAGGCACGTTTTAGTCAACACAAAAATTTGAGTCAATCGATAGTAAAAAAATTTCAGACCCGTTTTCCTCACAGAAAATTGAGAAAAATGACATTTTATGGGGCCAAACTCAAGTTTGATTCGTTGATACGTTTGATACGTTAGGGGAAATTGGCGAAACGAGGTTTGGCAATGGGCTAACATGGAAGACCAAGGCATATTTTTTTACATTTTCACCTCCACCCACCTTTAAGATAACCACCTAAACACAATCTGAGAATTTTTTCGGAAAAATTAAAAAAAATATGCCTTGGTACCCCAGTTGCCACTCGCCAAATCTCGTTTTGCAAAATTTCGTTTTTGACAAATTTCTCCTATCCCATTACCCAACCAACCGCGCCCCCCTCATCGACCAAAATAGTTAGGCAAATTATCCACTTACCTTTTCCCTCTTCCCCCTCCCCACTTGTGACCTTTGCGAAAGTTTAAGCCCGTCGGATTTTTCGAAAAAACTTGTGAATTAAAAACACTATAAAATCCTAAAATGGTGTAGGGAGAATGACCTCTCGAGGGGTTTTAGCCCCCCCCCCCGGTATATCATCAACTCGATACAAAATTTGACTCGATACATCAACTCGATACACTATCGACTCGATACATCAACTCGATACACTATCGACTCGATACATCAACTCGATACACTGTTTTGTAAAATTTCGTCATAGTCATTATGGAGGGGGGGGGGTAAAACTTCGACTCGCTACAATTGTGACTCGCTACACTTTTTGCGACTCGCTACACTTTAACTTTTTTGTCCATTTCACCCAAAAACATGTACTACATGTTCCCCTATCCCTTGCAATGTGGAGTGTGCTGGTCTTGGCCGCGAAGCGGCCAACAATTGGTCTCGTACAACAATCTGTACCCACATAACAATAGAAAATTCAATCTGTAGCGAGTCGCAATTGTAGCGAGTTGCAGTAGCGAGTCACAATTTGTAGCGAGTCGCAGTAGCGAGTCACAATTTGTAGCGAGTCGCAGTAGCGAGTCACAATTTGTAGCGAGTCGCAGGTCGTTCGGAGTGGGATGTATCGAGTTGATGTATCGAGTCGATAGTGTATCGAGTTGATGTATCGAGTCAAATGTTGTATCGAGTTGATAGGCGTCCCCCCCCTTCCGCCGTCCGATTTTTCTGGCTACGCCTCTGTAACGCCGCATAATTCAGTAACCAAGTGAGTCTAATTGGTGTATCCAATTAGTTTTGTGTCTAATTGTCATGCAGTCTTCAAAAACTAACATAACTTTTAAAATAAACACGAAAAATGGATTTTAAAATAATCTCCGATCATTTTGTTCACTAACACTACGTGTCCAATGACGCGGCAAAAGTCGCAGTCACAGTCACAGTCGCAGTCGCAGTCACAGTCACACTCACAGTGTGTGTCCAATGACGCGGCAAAAAAGTCGCAGTCACAGTCGCAGTCACAGTCACAGTCGCAGTCGCAGTCACAGTGTGTGTCCAATGACGCGGAAAGGTGTTTTTGTCACACATTCACTTTTTTGTCACAGATTTACTCATTTCTGTCACAGATTGGGTTCTCGACATGAAATCCACAATTTTTAATTTTTTTTGTGTGAAATTCAGGGGTGGGCAAAGACCAAATGGCTCAGGACCCACTCCGGAATGGCCAAAAGGCCAAAATAATTGGTTTTCTGGGGGTTTACTAAAGGGGGGGGTAAACTTTTTGAGAAAAACCGATTGAGCGGATCAGATTTCGGGTCCGATGGGCTTAATCGCTCACAACTCCACCCTGAACCACTCATAACCACCATAAACCTGGAATTCTGAGCGATTAAGCTCATCGGACCCGAAATCTGATCCGCTCAATCGATTTTTCTCAAAAAGTTTACTCCCCCTTTAGTAAACCCCCAGAAAACCAATTATTTTGGCCTTTTGGCCATTCCGGAGTGGGTCCTGAGCCATCTGGTCTTTGCCCACCCCTGAATTTCACTCAAAAAAATTCAAAAATTGTTAATTTCGTGTCGAGACCAAGAAAGTCCAATACAAAATACAGTCACAGTGTGTGTCCAATGACGCGGAAAAGTGTGACTGCGACTGTGACTGCGACGTAAATTCAAATCGATTTGAAGCGTCAGTCGCAGTCGCAGTCACAGTCGCAGTCACACTTTTCCGCGCTATTGGACACACACTGTGACTGCGACTGTGACTGTGACTGCGACTGTGACTGCGACTGCTGATGTGTGTCCAATGACGCGGAAAAGTCGCAGTCGCAGTCACACTTTTCCGCGTCATTGGACACGTAGTGTAACTTCAGCTGAAATCTCACACATTATCTTTTCAGAAAAATGATGTCAGACGAAAAGGCTGAGAAGCAAAGACTACAGCGCAATCATCTAGAAATGAGTGTTGAATTCTACGAGGATATATATCGCCGCACGCCTGATACTCAAATAGACATTAAAAGAGCTCGTGAAGTAAAATATCTTGAAGCCAGCAACATTCTCAACCAGTTCAAGCAAAAAACACTCAGTGAGAATGATTACCAGTCTGCAATGAATAAGTACACAGATGATTTCGAAAAGAATAAGGTAAACCTTATAGGAAATTAACGGAATTTATCGAACGTATTAGGTGGAGAAGATGGTGCGATCGAAAGTCGATTGGCTGGCTGCGAAGAATCTCTCCGTTGTGGATACCATCATTGCTGCTCAAGACAACTTCAAGTACCGAACTCAAGTCTTAGTAAGCTATTATTATCCTTCAACTTTCATATTCACGAAGTTCACCACTGTTCTAAAAGTCACACCTAAGACTTTAGTCATGACAACGATGACTTTGAGCGAACATCTCATCATTGTTTTCAGGAAAACATTCACAAATGGTTAATGGCTGATGATTGCAGAGGAGTCTACGAATCGCAAAAGTTTCACTTGATCAATGATGACAGCAGGGAATTCTTGAAGGGGCGTGAGGCAAGCATTTGATTTCAATATCTCATTCCATGTTTCTCACTGAAACTAAAATGCAGCTTCTACCGATAAGAAATTGTAATATTGGAAAATTTTGGCTAAATTTTTTTGCCCACACTGATTTTGTTGTAATTGTAAGGTGAAATCTGTCGAGTTAGCCTTGATGCATGAGCTCAGAGGAAAAATGTTCTACCTTTGAGCTCTTTGAAAGTTTCAACATATATGAGTCATTTGTCGATATCAGTTTTGATAAGCTTTTTTGATTATAATTTGATCGTGAATGCCAAACACCACCACTCTGCTACTTATAACATCGTGCCTTGCTGCCTTTTTGGTTGAATATTCACATCATGCTTCCAAATGAGGTGTGGAATGACATTATTTCCTTTTTATCAGTGAGTAAATGCTGTGATTTGGTGTATGTGTCACGCAGAATCACTTACCATCTGAGTAATCGTGTAAGCTGAATGAGTGTCAATACATGACTGATTTGATTGTAATCTAGAAGATTTCAGATCGCCATTGCATTGAATGAAGTTGAAGATAGAGAGCCCTTTTACAAGTTACAGTTCATTGAGAACGCTGATTTCATCAACTGTGCAGCTATCATTGTAAGTTTGGCTTCCTGTTCCAATTACTTTTGAGTTAACCGTATTATGTATTTCAGGAACGTTTGGTGAGCAGTTTTACGGAGGAGGAAGCTATTTCTATACTGGCACATCGAAATTGCTTTTTGCTCTCTCTTGATACCCGCGTAAGTTAAATATTCTGTCATAGATGAACTACTTGACTGCAACTAGAACACTTTCAGAAGTCCATAGTGATGAAAGTTGCTCAAGGAAGAAGTTCATATGGGAAATTGCGATTCATCGAGAAGTCTGAGTACCGACACAAAGAAAGTATCACGGTATTTTTGCAGTTTTCGAAAATGTTTATAGCGCATGCTTTATTTGTTTAGTATTCTATTATTGACACCTTTTCTGGAGATGAAATCAGATCAGTTCTTTGCCATCGCTACAAAAACAAGTTGAGCGAGAGAGTCATTTATCTTTTGAGTTATTTGGTCCGTTTTTATTGAAGCAATAGATGTACAAGTGTTTGTGTGGTTCACGAAAATAAAGTAGCCTGTTTAGTAGAGATGGAACAACGCCACCCAGCGGGATTACAGAACGGGATTTTTCACATAAGTTGAGACCGGAGACCAGTTTTTTTAGAAAGCTAAAATTTGACAGAAAAAAATTTGACAAAATTTGAGCAATATATACCGTATTTCCTCTAATAACTCACCCTGCTCTAATAACTCACCCCTCTCAACTTTGAGGGCCTATATCTCAGCTTGGAACAAATATTTTGCAAAGCTGTTTATTGCGTTTTCTTAATTCTCACCAGCTCTACCGATTCAAGTTTTTAAATTTAATATTTTCACCCAAAAATCTTGAGATCGACCTCAAATTTTTGCAATTTTCAGCGATCCAAAAAATAACTCACCCGGCTGAGTTATTAGAGGAAATACGGTATTTTAGAAACACACATTTGTCAAAGAAACTGCTTCAGAAAAATTACCGACCTTTCTAAAATATCGATTTGTTGTTATTTTGTGACGGTTCATAATTTTAGATAGCCATGGATGGTATTAGGGTTATGTGTAATTAGTGCGTCGCAATGAGTGCGTCGGTAATTAGTGTGTCAGCAAGGGCCTGTCTAGGCAGTAGATCTTTCGGTCCCCAATTATTTGCTCCCTCGTCATTCGGTCCCCTGGTCATTTAGGAATGGAATTGGGTTTGCTGGATATCCACCTGGATTGCCTGAAAAATCAAAATTTAGTTCAAATTCATAACAAACCCTTTTTGTGATATGAAATCGTGTAAGGAGTTCTGTTTGTTGGTATCAAAAACAAGTTTTGCCCTAAGCGGAGCCAAAAACCTTGGGTAATTATCCCTTGGCTAGGTGGATATCCACCTAGCTTCCAATAAAAATAAAAATTAGCCAAATTCGAAAACTAAACACTTTTTTCATTGTAAAATTTCCTGGCGAAACCGGCTTATATAAACCAAAATTATAATTTTACCTATCTGGGCCCAAAATCTGGAGTGGGTACCAGCTGATCATGTGGATATCCACCTAAATGGCTTGAAATAAGATAAAAATCCCTGAGAGAATCTCAATACCCTTTTTCTATAATTCAACCTCAGTTTTACTGAATAATCCACGCACCAACTAAACCAAGTGGTCGTTTACTTGGATCAAATTTTTTTTTACGTTTTTGGGTTCTAAAGATGTTTTGACAGTAGTAAAATTACGATTTGATGGTATTTTTACATTTTCCGTAAATCTTTCAAAACGTTATTTTAGTACTGTGGAACAATCTTCAGAATGCTCGAATTATTTGTGCCCCCCCCGTCAGATTTTTTTTTTATCGGTGCCCCCCCCCATCAGATTTTTCCGAAAACGGTGTAGGTGTAGGTAAAATGGCCTGCTGCCCCCCCCCCGTCAGAAATTCCTGCGTACGCCACTGCACACACATACCAGCAATACCTACCTAATTTTTGAATTGGCGGGGGACAATTCAAAACAGGTAGCAATGGCCCTTTAAACACCGGTTTTTTAATAAAGAGCAAAATTTGTCTGCCTATTCAGAATAATCCACAAAAATTAAAAGTCGACCACCTTGGAGGGGTAACTACCAACGGTATTAAGATTACAGCTGGTTAAAACAGCATTTTGGTCTTAACAAACCATGTTCAGGACACGATTCTGGTTAGGGTAAACTGCTACAGTCGACGCTCGATATAACGAACCCCCGATGGGGAGAAAAGGCGCGAACCAGCAGTTCTTTTCTTTCTCGATAAATTTTTACATTCGTTCTCGTCTAGATTTTTTAAGTTTTCTGTCTAGTTTTTAAAATCAGTATAAGGTCATCTATATCAGATTTCACGCAGAACGAGTGAAAATGGGACGATTCAAAAAAAGATCGAAAAAAAACTGTTGGTTCGCGCCTTAAAGCACGGGCATGCCCCTTTAAAGTGCTTTTCCAAATGTAATTAGACAATCCGGTTTCAAATATCGTAAGGATTCCGATTTTACCGGTCGTTTTTTTAAAATAAAAAATTTTTGTCATGAAGACCCGCAACGCTCGATATAACGACCCTTATTTTTAAAAAAGAGGTTCGTTATATCGAGCGTTGCGAATCTTCATGACAAAATTATCTTACTTTTAAAAAACCACCGGTAAAATCGAAATCCTTGCGATATTTCGGACTAGACTGGCGAATCACATTTGGAAAAGGACTTTAAAAAAGGAGATAAAAAAAGTGTCGGACCCTATGTGGGAACGAACTTTTGCGGGGTTCGTTATATCGAGCGTCGACTGTATTAAATTACTTTTAGCTTAATCCAAAATTTCGGATTCTGGAGTTTAATTTAAAATTTGTCTTTTGAAAACTCTGACTTGAAGAAACTATTTATTTAGCGAAACATTTGTTTGCAAAATGTTTATTGTCAAAGATGATCTTTCTTCAAACCTGTTTTTGGCGAAACCATTTTTTTTTAAACTTTGACTTTTTCGAAACAGTACTTTATTATAACTTCTAATTTAAGAACCTGGGTAGCGCCGATATAACGCGACCCTTGATATAACGCGACCCTTGATATAACGCGAGCCTTGATATAACGCGGCCCTTCAAATGATCCCAGCAAAAGGAAGTCAGTCAAATTTACCTTGATATAACGCGACCTCTGATATACCGCGACCTTTTTACGGTCCCGAGGGGTCGCGTTATATCGAGACTCGACTGTATTACAGTTTCACAACCTTGCTTTATATTCCATTCAAATTGAGTTGTTTCAGTGAACAGCTCTAAAGATGGTTTCAATGGCTTCTCTAGTGATGATCGTGATTGGCAGCCTGGCTTCGGTCTTTCCCTTCTTTGTGTTGCTTACAATGGTCAGTTCTTTTGCATTTAAATATTTTTCCTTTTCAATATAGTTATATACGCGCTTACTGTTATGCTTTTAGTGGTCACGAATCGGCATCAACATGGATAAATTCAAGCTTTCGATCTGGTCAGTTGGCTTTCATGTGGGACTAGCAGCGATCTTCGGTCTCTACTCCATGTACTGGTGGAAATTGAGTATGTTCCAGACTTTGGGTTACCTTCTGCCAATTGCGCTGCCGACTTTGGGTGTTTGGTCAAATTGCTCAACAGTCAGTAACTAAGAACATCAATTTATAAATTATTTTGTTGGTAATGTCATCGTTTTGCTGTTGAATAAACTTGCCTTGTTTTCGTTGTTTTTTGTTTTGAGTTTAGGTGACCATTAAACTGTATGATATTATTCTTTCTCTAGGTACTCTTATGTTCTATTATACCTTTTCCATGCGGAAGGCAGTTATTTCGTGGTGATTTATTTCGCAAAAAAAAATTCTTTGAGAATTGGTTATTGTTTTTCGCTCTCTTATTTCTCACGCACCTCTCATGTATCCAATTTGATTAGAGCCTCTAAATATATGCATTCCAAAGTGTTTTATATAAAATATAATCACAAGTTCGCCTTGAATAGTTAGTAATTCGGAATAGAAAGTGAATATTTTTGGTCGCAAAGTGTAATTCAGCCAACCTTTTCTTGATGTCCCTGCTGATCTCCTTTTCGTCCTGCCATCCTTCATCACAGCCTGCATTGGTGGAGACATAGCCGCCGTTGGGGAGCACAAATTTGGTTAGATCGCCGATTTGCATGGTAATGAAGCAAGGGTCTAGAATGGTGTGGTACAGCACACATTTGCGCAGAAAAGTGATCTAAAATAAGTGATCTACAGATTTTTACCAACAGGCTCCATCAAAACCATCATCAGCTGTGTCTGGTGCCAAAACCTATTGGGTAATTCCTTTTTCCGATGTAAAAAATTTATATTTAGGAATGGATAGCAGGCATGGGCTTATATTTTTATATACAGGTTCAAAATTAAAATAAAATCCTACTTGATCCTTCATAGTCAGTGTGCTGTGTTGAGGCCAGACCCTGAGCCATTCGTAAATGAGGAGGATGTGGGCTCGAATGGACTTTCTGAAGTCGCGGAACCTTAGTGGTTTGATGTCATGCACAGAAAATGGCTGCAAAAAAACTTTTCCTAGGAATTTTAGCTACACAGCGTATTTATAGCTGAACAGGGTGTTTGGACAAATTCTAGCTCTTTATTTTCCATAAATTTTTTTTATTCTATGTTTTTCAAAAATCAGCAAAGGCAGGTAGACTTATCTCGGTACGAGACATTTTGCAATAAATAATGTCAAAAACACGGCTTATATTTGTCCACCCCTGAAGTTCGGCCTGCTAACCTGGAGACAAGGACCCAAACAACAGTGGGACCAACCAAAAATAGTATTTTTGACATTATATGTCAAAAAATTCTCATGACGAGAGGAGTTTATCTGCGTTCATCGATACTTAAAAAACAACTGAAAAAATATGGTCAAAACAAAAAGCTTAAAATTATTGAAACACCCTGTAGGGTATAACCCAGAACTACCTAACACTTTCCTAAATTAATATAACTATAATTAATTATATATAAAAATATAATTAATTGCTCAACAACTTAATATGAAAAATATAGCCAAGTCTCAATAATCTGTTCGATTTTCAATAACCTTCCATCGTTTCCATCGGTTCTATGAGCTGCCGGTGGCCCAGCACCTCTAACTGCCGATTTCGTACTTCGTACCTAAATCGTAATTGAGGCAACATGGGATAGGTCCACAAAACATCTTTAATATACGAATAACGATCTGTATCCATTAGTTGGGATCAATTAATAACTGATTTTAAGCATACCCCGACTTTGTCGTGATTTAATTTTACAATTTCAGTTATCGATCTCGTTCAAGCTCATAATCTGATTAAGAAATATGGCAAGCTACCGTGGTGGGTTCAATGCAAGCGCTCCTGATGGTGGTGGTGGCTTTGCTCGTGGCTCTTATCGCGGAGGTGCTAGCAACCTTGGTGCCCAAGGAGATGACAATGCAGCCGGAAACAGCGGATTTTATCGTGGTGAAGCTCCTCGTGGTGGTTATGGACAGCGTGACAACAGTTCCAGCGGCGGAGAAGGCTTTCGTGGAGGACGAGGCAGCTATGGTCAGTGAGATGAAAATCAGAGCGGAAGCAGTGGCTATCGTGGCGGCTTTTCTCGTGGTGGTGGAACTGAGGGCTATTCTCGTGGCGGAGGCGCTGAAGGCTGTGGTCAGAGTCGTGGAGGCGCTTTTCGTGGTGCTACAGAAGGACAGAGCTACCGAGGCAGTGGAGAAGGTTATCGTGGCGGCAACCGTGGAAGCAGCAACAATCGTGGAGGTGGAAGTCAGGCTGATGGAGAGCAGAGCGGAGGCTATCGAGGTGGTGGGTGTGGTGGATACTGTAAGTCTTATGGTATAGCAGAGATGATAATTAGAGTCCTTTTTACTTCAGCGAACCAGGGATATCAGGATAATCGTGATTTGGCTGCTCCCAACGCAACCTCTTCTTATCAGCCGAGTGTGTCAATTTTGAGTTTTCTCATCATGGAGTTCTCGTTTTTATTTCAGCTGAGGAAGAGAAAACTCGGCTTGCTGTATGGGATGCCACTCCAGTCACCAAGCCGTCGCCATTCGCAGCCTTCAAGAAACCTAGTGTTCTTGAGCCTCAGAAACAGCCAGAGCCAATAGTCCAGCCGACAGTTCTTGAGCCGGAGCCAATTGTGAAGCCGAAAGTCGATGAACCCGTGCTTGAGGCAGCCAGTACCGTGCATGGTATATGTTGAAAGTTGCTATTTCGGAATTTCACTATACTGCTGCTTTTTAGATCGTATCAATGCGGATCACTCTGTCAGTGGCAGTTCTCTTTCCGAGAAGTTCAAGAACCAAACCGATGCTGGCGTGGAGGTTGCTGAGAATGTCATACAGCCTGTCATAGCTGCTGTCTCTGTCACAATCGACAAAGGTAACTTTTGCGTGAGTGTTTGACTTTTCTTAGTTTTGCCTTTTATAGAAAAGTACAAGCCAATTGATGCCCTCGCAACGGGTGTGATTTTGAATGTGGTTTCCGAAGTTCTGGCAGGCGTGGAGAATTTCGTTGATGTCACCAAGGAGCCTATCCCGGAAGATCCAGTAAAGCATTCTACAGTTCCGACTTCCGAAGTGGCTGTTACTGGTTCTGCCAGCGGCTTTGTGCGTGATCTTACTCGAGGTATTCTTTTTCCTGCTGAATGGAATAAATTTCACTGCTCTGACTTTACAGATGATTTGGTGAAGTTGGTTGAAATCTCTAAAACGCTCAAGGATGCCTTTACGAAGCTTCATGAATTGGTGGTCAGGATGCTCTGAATAACTTCTCGTTACATTTTCAAACTTGTTTGTTGTTGATCTTTTGTGTACGTTACCGGTTAAAGTATTTACTAGTTATAAATTGCGCGCTTAGCTGAGTTAGATCGCCTTGCTATTTGTTGGTTTTGTCCTGTGATCTTTTATCATTCACTTCAATTATAGGTTTGTGAGGCATTGATATTTTGCATGTCTTTTGTTTGGTACATATGTGGCTTGTGTGGCTAAAAGAAGTTTTTTTTATGACTCTATGTGTAGCAATCTACCGTATAACTTACCTCTATGTGGATATTTCGTTCGCACTTTCTATAAGCGATTCGAAAATATTTAAGGGGGGGGGGAACTTCATATACGCATCGCTTTAGGTCACAGGTTTTCGACTACCACTGGTTGCAGACCATATTTTTTATCCTTTTTTTTTTACAAGTTTAGTGTAAAAATGTAGCAAAGCTTCTGGGCTTTCATTTGAGCTATCATACAGATGAAAAGTTGGTATAAAGTTAGGGCTAAAATATAAAAAATCCAATTCGATGAAACCCTCATTAGGACTATACCAGTACTTTTCGGTAGTATCCTGGAACTGACGTTTTTCCCGATTTTAATTTACATACTCATTTGCAACTTTATACTCAAAATGTAGCCCTGCATCTTGCCGTCCTTTTCAGCATACGGTTGTATAAAATAATGTAAAATGAAATCGCAAAAAATCTCAGTTCCTAGTACGCATCATTTTGGCTGGTTTCCTCTAATTTTTGTTGGTCATTTGCTTGGAATCGCAAAATTGAGGCAGTTGATGACAGCAAATCAGTGCTGGAAATGGTTGCAATCGATTGCTCGATGATTTTTGGACCTAATAGTCAAAAAAATTACTAAAAGAGTAAATTAAAACACCCCCAGAGGGACTAGAACTTTCGACAAAAGATGATGCGTGTGACTTGAAAAAAGGTGGAACAAAATTGGTCAGCACAAAATTGGTCGGAACGAAATTGTCCGCACAAAATTTGCGGCACAAAGTTGACCAGTACCGGGCACTGGAAACTGGCAAAAAAAATTCTCGAATGAAAACAGCGAAAAACGAATTTTTGAGTTCCCGCCAAAACATTATATTGGCTTCTTTCGGATTTTTGAAAAGCCGTGTCGGCGCCGCCGCCTCGGCGATCAATTGTATACATTTTTTGGTATCTCAGGAAAACCAATGACTCCGTTATGTTTGGTACAAAGTTCTGATCTAGAAGAACCAAGGGTCGCCCTTGATTAGCGCAGTATTGGCATTAGTAGCGGATCATAATTTTTTTCAGTTGCTGAAATCAAAAAATGGCTCAAAAGACTCCATATATCGGAAGCAAGATCAGTTTGTTGTCGAAGTTGGATATTCGTTATGAAGGAGTGCTTTATACGGTAAACAGCACTGAAAAGACAATTTCGTTGTCAAAGGGTATGTTTTTACTCAATCTTTATATCATTCGTGTATTTTTTACTTATCTTCTAGTGCGCTCTTTCGGCACAGAGGACCGCCCAAGCGAACAGCCTGTCCCTTCCAATGATGATGTGTTCGAATTCGTCGTCTTCAAGGCTGCTGATATCAAAGAACTGATGGTTTGCGAAACTCCAAAGATTACATCGGCACTTCGTGGTGGGCTGCCAAATGATCCAGCGATTGTCTCTTTCTCTGCGACTCCTGCATTCAGTCCTCGTAGTCAGTCTTTCGCAAGAAAATTCTACTAATCCCTTTCATTTTAAGCATCTGGTGTCAGCACTCCCTACAGTGGCAATCAGCGTCGTTCTCGTCTGCCTAATTCTGGATTTCGATTGCCTCATTCGATTTCTCATTTGTTCCGCGGTAAATGTCTTAGTCATTTTATCAGTTTGTAATTAATTTCACACTTGTAGGGCCGTTCTGTCAGAATCACGGATATCATGGAGGGACTGAAATGAATCAAAGCTTTTCACGTGCAGCTGATGGTCTAACGGACATGGAGAAGGATGAATTTGGTCGTTCTTCGCCCAATCGCCTAAAGTTCGAAAGTGACTACGACTTTGAGGCTGCCAACGTCAAGTTTCAAGGGTTGTCTTTGCAGGAGGAGGGCGATGATATCAAGGCTGGAGGTTAATGTCCAATACATACTGGTTTTATTATTGACTTTTTCAGGTGAAGTCGAGCCAAAGCCGGCAGCTGAAACTGGAGAGGAAAATTCGAAGGCAAATGAGGGATTGGACGTATCTGCTTTCTACGACAAAAAAGTCTCATTTTTCGATCGAATCTCTTCGCAATCCGAGGAGAAGGAGAAGAAGTTAGTTTTTCTTCGAATTTTCATGGAAGTCATTTCGCTTTTTGCTCTTTAGTGAAAACTATCGCGCGGACTGGAAAAAGTTGCGTAAGACTGACGAGCAGACCTTTGGACACTCAGCTGTCCGTTTGCTAGCTTGTCGTCGTGCTGCTGGTCGCAACGGTGGTGTTCATTTCTACGGGCAGTCCTTTGGTCGTACTGCTGGTGGCCAGTTCCCTTCTCATCGCTTCGCTGGTGGTGGTCGATTTATTCCTCATCCTGCTTACAGCTTTCCGCATCACTATATCAGCCGTGTGCCATTAGACTTGAATGTGATGGGTAGTCGTCTTCGTGGGTACTAGAAGTTGAGGAAAGGAGAGGTCGCTATTCTCTTCATTTGTTGTTGTATTTCTGCTACGTTGTTTATTCTCTAGACTAGTTTGTTCGGTTAGCACAAATTCTTTGACTCTATGTTGCAATTTATCATATGTCCTGCTTGTTTTCTCCCTCCAATAAATTCATTTCCTTCAAGTTCTTTTTGGCGGTTTTGCTACTTTAATAACCGGGCTTACACTTTCAAATCGCATCGCCTAGACTGCTAGTTAGAACTCTGTGTGTGTGTGCTAACTTTGTATGTTCCTTCAGCTTTAGTGTGTGAGGTTGATATCAGTACTGTTAGGTCTAAAAAGCACTGAGGAAACGACTGGAATCATTTTCAGTATACCGTATTTCTTCTAATGTACCGACACCCTCTAATAAAATGACACCCTCTACTTTGGGTTACTACGCGTTTGGGCCCCACCGCATTTGGGCCCCCGCATTTGGGCATCCCGCATTTGGGCCCCCGCATTTGGGCCCCCGCATTTGGGCCCCCGCATTTGGGCCCCGATTATAAAAGTTTCGTATTTCTCAACGCAGATGTGTTGTTTTTGTTAAAATCAGAGGTGTTCACGGCACGGTATACCGTACCGAATACCGTACCGACTGAGCCGATTTTAGGCAAAAATACCGTACCGAAATACCGACCGAGGACGAATGATCAGCTCTATTAAAAATGCTACGAAGTAAAGTCTTAATAGTGTGGCTTTCTAATAAGTTGTCAAAATCGACTGTGCGGAAATTGAAGAGTTACGAATTTTATTTAACCAGACAAGTTTATTCGAGCCATTTAAATCACCTAAACACTTAAAAAATAAGCGACAGAAGAATGTCAAAAAAATGCGAAAAATAAACAATATATGTGAAAAGTATGGATTTTCATAATTGGGGCCCAAATGCGGGGCCCAAATGCGGGGGCCCAAATGCGGGGGCCCAAATGCGGGATGCCCAAATGCGGGGGCCTAAATGCGGGGGCCCAAATGCGGTGGGGCCCAAATGCGTTGTAACGCTACTTTGAGGGTCCGTATCTCAGTCCAAAGAAAAAAATTTACATCGCTGTTTATTGCGTTTTCTTAGCTCCCACGAGCTCTATCGATTCCGCTTTTTCGATTTTGGATTTTCACCCGAAAATGTTGAGACCGGCCCAAAATTTCACGATTTTTGAAGGGTTGAAATATAAACCGACATATCGGTATATTAGAAGAAATACGGCAGGTTGAAAGAAATTTTAAGTTTGCGATTTGATTTTTTGAGAACCTTCGATAATTAAAAACCCGCTGGTAAAATATATGCTGGTTTTTTTTATTTATGTTACCTCTGCATTTAATCATTTTGTTGACTTTTTCAAAATGATAGACTCGGAATTGCATGGGAATATCAGATAGAAATATTTTTATATCAAAACTAATTTAATATATTGGATATAAGGATGAATAAGGATGCTCAAGGAAGCTCAAGGCTTTCCACTGTGAGTAAGAAAGTACAAACCTATGTTGGTTCACTCAAGGTTCACTTAACTACCTAAGGTGTGGTTCCTATAAATTCCCATGTTAACGGGACATAGTTGAAGGTTAGGGATTTCCTCTAAGTGGACCCCTACATAAGGCATGGCATCTAGACAAGCACAAAGTAGGTTAAAAATCTCTTACATGCTGACCGATACATCTAGGCATTAGGTATTAGTCTAGTAGACCCACTCAAGTAGGCGGGCCAACTCAGAGGCATCATTATGGGATCTTGCTTGGTCTTAAGCTGCTCTGGTTTACTATTAAATTAATTGAAAGCTTTTTCAGCTAGTACCTGTCCCAGCAACATCTACCTAGACATGAGCTACAGATCCAATCCTAGAGTTCAGCAAAATGAACCCCTCCAATTTCTAAAGTTGGTCGCAAGCAAAGGCTGGATGGTGTGTTTAGGAAGATGTGTTTGGTTTAGACTTCTGCATGAATAAGCAGCATGAAACCCTATAGGAACTTGTGCACATGGGGGCCCCTTTTTTCTTAATGTGTCCCACATTAAGAATGTGTCCCATTTAAATGTGTCCCAAATGTGTCCCATTTAATAGAAATACGGTAGGTTGAAAGAAATTTTAAGTTTGCGATTTGATTTTTTGAGAACCTTCGATAATTAAAAACCCGCTGGTAAAATATATGTTGGTTTATTTATTTATGTTACCTCTGCATTTAATCATTTTGTTGACTTTTTCAAAATGATAGACTCGGAATTGCATGGGAATATTAGATAGAAACATTTTTATATCAAAACTAATTTGATATATTGGATATAAGGATGCTTAAGGAAGCTTAAGGCTTTCCACTGTGAGTAAGAAAGTACAAACTTATGTTGGTTCACTCAAGGTTCACTTACCGTATTTATTCTAATAGACGGGCACCCCCCAAATTCAAAATCGTGTTTTTGGCATTGCGTTTTTGACCCACTTTTGAAAACTTTTCTCAGGTAAGTTATACCTCAATTTGTAGCTCATCTCACTGGCTACAAATTGAGGTATAACTTACCTGAGAAAAGTTTTCAAAAGTGGGTCAAAAACGCAATGCCACAAACACGATTTTGAACGCAGGGGGTGCCCGTCTATTAGAATAAATACGGTAACTACATAAGGTGTGGTTTCTGCCACCTTTTTTTACTTTTGGTTATTATTCTTTTCGACCCACAGAAGTCTTCTTTCTTGCACCAAATCACCTTGTTTAAACCAAACCATTTGAAACAATAAAAAAATTTTCACAGTCAAATGCCACTTTTCATAATTTTTTAAGAAGAAAACCGGGGTAAATACCCTAAGGTCATCTATATCAGAATTGGCTTTTTATCAGCCAAAAACCTCTGGGAATTTTTTTTACTGAGTTCGTAGTTTTTTTTCTAATAGTAAAACCCTTTTTTGTTTTTGGCAAAAGTAAAAAAAAATAAATTAATTGAAATTTTTGGAACTTATTTACTTGGGGGGGGGGGGGCGCATTTTACAATTTTTTGTAAATCATGTTTAAATGACTCCCAAGTAACTTTTATATGCTAAAAACGATAAGAAAAGTGGTTCCCGTCATTTTTTCACATAAAAGATGGATTTTTTCAAAAAAAATTTTGACAAAAATTTGACATTTTGCCTTGGGGGACCAAGGTAAACCACCTTATGTAAAGGTATTATACCCCGTTTTGGTCACTGGAGCTGGGCAAAAAGAGTCTTTTATGCATTTATGATCAAGAGTCTTGCTCGGAATTATGTCTAAGGTATGTGTGTGTGCGCATCTCTAACCAACCAAGCCCCCTGCGCCACCCTTCGGGGTCGCAGGAGGCTTGGGGTTGAGATGCGCACACACACATACCTCAGACGCAAATCACTCGAAAGTGACTCTGGATGCATAAAAATGTATGCATACCAGAGTTTCTTTATGCGGTAGGCCCCAGTCAACAAAACTATGTTCAAATTCCATCTTTTTGTGGTATCCAGGTACCCTTTCAGGTTGGATTGCCTTGGGGGACCAAGGCAAAAAGTCAAATTTTAGTCAAAAATTTTTTTTTCAAAAAACGATTTTTGTGAGGAAAAGTGTCAGAAAATGACTTTCTTATCGTTTTAAGCACATAAAAGTTACTTAGGAGTCGTTTAAACATGATTTACAAATAAGTGAAAAATGCGCCGAGCAAAGTTCTAGTGCCTATCTCACTTTTGGTGCTGTTTTTATGTAGATAGCACAATTCTTGTGAGAGTAGTAGCAGTGTCCAGTTTTTTAAAAACGATAAAGGCAGTGATTTTTAGTCGGAAATTATGGCTAAACTTTGTTATTCAAAGTTTTATCAAGACTGTGTTTTGACCGCTTTTTTGGTATTTTTTTGATCAGGAAATCATGCGGCTTTAGTCAAATTCTATCAAAATTGAGATTTGGCCAATAATTAAAAAAACGCCTTATAAATTTTAGAATATATTTTCTAGCCTAATTATCAGAAGAAAAGTTCAAAATGTAGTCAAAGCCTCCTTTTTCTGGACTTCGTATACCCGAGCGACATGCTCTATTAGAGCATGCAGTTATATCAGAGAAAATACGGTATGTGGAATCCGCAAGAAAAGAATCCAAAATGCTCGCCAATTTTTTCGTGCGAATTAGCTTGGGGTAGCAGTGCCAACTGACTGCAGATGTGTGTTCTTCACTCGAGGAAATTATGTGCTCTCCGCCTGCTCCGGAGGTGTTGACGTTTTTAGCTCTACAGCATCATCACTTTCCATTCTCAAAATTCATTGATTTGGTTAGCTTGGAACAAGTGTTGTTTTCTTCTCTTCCCACCAAACCATCTCTAAAAATTGCTCTCTCTGCATCAGTGAAGTGGCTGTCTCTGATAGCTTTCTTTCTACTTTCATTTTCAGCGGTCAGTGGCCTCATCACACACAATGCTACTCTTATCACTAAAATAATTTCATTTGTAATTGATAACTGATTTTTGCTGCAAATTTAGTGTGTTTAGTCATTTTTAGTTATCATAAATTCGTCAACAAATGACAGCGGTTAAACAAGGTTTTTTCAGTAATTTCGGGGCTACTCTCGCTTAAGGTAGTCAATTTCGTGTTTTAAAAGTTAAAACGTTTTTTTCAGTTCAAATTCAGGAGAAATACATTTCTAGACACAGAATTTCATGAGGAACACAAATAGACCGCTTTTAGCCCAAAAAAGTGAGTGGAAACACGATAAAAAGCAAGATTTATACAATTGTTTGTAATGCTGACTACCTTAAAGGAGAGTAGCCCCGTAATTTCACTAAGGTTGGATCATAGTGCACCATAAAGCTTCAGACTGCCTCCTGCCTAAAGCTTCAGAAGAGTATGAGTGCAAGGTGTGCAGTGCCCATGCAACCGGCTTCCATTTCGAGGCTCAGTCTTGCTCTGCCTGCTGCGCCTTTTTCCGTCGAGCTGTGTCTTTGAAGAGGACGTATAAATGCGTGAAGGTGTCAACTGGAGCAAAAGCTAGCCCATGCAAAATTATTTACAGTAAGTTGGGTAAAAAGCAGGGATATATTTTTAGGGCATAAATTCGTTCATACGTATTTTTATTTTACCTATACTCTTTATTGGAAACCCACTTTCTAATGGACGGACCCCTACCCCCCCCTTCCTGTATTTTGACTGAAAGTTCAAAAATAACACCATTTTCAATTGGTTGTAATTCTTTTCGACCCCGAAATGGTACCTTTTCTGCCCGAAAGGCTCTTTTCCTACCCGAAATTTGAAAAACCCTTTGTTCTCAGTGATTTTCCAATCAATTTTTTGATTTATTCAACCCATCTTGTAGCTCTGAGTCTCAGCTTTCTAGCAGTCTGTTAAGTGATTTAGTGAGGTTCCGAAAACTTGAAGAAAAAGGTTTTTGAATAGAGCTAATATTTTTGACGATTTTGTCCATTCAAAGACTTTTTCCTCCCACCTTTTAAAAGCTCATATGGTCAATATATAGCTGTTTAAAAAGCTGAGATCCATAGCTACAAAAAAAACTAAAAATTTATCAGAAAATCACCGAGAACAAAAAAATTTTCAAATTTGGGGCTGAAAAAGAGTCTTTTGAGGCAGAAAAAGAGTCAATTTCGGGGTCGAAAAGTATTTCAACCTTTTCGATTGAAAATTTCAAGATTTTTAGGGGTTGAAAAAAGGCACACCTGCATTCTGGCACAAATTATTCTGTCAAAAAATTCAAATAGGCATAAACTTATCTTGGCACGAATTGTTTTGAAACAAAATTTTATTGGCTAAAATTGTTCTGAAACAAACAGTTCTGCGAATAACGTATTGTGTCCTCCATAGGGTTGTCGAGCCTTCGAAATTTTCGAGCCTTCGGCTCGGCTCCAAGTTCGAAAAAAATCGAACTTTCGAGCCGAAAGTTCGATTTCGAGCCTTCGGCTCGACAACCCTAGTCCTCCATGTTGCTGTCTCTATTTGACCCTTTATAGTTACACTTTGAACTTTGTAATTTATTTTTCGTTACTTCTGTTACCGTATCTTATTTACAATTACTTTAGTATCTATCCGAATCATGAGTGATAGGGACGACTACAGCAGTGAAGACGGGTTTAATAAGGTCGAAATTGCCATTTTAACTACCGAAATCCTAAACCCGAATTAGATACTTTTATGCAGAACTTTAAAATGACTCGAATTCCAAATCAGACTACTTTTTACTTAAAATCGCGCCGAGAATTCGGTTCGATAGGACCCAAATTACGATTTTAACCGCTCAAACCCTAAAATCTGTGTAAGGTACCATCAGGCAAGTTAATATCCACCCGGATAGCTTTAATAATAAAAGTTGTTAAAAATCAAAAGCAAACTGTTCTTTCAAGTGAAAAACGTGTGTGGACTCTGGTTTCTTAGAACCAAAGTTGTGATGTTACCTAACCTAACCCCAAAATTTCAGGTTGGTGTTATTGGGTCAATTGGATATGCACCTGGATTGCCTGAAAAATTAAACTTTTCAACATCATACTCAAAATTTATTGGTAAATCCTGTTTGACAGGTTTAAAATTGTGTTTTTACCCACCAAAACCCGGGTGGGTACCACCTGGCCAGGTGGACATCCACATGGATGGCCTGAAAAATTGAATTTCTTTAAATTAAAAATCCTACGATAAGTGAAATTCTATGAGAATCAAGTTCGACGACGCTGAAATTTCGTTTTTACCTACCCCATCTCAAAACCTGGGGTGGTTACCACCTGGTCAGGTGGATACCCACCTGGATGACCTGAAATTAAAAAAAAACTTTGCGGGGTTTTAAATTTCTTAGTCTGAACCAACCGAACCAAGTGGTCGTCCACATGGAGCAAATTTTTTTTACTTTTTCGGGTTCCACGACCCACTTTCTGGACTGATTAGGACATGCTGAAGATGGTTTAATAGTGGTGAAATGCCGTTTTCTCGAGCATTTTCTGAATTTTGGGATATAATTGATTTTACCAAACTTTAAAAATACCCTACAAAACGGAATTTTTCCGCTATCAATCTATCTTCAGCATGCCCGGATCAGTCCAGAAAATAGGTTTTTGAACATAAAAGACGTAAAAAACTTTTTTGCTCCAAGTGGACGACCACTTGGTTTGGTTGATTCAGACTTCAATAAATGCGGGTGACACAATCAGTTTTTTTAGCTTCGCTTATTACAGAAACAATTGAATTCTAAATCATTTAAATTCAAAAAAGTTAATTCCACAACACTTCGTGCCAAGATAAGTTTTTGCCTATTTGAATTTTTGCCAGAATAATTTGTTCCAGAATGTAGGTGTGCCGAAAAAAGGCGCTCATGGGCTTTTAATAAAAATATATATAGGGTATTCTTTAAACTTGGATATCTAAGTTTAAAAAAGTTGGAAGTGTATAAACAAAGTATCCTCAAAAAGCAATAATGTGACCAGAGAAGGGCATGCCCATTTAAGTCGATGAATTTGTACAAATTTTTCAATCCCTGATTATTTCTAATTGTATGTTTTAAACCATAGTGAGGATATGAGAAAAATAAGCTAATATTGGTAAAGTCATGGCGATAATGTGATTACAGTCGAATCTCGATTATCCGGCACCCATTTCTAAAATGAGTATGGCAAATAACTAAGATTTACTGGTTATCTTGGCAAAATTTTATGATTTTAGAAAAAAGACTGGCAAAATCAGAATCCTTGCGTTATTCAGGACTAGACTGGCAAATCACTTTTGGCAAAAGCTTTCGGAAATTGATAGAGAAAAAATGTAGGACCCAAAACGGGGACCAACTTGAGGGGGTGCCGGATAAATGAGAATAGACTTATAGCAGGGCTCCCTTCTCAAAATTTAAAAAAGGACATTTGGTCAAAAAACAGGGATTTAAAGGAAAAAGTCCATTTTATCTAGTGCTTATTGCCATTTTGAAGCGAAAAAAAAAGATTTTGACTAAAACCTCCAAAATAAAAAAAGATTTGGGGTCCCAAAAAAAGGACAAATCTTTTTAAAAAGGACACATGGCAGCCCTGACTTATAGTGATTGGGATGATTATGGTTAACATAATCACCTTTCTATGAAAAACAAAGGGGCCAAGGCATTTCCCAGCAAAAGACCACAGGGAATCAAGACACATTTTGGCACCGGATTCAGCACTAGCGCCGCGAATTCGCTAATCTTATTTGGGTCATTTTATTTAATGTATTTTTCATTTTGGCCACAGAAATACCTAAGGGATGGTTAAACCTTATATACTTCAATTAGCCGTGACGTCAGATTAGATAAATATTTTGGGCGCGGTTTCAAACGGACTTTGGTAAAAGCAATGATAGGGACCCTGTTTGCATATTCCTCTAGCACACTTAGCCTAAATTTTTTGTTTTACAGCCGAATCAAAGCTTTGCCGAGCCTGCCGTCTAAAGAAATGCTTAGAAGTGGGAATGAACAAGGCCTGTAAGCCCAATTTCTGTTTTATTCATCTGACTCATGTTCATTTTTCATAGTTCAGCTGTGCAAGGTCCAAAGACGTTCAGCAAAAAGATTAGGTCATACTCCACCAAATCTGTAAGACTTCAATATGGGCTCTTTTTAATAATTATATAATGAAAATTAAGGGCCTTCGCCGCAACAAACGCTTTGCCCAGGCAGAAAGACCCACTAAAGTAAAGCCCAGCTACTTTTTTAGAGCTTGCACTTATTAGGTTGTAGAAGTCATGAAACTGACCACGTGAATTTTTTTTAATTCTTCCAGCAGCTTCAAAGTCATTTCTTACACGGTTTAATTAAATTCAGCAATATAAACCAAAAAAGATTAATTGAAAATCACTGCTTTTTTTGAATTTGCGGGCTAAATTTACCTATACCCCACCAGTCAATTAACCTTGACCCCCACCAGTCAAAACATTCTTTATTTGATTATTCAAAACAGCACACAAGAGTTAATTTTTCGCTTGTTTGAGGAATAGTAACGTTAATGTACTGTTTTAAATAATAAAATAAATAATTTTTTGACTGGTGGGGGGTCAAGGTTAATTGACTGGTGGGGGTAAAGGTAAAGTGCTCCATTTCGCGATTTCGCGCGAAATTTCCCTACTGTTTATGTTTTTGAATTTTGACACCCCGTGCCCAGGGATGAGCATTTTGGCTTTTAGTAAATTAAAAAGGGCAAAAAACTTACCCTTTTTTCGGACAATACTTTTTTTCCGACTAAAATACTCTTTTTTCCGACTAATTTTAATAATTGCATTTTTTCAAGTTTTTATCTCAATTTTTCTAAAGTTTTAGCATAATCGTGTAGCCCAGGATCTCAGCTTTCTAACGAGCTATCGAACAGAACGAAAAGATTCCATGAATGAAAATATTTGAAGGTTTGAAAAGATAGCTGTTACTTTTTTTCCACTCCTAAACCTCTATTTTTCGAACAATTGTCTATATTATTCAGTGGAGTTTAATGGCTCGTTAGAAAGCTGAGATTCTGAGCTACACGAGAATGCTCAAAAATTTAAAAATTAAGACAAAAACTCGAAGAAAAATGCAAATGAAAAATGGATCAAATTGAATTTCCGCACCGAAAGTGTGAAATTCCGCACCAAAATTGTGAAATTCCCCACCAAATTTTTTAAAAAATTATTTATGCCTTTTTCTGTCCAAGACCAACCAAATTTTGCAATATTTTGCCAGAATTCAAATTTTTTAGTCTGAAAATGACTTGGATTGCTTCGAATCCCAACCCGGAATGGCCAAAAGCCCCTGAAAGTTGGTTTTGGGGTTTACTAAAGGTGGCTAAAAACTTTAGGGGTAAACTTTTTTAATCGCTCAGAACTCCACCCTGAACCACTCAAAATCATCCTAAACCTGGAATTCCGAGCAATAAAGCCCATCTGACTGGAATTCTGATTCGCCCAGTCGGTTTTTCGCAGAAAGTGTGAAATGTGTTTGTGCTGTCTTATGATCTTCAGAGAAATATTAAACTGTCTTTCTGGCATCTGTGTCTCAGATCTACTTCCGAACTCGTGCTAAATAAAAACATGTGTCGAAAACATGAGAAACCGAAATTCCGGCAGCATAATTATAATTGAAATTCCACGGTGTCTTTTGAATTTTTAGAGCAGTTTTTCAAGCAAATCGACAATGCTGAACACGAATCCGAAAAAAAGGTGTGTAAAACTGCAAAACTACAAAATTTCAGAAATAAAAGTTGATGTGATAATCATGCACTTTTAAATAGCTTTTCTTAACGGATCCATGTTCAGAATGGTCGGTTTGCTTGAAAAACTGCTCTTAAAATTCAGAAAACACTGTCAAATTTTAAATTTAACAAATTGAAAATTTAAATTTGAATGTTTTTTGTCTTGAGTGGAATTTCAGATCACGGTCAGTTCTCACTAAAATAGTGGGTTTACAAGCAAATCGACTACGCTGAACATGAAGCCGACGTGTAATACAACAGTTTTGCATATAAATGACTGAAAACCTACCAGAATAAAACATTCTCTTGGGGAAAATCGCCCTTTTGGGCAATTTTCCCTAAAAAGGCAATTTGCCTAAAGGGCGAAAATTGCTTTTAGGGTAAAAAGAGCAAATTTTTTGCCCTTTTTTGCCTCTTTTAATTTAAAAAAAGGCAAAATGCTCATCTTTGCACCCGTGCTTTGAAAGAAAACATTCAAAATGACTCCATAATTTGATTTTTAATTTTTTAAATCTCTGGCGTGTGTGACACCCGCCAACTTTAAAAGCAGGTGCGCAAACATGCCTATTTAATCACTTTTGGGCAAAAAATGCTTTTTGTAGAGTTTTGAAAAAATCGCCTTTGTCCCCCGAGCTGATTTTTGGTCAATTATCTAGGGGGCCGAGGCAAAATTTTTGCAAAACTTTTTAAAAAGAACAATTTTACTTAAAAATTATTAAACAGTGTAGACAAATGACTTTTCAGGTTTTTAGAGGAATATTTTAAACTTGCATGGTTAGTTTCATGGCCTTCTGATCAACCCAATAAATTTTCAGCAATCTGAACAAAGCAAAACCCCGAAGCAAATGTCTCCCAAAATGCTTCAGCCAATGCTTGTATGGTCGACGACAACAGTTCAAGCAGTTGCAGCAGCGATGTGGGCAACTTTTTTTCGGAAATAGAGAAGAATTGCAAGACCATTGGTGCAGTGGATACTGCATCACAGCCCAGCAGTAGTAGTACCGCTAACACAGTACCCCAGATTACCACTCTGGACGAGAAATTACCCAGAACATGTGCTCTGTATCCAGCCAACAATATATTACGAATATTTGTGGAAGAGGAAATGAGAATTGCCGAGAGAAGACGAATTAGTTGGTTTTTCATTGATTTCTTCTGTAATTTCTGTTAGTTGATTACAGTACATGTATTTTTAGTGTTCTGTGAACGACCAGTTGGAAGTTTGCTAGGTCGCAGCAAAGCGTGTGTGAGTTTATGGTATTTTGGAAAATAAAAATTTCAAATTGACATTTATACTCAAAATTTTTCTTGCAGCCAAGTCTCGATAACTCGGCTCATCTGAAATTCTTCATACGGCAAAACTTCATTTTTAAATTTTACAACCTGGTCGCAAAATAGCCAGGCTTCCAATTTCACCGGTAGGGTTTGATAATGACGAAATTCTTGCCAAAGAAACCCCCGATACTTTGGTATCCTGTTTTTGAGTTGCAAACGATGGAAGGTTATTGAAAATCGAACAAATTATTGAGACTTGGCTATATTTTCATATTAATTATATTTTTATATATAATTAATTATAGTTATATTAATTTAGGAAAGTGTTAGGTAGTTCTGGGTTATACCCTACAGGGTGTTTCAATAATTTTAAGCTTTTTGTTTTGACCATATTTTTTCCGTTGTTTTTCAAGTATCGATGAACGCAGATAAACTCCTCTCGTCATGAGAATTTTTTGACATATAATGTCAAAAATACTATTTCCGGTTGGTCCCACTGTTGTTTGGGTCCTTGTCTCCAGGTTAGCAGGCCGAACTTCAGGGGTGGCCAAATATAAGCCGTGTTTTTGACATTATTTGTTGCAAAATGTCTCGTACCGAGATAAGTCTACCTGCCTTTCCTGATTTTGAGAAACATAGAATAAAAAAATTTATGGAAAATAAAGAGCTAGAATTTGTCCAAACACCCTTTTCAGCTATAAATACGCTGTGTAGCTAAAATTCTTAGGAAAAGTTTTTTTGCAGCCATTTTCTGTGCATGACATCAAACCACTAAGGTTCCGCGACTTCAGAAAATCCATTCGAACCCACATCCTCCTCATTTACGAATGGCTCAGGGTCTGGCCTCAACACAGCACACTGACTATGGAGGATCAAGTAGGATTTTATTTTAATTTTGAACCTGTATATAAAAATATAAGCCCATGCCTGCTATCCATTCCTAAATATAAATTTTTACATCGGAAAAAGGAATTACCCAATAGGTTTTGGCACCAGACACAGCTGATGATGGTTTCGATGGAGCCTGTTGGTAAAAATCTGTAGATCACTTATTTTAGATCACTTTTCTGCGCAAATGTGTGCTGTACCACACCATTCTAGATCCTTGCTTCATCACCATGCAAATCGGCGATCTAACCAAATTTGTGCTCCCCAACGGCGGCTATGTCTCCACCATTGCAGGCTGTGATGAAGGATGGCAGGACGAAAAGGAGATCAGCAGGGACATCAAGAAAAGGTTGGCTGAATTACACTTTGCGACCAAAAATATTCACTTTCTATTCCGAATTACTAACTATTCAAGGCGAACTTGTGATTATATTTTATATAAAACAATTTGGAATGCATATATTTAGAGGCTCTAATCAAATTGGATACATGAGAGGTGCGTGAGAAATAAGAGAGCGAAAAACAATAACCAATTCTCAAAGAATTTTTTTTTGCGAAATTAATCACCACGAAATAACTGCCTTCCGCATTGAAAAGGTATAATAGAAAATAAGGTACCTAGAGAAAGAATAATATCATACAGTTTAATGGTCACCTAAACTCAAAACAAAAAACAACGAAAACAAGGCAAGTTTATTCAACAGCACAACAATGACATTACCAACAAAATAATTTATAAATTGATGTTCTTAGTTACTGACTGTTGAGCAATTTGACCAAACACCCAAAAGTCGGCAGCGCAATTGGCGCTGCCGACTATATCCGACTATTTCGCGACTATATCCGACTATTTCAATAAAAATAAGGGTACCTAGAGAAAGAATAATATCATACAGTTTAATGGTCACCTAAACTCAAAACAAAAAACAACGAAAACAAGGCAAGTTTATTCAACAGCACAACAATGACATTACCAACAAAATAATTTATAAATTGATGTTCTTAGTTACTGACTGTTGAGCAATTTGACCAAACACCCAAAAGTCGGCAGCGCAATTGGCGCTGCCGACTATATCCGACTATTTCGCGACTATATCCGACTATTTCAATAAAAATAAGGGTACCTAGAGAAAGAATAATATCATACAGTTTAATGGTCACCTAAACTCAAAACAAAAAACAACGAAAACAAGGCAAGTTTATTCAACAGCACAACAATGACATTACCAACAAAATAATTTATAAATTGATGTTCTTAGTTACTGACTGTTGAGCAATTTGACCAAACACCCAAAAGTCGGCAGCGCAATTGGCAGAAGGTAACCCAGAGTCTGGAACATACTCAATTTCCACCAGTACATGGAATAGAGACCGAAGATCGCTGCTAGTCCCACATGAAAGCCAACTGACCAGATCGAAAGCTTGAATTTATCCATGTTGATGCCGATTCGTGACCACTAAAAGCATAACAGTAAGCGCGTATATAACTATATTGAAAAGGAAAAATATTTAAATGCAAAAGAACTGACCATTGTAAGCAACACAAAGAAGGGAAAGACCGAAGCCAGGCTGCCAATCACGATCATCACTAGAGAAGCCATTGAAACCATCTTTAGAGCTGTTCACTGAAACAACTCAATTTAAATACAATATAAAGCAGGGCTGTGAAACTGTGATGCAGCGTAGTAAATTAATTGCCCTCTGCCTTTCTATCATTTAAGTGAAAGTAAACAAATTTTATCAAAACTTTTACATTGATAAGCATACTTTCGCATTTCCCAGAAAAATTAAAAAGCGCCGCCTCCGCCGGGAGTTTCCAAAAACAAGCGCCACCGGCTCCGCCGCCGGCATTTTCAGAATTTCGCCGCCAGCCGTCGGAGCGTCGGCGGATGCGCAAGTATGGTCATAAGTGGCTGGAAAAAGCTCACTGTGTAGTAGGGTTGTCGATCGATTTATCGAAATCGATCGAAATCGACCGAAAATCGAAGCTTTTTCGATATTTTCGATTATTTCGATAATCGATTATCGAAACATTTCGATTCGATCGATTCCCGATTATCGATTATCGAAATTTTTTCGATATTTTCGATATTTCGATAATCGATTAATCGAAAATTTTCGATTTTTTCGATAATTCGATTATCGATTAATCGATAGCCTTCGATCGATTTTCGATTATCGAAAACCGAAGATTTTTCGATTTCGATATTTTGTGAAGTATTTGTTATAAAATGTAGAGTTTCATTTTCAAGAACTTTCAAAATAACCTGATTTTAACGAAAGAATGACTTGGGGCTAAGGTCCAGACGGTCGAAGTTTTAAAAAGTAAAAATCTTATCTTTTCACCTTATTTTAAGTCGTGTTTTACTTTTTAAAACTTCAACCGTCTGGACCTTAACCCCAAGTCATTCTATTAAAATTCTTGACACTTCATTGTGTAGGGAAATAAAAGGGCTTCAAAATGACGCGTTGAATGACAGTCTTTGAAAACATTAATTTTGAGAGAATCCACTGTTTATGCGGCAAAACGACTATTTTACTTAGATTTGACTAGAAATCAACACTTTTGCATTTTTTATGAAAACTTTTCCCAGAAAAATCTAAAATAAAATCTTAACCTACCAAATTGTAGCTTAGAAACAGTGCTTCAAAATTCGTGTAAAAATAGCTTCGAAAAAAATCTGAAAAAATAATTTTTGCACAACTGAAATAACTGTTAACGCCGTTAGATTAAGGAGAAAAAATGCTACAAAAAGGCGCAAGACAAAACTATATCCAAATTCACATTGGTTATAAATAATAACTTAAAGAAAAAATTTGTGTCAAAAAATTCTTGTTCCATTTTTTTGACCGGTACTGTATATTTCGATCATTTAGTCACTCTTTGAATACTTTACCTTTGTACGTTGATGGCTCAATAAAATACTTGTTTGTTCATATTATCATTTTTTCGTGTGTTGGAATAATGCTATAAGGTAACCTTAATAAGGGATGATAATTTCATAGATTTCGATCGATTTTCGATCGAAATCGATCGATTATCGACCAATTTTCGATCGATTCTCGATTATCGATTATCGAAATTTTTTCGATATTTTCGATATTTCGATTATCGATTATCGAAAATTTTCGATATTTCGATTTTTCAATTTTTCGATAATCGAAAAATTTCAAATCGATCGACAACCCTACTGTGTAGCCCTGCATCATAGATACCAAATGACTACAACACAAAAAAAATTTGGCTGTTTCGCATTGAAAAAATGAAATTTGCTCTCACTGATTGGATAGAAGGCTTGAGTTATTCGTAATTTATCATTTGCCAGTAATTTACCATCGCGTAAAAGATTCTGTATAAATTGGTCAGATTTTTTATGCAAATTTGAGATTGTGCCCTGTTCTCATTCAAGTCAACAATAAACCCAAGATAACATTTAACACAGGAAAGGCGGTGGTTGGGAACAGCCGAAAATTTATTTTTCCAGATGCTATTGTACGAGTTCGAAGCATTCCGAATTTTTTTAGCCATCGTGTTTAGCGTTGAACTCTACACAAAACGCATAGTTTGATACACACTGCCTTTTCCGTGTTAAAGAATTTTACCGGTAACCTACTAGTAGGTCGTAGTAGGTCGGCAATTGGCCAGTTACCTCTATTTACCCCGGTAATTTCCCACCCATCCGGCAGTAGATGGCTCGAAAAATGCATCGATTCAGATTTCGACGTTTTTTTTCAAAAGTAAGCCAAGTGTCGGAGCATATTGGCAACCAATTTTCTAGGGATGGACTATCACAGAGCTCAAAGAAATAAAATCTTATCCGTTTAAATATTTTGGCTATAAATATGCAAAGGCTAAAGAGAAAAATATTCGATGAGGAACACGAAATAAAAAATGGTCTGAAATCGACCATTTTTGAAAATTTTGCCATTTTTTTATTTGGCGCCAAATTTTCCTAACATACTACGTAAAATTCGAATTTTGAAACGGGTAAAACGGAATTTTGCAGCTAATTCTCGTGATTTTGCAGCAAAATTTCGTAATTTTGCAGCAAATGTTTCATAAAATGACTTGGATTGCTCAGAATTTGGCCAAAAGCCCCTGAAAGTTGGTTTTTGGGGGTTTACTAAAGGGGGGGGACTTCAAAAAAATGTCGTGGCATGTACCCTCACTCACTCTCCAGGCACCTCTTATCTTCTCTCTTTTGTTCCAGGTATCTTCTCTCTTTTGTTCCTTTTTTTTCAGCTCTCTGAGAGCTGAAAAAAAGGAACAAAAGAGAGAAGATACCTAAAGCCAGAGCGAAGGATGACAGCATCAACAGAGAAGAGAGCCAGAATTTTAAACCGAGAGCTGAAAAAAAAGGAACAAAGAGAGAAGATAAGAGGTGCCTGGAGAGTGAGTGAGGGTACAAAAAAAAAGTGAACTTTTTGCGAAAATTCGATTGGGCGGATCAGATTTCCGGTCCGATCGGCTTAATCGCTCAGAATTCCAGGTTTATGACGGTTTGGAGTGGTTCAGGGCGGAATTCTGAGCGATTAAGCAGATCGGACCGGAAATCTGATCCGCCCAATCGAGTTTTCACAAAAAGTTAACCCCCCCCCCTTAGTAAACCCCCAAAAAACCAACTTTCAGGGCTTGTGACCACTCCGGGCTGGGATTCTGAGCGATCCAAGTCATCTTTTGACTAGGAAATTCGAATTCCCGCAAAATTCACTAATATTTGCTGCAAGATTACGGCTCTCTCCTGTTATATCCAAAACTGTTACATCTAAAAATGGTTCTAGTTTTATCCGGTTCTCGCCAAAAGTTCCAGCACGGTTCTAGCTTTTCATTTTAAATTTTGTTATTTTCCATATAGTATTAGAGGGAAAGCCTGAAGTATTGTATCACAAATAAATTGAACTTGAAAGGCTAAAACCTTGCTGACTTTTGGCGAGAACCTGATAAAACTAGAACCATTTTTAGATGTAACAGTTTTGGATATAACAGGAGAGAGCCAAGATTACAATGATTTGCTGCAAAATTACGAGAATTAGCTGCAAAATTCCGTTTTACCCTTTTGAAACACTGTGGTGGGCGAATTTACCTGTGAGCGAATTTAACTGTGGGCGAATTTACCGTGGGCGAATTTACTGTGGGCGAATTTACCGTTTCCCCCCTTGAGCATGACCATTTTTGACAACTTTTAGGGCAAAACTCACAAATTCTTGTATCACATGCCGATTCTGATAGCATTAGCGTGCTCTGCGCCCTCGATTCACCCTTATGGCTCTATCACAATTGTAAGTGTAAATGTAAGTGTAAGTGTTAATGTACGTGTAAATGTAAGATGTCTTCACAATACCAATAACATTTACTCTTATACATTTACACTTACGCCTTCACAATACGAATGTAAATGTAAATGAAAATTATTGACCTATCCTCACTTTTATTTTTTAATGCCAGTTTTTTTAACCCAACTACCGATTTTTTAAGTTTTTATAACTAGCATTGAACTCCTCGTCATCATAAAGCACTTTTAGTATTCTCTGAAAATACTTGAATTCAATTTTCATTTACATTTACATTCGTATTATGAAGGGGTAAGTGTAAATATAAGGGTGTTCACAATACCAAAAACATTTACACTTACATTTACATTTACACTTACCATTGTGATAAGGCCATTAGAAACGATGAGCACGAAGGGTTGTAATAACAAAAAGTGTGACGCACATGAAAGCGTGACTAAGAGCCCTATCAAAAGACTATATGTAGATTTATAATAACGAATTCAAAGACGGATTTCGCTCAGCTAAATAAATCCCAGATTTAATTAAATCTCCAGATTTAATTAGTAAAGGGACGTCTAATTGAGTACTACCATTTAAATGCCATTACCTAGAAACCACCATCTAACACCACCAGGGTTTACAGATCATGAAATCTTGAAATTCTTGAATTTAGAATTCAAATTCAAAGAACATAAAAACAAAGAAAATAAAATTGCGTGGAAGAAATTTATTGTGTGGAATACAAGTCAAAAATTTGACT
The DNA here is from genome assembly GCA_004194705.1 of Ditylenchus dipsaci. Lineage (NCBI taxonomy): Eukaryota > Metazoa > Nematoda > Chromadorea > Rhabditida > Anguinidae > Ditylenchus > Ditylenchus dipsaci. The sequence continues at coordinate 303,311 of SADC01000251.1, forward strand.
CCACAAGTGGAACATAATAACTTGTTATTAATAAGTGACGCCTCTTGTACATAGTGATTCCACTGCCTGCGTATGAGTACCATTTTCGGCATTCCACGGTACTTCTCCTGTTTACCAACTGTAGAAAAATTAAGGTCATAATAGTTGCAAAAGTAGTAGTCTTGTAGTCTTCAAGAAAAAATTCAAAAATTAGGGTGGGTTGGCAAACAGGAGAAGTACCCACCTGAGTACCACTTTCTCTGTACTACTACTTCCATACTACCAGGGTATCGACGTTAGGTACCTTTGTCTCATTTTTAAACTACCTTGTGTTATAACTGCTTAGGCCTTAGGCTTAGGGGTGGGACAGCGTATGTTAGGACGGACTAATAAATGCCTAACGCTGCTTTTCCAGGGTAATCTGAACTTAGACTAACATTTGGGTGCTTTTTCTGAGGTTTAAAAAAAAGATTTGAGACAAAATGGGACGAAAGGTACCTAACGTCAACGCACCATACTACCATTTAATTTACAAGGGTACCACCACCTGGATACCACCACCTGGGGATCACCCCATAGGTACTTTTTAGGCCATCTTATGAGGTGGATCTAGGGTTGGTGGACGGGAAAATTCCCGGGAAAATTCCCGGAAAAATTCCAGGGAAATTTCCCTGGAAAGTTTGAAGCGGGAAAATTCCCGAAAAATCGGGAAAATTCAAAATTTTTTGCAAGTTACAATGTTTTTTTTTATATCAACTTTCTATTGTTGTTTTTGTTCGTGTTTAGGCTTATCATGCCTTACTTACAGATTTTCGATGTTTTCTGGCAGAAAAATATCGTGGAGTTGGAATACTTTAACAAGCAAGAAGAGGATCTGAATGGGAAACGAGTGCCGGTCGCCTACTGCAAGTTCTGCTACAAGGAGGGCGCGAAGACTGGTCGCTATGTGAACAATGCCACAAAGATAGAGAATCACTTGAAGGTAATTGTTGATTGCTTTTGTGTTTACTACTGATTTTAGAGCTGCAATCAAGTCGGAGCCAAGGCAAGGAAGGAAATTGACCGCAGATTGAACGGACGCCACACACTGGCTGGTTTTTAGCAGGGTTTATTGTGTAACTGCTTTGATTTGGTGGAATTTGGCGGTGGAAACGGCCTCCCAGGTGACGTTCATCAAGCATAATCTCATGCTGGAGTACGCTCATTTATTTAAGTCAACCGTAAAAGAACAGAAAGTAGAAGAAGCGATGGAGGAACGAAATGAAGAAATTGATGAAGAAACTAACACATTTGAGGATGAATTTGATCTATTTATGCATGATTTTGATTGAGTTGTTATGTTTTTCTGTATAAAGTTCTTTATCAAATTTTCCCGATTTTTTCCCGACTTTGGGAATTTTCCCGGGAACTTTCCCGTGTTTGAATTTTCCCGGGAAACTACCAACCCTAGGTGGATCCGACCATGATCGATTCACCGGGGAGTAACAAAACATTTCGTACCGAGACAACTTTTGCTGGATGAATTCGGTGTGGATGAATTTGATGCGGCTCGAAAAGACAAAAAAAATTAAGTTGTGCGCCAACGAGTGCGCGCAAACGAGTGCGAGCAAATGAGTGCGCGCGAATGAGTAGTAACGCTACAAATAGCTACTCGATTATGAACCTTTCTATACTCGTATATTCTAACTCTCACAAGTCTGAACTCGCATATTTCAACTTATAGTCTTGTTATCTTCCTAGCTTGTGACTAAATTTGGATGAAGTGTAGGCCGGCGCAATTTAGGAAGGACTAGAACATGTTTTCACTGCTTTTTGTGGCTTATGCTGAGCCAGAGGTATGTCAACATAAGTTAGCGTAAAAGCTATGGCTTCTAACATAGCCAAAGTAGCGATCAGTGTTTGTAAAGCCCCTTTTTTCATAGACTTGTATAAAGGCGACAAGACACAAAAAAAATGTGTAATGGGATTTTTTTGAATTATCATTAAATAAACATTTAAAAATTTGTGGCGTTTTGTTTGAAAAAATGTGATATGGTTGATATGACAGATTTAGAAGTATGCGGTGGAACGTATTGATCACCCGTAATAATTCAAGTTCTCAAATTTTAGTCTGTTTAAACATGCTTCCCTTCGAAGTTTACTTAGATATTGCTGATTTTGTCGACTTGAGGAACTATACTAAGCTTATTGTGCTATCCTCTAAACTTTTTCATGTGTTTGACCGTAAATGCTGCTTACACCTGACCAAGGTTTTCCAGTTTTTTTGTAGTTCAGGGTCCAAAGATCTTTGCTTTCAGCATTTATGTGACTTATTTGTGCGTTTTCAGATTGCTCATAGTATGGATTATACGAAGTTGCAGAATTGCTTGGGTGAGCTGCGAAAAGGCGGGGCAAATTCGTGGGACGAAGCAGATGAAATCGAGATGGAAGTGAAGCGTGGGGTAAAAGACCAGATCAGCTATGGGAGGAAGTTTTACGTGGACAAAAACCGTAAGTTTGTGAATTATCTCCATCATTTTATCTCACATCCTTCCTTTTCAGGTCCCGCTGTTTCAGGCTCCCGAGAGACGACGCTGGATGAAATCTTCGTGGAGTTGCAGCGCTGCATCGTTTCTCTCCAAATGCTTCCTCATGTGGCGGATGTGGTCCGAAGTTGTGCTACCAACATTGTCACCAACGGAATTGCAAAGGCGGAATGTCTGCTGAAATGTCTGAGAGCCGGTCCTCCAATCAATGCGCAGCCCAATTCGAAAGTCAATCAGCTCGACAAGCCGTCGAAGCCAAACTACATGATTACTGGATTGAAGGAGTTCAGGTGCCTCGTTGATCAATGCAGTTTCCCTTATAGCTTCAAGAAACAAGAAAAGATGATTGGACACATCGAGGGGATTCATCGTAGGAATCTTATTTGACCTAACTTCCCAGTGTGAAAATTTGAAACCTTCAGGTCAGCATACTTGGTTGGAAGGAGAAGAAGATCCTAATGGGCAAGAGCAAACTGGAGGCTTCGGACAGGATGCACCTTGATTTTTCGTCCAAGTAAATTGTTACTCGAAATTCATCATTGTTGACGAAAGTTTTTGAATAAAATTCCTTCTATGCATTCTCTTTATTATTCTGTATTTTTTTGAACTGTGACTTTACTTTTTCTTCACGTAGGTATTGGTGAACGCGGTGTGTGTCAATTCTGTCCTGCATCGATTGTGTTCGGGTATATAAAAGGATGCGATAGTGTCCGGCTAGTATAACACGACCTGTTGTGTGGGCTAGTATATAAGGGACAATTGTGTCCGCCATGAGTAAAACGGCCAATTATATCCTTAACACCTCTAATCGTTCATGAAAAACTGTTAATTGATCTGTTGGCTTTTCCACCGTGTTTTAGTCACTACAGTCAAACCTCGATTTAGTGGCACCCCCCAAAAGTTCGTTCCCGCTTAGGGTCCGACACTTTTTTTAACCCGATTTTCAAAATATTTTATCGATTCTGTTATGACAGTCTGGTCGCAAATATCGTGAGGATTCCGATTTCGCCGATCCTTTTTGAAAAGTAAACAAATTTTGGGGTAAAAAAAGTAAAACCTCGATATAGTGGCACCCCTTTTTTAAAAACAGGTGCCACTATATCGAGGTTTTACTTTTTTAACCCAAATTTTGTTTTCTTTCAAAAAACGATCGGTAAAATCGGAATCCTTACGATATTTGCGACCAGACTGTGCTAACAGAATCGATAAAGTATTTCGAAAATTGGGTTAAAAAAAGTGTCGGACCCTAGGCGGGAACGAACTTTTGGGGTGCCACTAAATCGAGGTTTGACTGTATAGCGAGGCAAAAAGAGAGACCTGACCCAACTTGAGACGGTATCTACCCAGATTCGTGATTTGAACACAGTTTCACATTGCCAGATGAACAATTTTTTCAATCTAAGCCCTAACAGAATAAGCGACAAACCTCAAACATGATGTGATCCTTAGATATATTTTAATCGGTTCTTATCCGTTATTCTCAATTTTGACTTCTAAGGAAGAGAACCCGAATGTGACCTGCGGCAACTTCGATCAATTTTTATAATATTTAGATGGTTTACATATATTTTCGATAGTTTCTGTGCCTTCTAGGTGGCTTAAAGACCACCCATGAAACACTGGGAACAATCTATGGGTCTGAGAATAGTCTCCAAAAAGTAGGTTAGCTGATTAATAAAGGTTATATGATATTTATTGCGCCCGCAAGTAATTGAATTGTATTAAACCAGAGCTGGTATCTGTACTCATAAATAAGACTCCTACTTATTTCGAGACCCTAAATCTTATTTATTTTTAGATTTTTATGTCAAAAATGTTTTTCTAGCAACAAAAGAGCAATAAAGACTGTGTAAAATAGCATGTTTTTACCAAAATACCCTAAATCTACTTATTTACAAAAAATTAAGATACCAGCCCTGTATAAAACTAATCAATCGTAATATACGGCTCAAATGTTGCACCACAAAAACAGTAACATCGGCTAAACACTAAACTTCCTCGGGGGGGGGGGGGGTGCACTTCAAGGGGGTGCACTTCAACTTTTACGTCGGTGGACTAGTGGGATAGAGGCGGCGGACTGCGAAAGTTGGTCGTCGGTTCGATACCCACTGGGGGTTTAATTTTTCCTCGACTTTTCCAAAATTTCATCGAATTAATTCTCGTTTGAATTTTGCTGGTACCCGTCTTTCAAAAATATTTCCATGGGCGACGAGCATGCCCCTTTAAATCGGAGGTTCACTTTGACTAAATTTCAGTCAAAGCCAGGGTTCTCATCTCAAAGTTTCGAAAAAAGGACATTTGGATAAAAAAGGACATTTCGACCATTATTAAAGAAAACGGTCATTTTATCCAGTGCTTATTGTTATTTTGGAGCGAAAAAAAAAGATTTTGAATAAAAATTCTAGAAATAAAAAAGATTTTGGGTCCTGAAAAAAGGACAAATCTTTTTAAAAAAAAGGACGGATGAAAACTCTCGTCAAAGCCAACCAGATTGTCTTATTTTCGGGTGTCGTTAAATCCGAGGGTTGACTGTATAACGCATCAGAAATATAACTATTAGTTTGCAAAACACTTATTAGCATGAAGGTTTTTTTGATTCAGTCGCATGACACTTACAATTTCAATTATGATTTCTGAGTACAGTCAACACTCGACCCCGCATCGCTCTCGGGACCGGCCCTACCCGGACGCAATACCGAGCTGGATGCAATTTTGAGCGGACGGCGTTACGCGAATTAGTCTACACCAGTGCTGTAAATGGCACCGGTGCGGTGCCCGGTGCCGAAATTTTAGAGTTCGGTGCCTGGTGCGGAGCCAAGACTTCACAGACAGTGCCCGTATTCAGGGCGCAAAACGGTAAAAAATCGGACCGATTTTGGAACCGATTCTGTTCCATTTTCGGGCCTGTTTTTGGAACAGATTGGTTCCAAAATCGGACCGATTTTGGAACCGATTTTCGTACCGATTTTGTAACAGATTTTGCCGATTGTTTTATCGTTTGTTGTACCGATTTTTGTACCGTTATTTGTACCACGTATTTTATCGTTTATTATGCTGCTTGTTTTAGTATTGGTTTGTACCGGCTTTTGTTCACATGAAAAGTCGAATTAAGTCATTTTTCTGTGCCACGAGCCCAGTAATCAGGGTACAAGCACACAATCGACCAAAATTAGTATTAATATCAAATCATTGACACGTCTAATAGACTACTGAATTTTCGGGTGGTCCACTTGGATATCCCCACCCTAACCCCAATTCCTGGTAGGTACCTCCTTGTCAGGTGAGTGTCCACCTGGATGGCCCAAAAAATGGAAGTAAAAAAATAAAGTTTACACTTAGTGGGACTAGAACCAGTAACCTCGATGACGGCAACCCCTCCTCAATTTAGACTGGGTGGTAGACCACTTGGATCAAAATTTTTTTTTACGTTTTCGGGTTCCAAAGCAATTTTTCTGTATCAATTCGAGCATGCTGAAGATGGTTTGACAGTGGTAAAATCACGTTTTATCGAGAAATTTTTGAGTTATTGTGAACTCTTGATTTATCAAAATCAATCGTTAGCGATAACTCAAAAATTTCTCGATAAAACGTGATTTTACCACTGTCAAACCATCTTCAGCATGCTCGAATTGATGCAGAAAAATTGCTTTGGAACCCGAAAACGTGAAAAAAAATTTTGATCCAAGTGGTCGACCACTTGGTTACCCGGTGGTCCACTTGGATATCCATGTAAATCGCCAATCCAAAATTTTGAGGTTACAGGCTCGAATTCTGGTGGTAACAGACATTATTGTTTCTTTAATAAAATTATAAACTATTCTGTAAAAGACAGTAAGCCTCAAAATGGGTTGGGTAACCACCGGTACCTCCTCTAGACCATTAAAACCAAATGGTCGTCCACTTGGATCAATTTTTTTACATTTTTCATTTTCCAAAACCTGTTTTCTGGAATCATTCGACATGCTGAAAATGGTTTGATAATAGTGAAGTAAGGTTTTGTATAATATTTTTTGAGAATTGGGATACAATTGATTTTGCCAAAACTCGATTTTACCAAGACTCGAAAAATACCTGAGAAAACGGCATTTTACCACTGTCAAACCATCTTCAGCATGCCCGAATTAATCCAGGAAACAAGTTTTGGAAGCCAAAAAAGTGAAAATTTTTTGATCCAAGTGGACGACCACTTAGTTCAGTTGGTGCATGGTTTATCCAGTAAAGCTGAAGTTAAATCTCTCCGCAAATTCGAATTCGAAAATTAGGCATGTTTGAAATTATTGCCCAAATGAGCGGCACAAATGACGGTGCCCAAATGAGTTTTGCCCAAATGAGTGGAAACCGTGCGTTGAATTAGCATAGAATTCTGAACACTTAAATAAGAATATGACATAACACCCAAAACTGGCATATAGCCTCAAAATGATTGGAGATTTGATAATGCACCAATAGCCGAGTGGCTAAAGCTTCTAGCAATAAGTTGAGGCTCGAAAGTTCGATTCCCACTAGAAACAGCAAATTTAAAATCGATTCGAAAATGGAACAGTTGGGCTGTAGGAAGTTTCGTAACGAGACAATTCGTAAGAGCGAATTTTCGTAAAAGCGAACTTTCGTAAGAAATTTTTTTCGTAAGAGCGAATTTTCGTAAGAAACTTTTCCGTAAGAGCGAATTTTCGTAAGAAACTTTTTCGTAAGAGCGAATTTTCGTAACAAACTCTTTCGTAACGCGCTTTTCAGTAACATTAGTGATATGTTAAGTGGCTTTTTTTGCTTTTTAATCATCCCTTGATGTTTCTTATAATTTCTGTGATGTTTGACCAGAAATAGTCAAGAAAAAAAATAAAACAGTCAGAGGGTGGAATCGAACCGACGGTAAAAAAACTCATCCCATCAACTTACCTACTGCACCATTCATGCCACTGATAGTAATGGGCTATGTGTAGTATATAATATATGAATCCTAGCTCAGAGTCTTTCTCCACGCTTTTGGGTATTTCAGCTGGTCTCCTAACGGATGAAAAGTCTGGGATCAACTCAGTAATCCAAATTTTAGTCATATAACCTATGATTACCAACTTTTGTCCTTTTACTGTTAATATTCATATAGTTAACTGTACAAGCTGTCGAAGAGTGACAGAAAGGTCAAAATTAACGAATCAGATGACATCCTGGATTAAAAAAATTGATTAAAAGTGAAAAAAATTTCGATGATTTCCTCTTACGAAAGAAATTCGTTACGAAAATTCGCTGTTACGAAAAAATTTCTTACGAAAATTCGCTGTTACGAAACTGTTTCTTATGAAAATGTTTCTTACGAAAGTTCGTTCTTACGAAAGTTCGCTCTTACGAAATTGTCTTGTTACGAAACTTCCTACAGCCAACAGTTGTCCCAAAATCGGTCCGATTATCGGTTCCAAAATCGGTCCGAAAATCTATCTTATTTTCTGTCGATTTGCGCCCTGAATACGGGCACAGGTGCCCGCTATTTCGGCACTGGTTTACAGCACTGGTCTACAAGCGACTTGGTCTGCGCACGAATTGATCTACACTTTTCCTTCTTTTCTACGTCAGCATTTGGCTGAATAATATCTCTGCAAGAAGTTATGAAAATTTTAGTGTCCAAATTGAGGATTTGCAAAAAATTGGTTTTTGAGGGAAAATCTGATATTCTTTATGAAATTGCGATCATTCAGATACAAGTTTGTACGCAATAGATAGTCCAGATTATGCCTTGCATTTTGAGATACAGTCGACTCTCGATTAAACATACGGTCGATTTAACATACAGCTGGGTCGGTCACCAGGGTGTATGTTAAATCGAGAGTTGACTGTATTACATGCTTAGATGATATATAAATTTTAGCAAGTACCACCCATATTTTGCTCAAATTCCAGGTAGTTAAGAACATGCAAACTTACCTACTTTTAATGCTGTCTTACCCATCCGGATCCGTCTTTTTTTTTCAAATTTTCACCATCGTGTTCAGCGTGGAATGAACAATACTGATTAAAAAAACTGAGAAATAAAAACAATATTTAAGTTTAAAATTTTTCGTGGCACATTTTAATTTTTTCGTGACATGTTTCAGGGTTTTTAGCAAACCAAGCCGATGCTATATTGAGCATCGACTGTATTCCTGAGTCACACTCCTCCAATATCAGAATTTCGACTAAAAATTAGCTAGATGCTGAGAAATCAACCCGCTGAGCAACCCTGTAATTTCTTGTAATTACTGACTGTAGTCTAATATCTTCGGTTATTGGCAGTTTCTGAACTAGAAGGGGCGTCTCCGCTGTCGCAGTTTCGCCAGGGAGCTCCCACCCTGCTAATTTTCTTTTGCTAATCATGATTTCCTACACTTCATCAGTCTAATTTTTTTTAGGTAATTCGGGCGCTACTCGATTTTACCGCTCCCCCCCCCTCCCAAAACCGCTCCTCAGGAATAATTTTTTTGAAAATGTTTTTCCGAATCATAAGAATACGTTTTCAACTGTTTACATGGTCCAAAACTGCCATAGAAGTAGATAAAACCCGATTTTGGTTAAGTACAGATAGTATCTGTATAGTATCTAAAATCAAACAACAACAAATTTGCCTAAATCGTGTATAATTTGCAGAATCTACTCGCCTCTGCTCAACCGAGTCATGGAAATAATCACCCAGATGGTCAATCTCAACCTAAATTCGAAGAATTTGTGGCCCTAAAAGTTTTGGTCTCCTTTCAATTCAGTAATTTTTTGGATTAGTTTAGTATAATTTTTTTAAAATTAACTCTATGGATTTGTTCAATTGCAGCCATGTCGGATGTGTCTAAAGAGGGCAGGAAATGCATGAAAAAGATTTGGATGAAGTTTGTCGCTCGTTGTATGGCCACTATTTTGAAATTTCGGATGATTTTGACAAGGCAGAGAGATTTGGAAATATTTTGCTGCTGATGTCACCCATATTTGTAAGAGGTTTTCATATACAGTCAAGTCTGGATTTTGTGTAAGCTTCGCAGCTTTCCAAAACGCCCAGATATGTTCCTTTTAGCTTTCGAAGGAATTTATGTGGAGGATAAAAAACTAATTTAATTTGACTAGAAAAGCAAATTCAGGACTTAAGATGATTTCTAATTTTCAATGAGTCACTTTCGAGTGATTTACAGAGTATCCCAAGATTTAATTTGGCCACTTTCAAACTGTCATTGCTTTTTTCTAGGTATAATTTAATCATTTTCAGAAATTAGGGGACAATTTTCAGTACCGTATTTCCTTTAATAAGCGCCCCCGCTCTAATAAGCGCCCCCCCCCTATTTTTTGACTAAAATTTTGGAGTTAAGGCTATTTTTGATTGACAATTTCAAAATTTTTAGGGGCTTGAAAAATAAGCGCCCGGAGCGATTATTAGAGGAATACGGTAATTAAGGGCAGAGTTAAATACCACCCAAAAATATGGTAGAACTAAGCATAACCTTGGTTCCCTAGGCCAATAATCTCTGCAACAAAACGGCTTGCGACGAAACGTCGCGTAACAAACTCTAATTTAAATAACACAAAATTCGTTCCAGGACACTGCCACCAACTTTGTGGAAAGCCACCATCAAGTGCAATTTTTCGACCTATGGCAGTTGGACTCCTTGCTGCTCCAATTTCTAAAAAACAAATCATAGACAAATAAAATGTTTCAAATATTTGAATAATTTATTAACTATTGAAATTATGCTCTTTAGCTTGACAAAAATAAAACTTTCAGCAAGTTGAAAGAGACAGATAATTGTGTGGACAATAGAATTTCCATCGAGATTTAACTCAAGACCTTACAGAGTGAGGCAACAAAAGGAGCTTTCAAGTGATCAAATTCAAACCCATTTTTTTTCATTTTCAGTTCATTTTCGATAGCGTCGTTTTCTCTAGGGTTGGGTCGGCCATAACATGTTCGGAAATATTCCCGGCCATAATTTCTTTCTTTTTTGGCAATTCCCGGCCATTCGTTTTTAAAAATATACAAAAATTTATAAAAAAAATTATTTAAAAATTGAATTTTTTTAAATAATTATGGATGATTTTTGGATGACTCTGCCATATTCCGGGGAATTGCCGGAACGGTAAATTACAAAATAAGACACTATCAAAAATTATTTGGAAAACGGTTCAGCGAAAGTACTTGAATTTGACTACTGGGCTGTCTAGAATGGACGAAAATACAGGACGGCTTTGGTTGACAAGCTTTAGTATGTCGTACAACAAAATTTCGTGGTCGTAGATTGATAAATGTTTTTACTTCGATCAAAAATGCTTACCGTATTTGCTACATTAGAAAAGCATGCCCGTCTATTTTTCGACCCCTAAACTTTGGGAAAGTGTCAATCGAAAATAGCTTTAACTCTGAAATCCTAGTCAAAAAATTAGGACCTGCCCGTCTATTAGAGCGTGCCTGAGATTTATCGTGATTGCTTTTATGCACTTTTATTGTATCTCAAGCTTCAAACCGATTTTGTGGCCTATTTAACCTAGGAAGTTTTGGAATTACACATTTCTTTTATAAAAAATAATATTTTACCAAAAATCTAAAGCTGCACTCAAATTTTCAGCGGCTTTATGTAAGACAGTGTCTTTGTTGGATAACTGCATATTTTAAAGTGTTCCTGGCTAAATCGAAGCTAGGAAACACCAGTTTGTGATATTCACGGCTTTAATTTTCTTTAGGAAATGTACTTTTTGAATTTTTTTATTTCGATCCTCGTTTTACCCTAAATTTATAGCATGTTCTGCAGATGAAAAACGAATAAAAATAATAATTAAAATCTTCTGATTTAGTGAACAAGCGTTTTGCTTACTTTTTCCATTAAAAAATTCTATATTTTAACAACTTTTTTGGAAACTTTTCAAGCTTTTCTCGTACAACTCAACTATTCAGCCAGCCAATAATAAATTAACAATACAGAACTAGTCAAAATTACACCGATATTTTTAAAAGTATTTTTTGCTATAAATTTGTATTTTTTTTATCAATATTTCACCAGTGGCCAGAAAAACTAAATAAAAAATATTTTAGGGACCTTTTCAAACGTCGAAACCCTAATAAAAAACTTAAAAAATGTTGGTTTAACTTTGACTAGCCCTGCCGAGCACAACAATTTTGTATTCAAATAGCTTGTTTTCTGTTTAAAGATTCATTTGATTCACTCGCTAGCATGGGCTGGAATTCGGGAGCCATGACAAGGCCAGATTCAGCTCCATATCCCTCATCTTCGTCTTCATCATTGTCGATAGGAGCCTGAATTGACGGTTCTTTCTGCTGACCTCCATCAACATCACATTCATCAACATGCAATTCGTTGGCATCACACTCATCGGTCATCCCTTTTTCTAGCGCTTCATTAGAACCAAGTTCTGGAGGGTCGGCTGGTTGAGCTGGCAAAGGATCGTCTCTCAAAGAGCTGGAAAAGAAAAGCAGCACACTTAGCAAGCATACGATAGCGACCAGCTAAACTTATAAAAATTTATTTTTTTTGTAAACGCAGTAAATCATGTGTATACCTGTCCACCCACACTAAAGGCAAAGAACAGATCTGCCAGACTCTTGTTCTGATATAGCATACAACTGCCATGCTCACCGGCCGAGCAAGGGTCCAAATGAAAAGTTTTTATGCAAGACACGTCGAAGAGCCATCCAAAAACAACTGGAGCTGGAATTGTTCCTAAAAAATTATATAATTTTTAGTGGGCACAGAGATTATAGCTCTTTACCTATGATTCGCACCAAAATCCACTGGATACCCAGGGCAAACGATCTCTCGTCGTAGTCAACAGTTCTGAAAATTAGAGACCAGCTTAAAGAAGAAAGGGAATACCAAATATTTTACCTCAAAACTACTGTGATCAACGCCACTCCGACCGCAAATGTGAAAAAGCAGAATGGTGCAAAGAGGATCAAGAAAACAGTGAGTCCTGTGCATTTCGACTGTAAATTTCAAATTTTTACTTTCATTATTTATATATTGCTGTATTATATACCTCACAAAATCCTTTTTTCACTCGTCTATAACCCCCTTTTGTATTTGTTGGAGCACAAGAACAATTAGTATATTCCTGAATTTTTTTTTAATACTTATTCTGTTTTACACTCCACAAAGCACTAAATATGTTTACGCATCCAGCAAAGAGTCGATAGTTTTTATTGTTGCCGAATGACTTTTTTCTGTCGCCGAAATGCTTTTTTTTGTCGCCTACGAGTTTTTTTCTTTTCCCCAATAACTATTTTTGTCAAATTTTGTCTTAAAAAAGATAAAGAATTTTTTCATAAAAATAAAAGTATTTTGGGCGACAGGAAAGCCTTCTTTTTTTCGCTGGTTTTCGCATTTTTTTATTTCATTTTTCAGCGGCAAGAAAAAGTGATTCGGCGACAATAAAAAGTTGCGCCCTCAGCAAAGTGCAGGATTGCTGGGTATTATAATGGGAAAAGTTCGAAGTGCTTGAACGGGATGCTGAACCCCACAGCTGTATGTACCACTCAGGGTGCCCAACTTACCTTTTCGACGGCTGGCCTTTTTTCTGAGAAAAAGCAATATGCTCCGAATTTTTTTATACTTAACTAAACTAAAAGTGCCTTTTTCCTTGAATTTTTTCAATTTTGTTGAACAAAACCCTTTTTTTCTCGAAGGGCGCTGCATTTTCTCCTAAATTTTGGTCGGGATCCCTGGTACCGCTACAAGAATGTCAAGTGTGGTGGTGGGGTGCGGAGTTCTAAAATTGTCTGCTGTGGGGTTTCGGAGCTGTACAATCTCCATGACTTGCAGCTGCACATCGCCAGAGAACGTAAAAATACGCATGATTAAAATATAAAACCCGAAAAATAACCTTTTGTAAAGGATTATAAGGCTGCAAACATCCAGCATAACAAGGAGAATAAAATGCGACTTGCGAGCCATCAGAAAATTCTGCACAAACAGGATGGTACTCGGACCTGTGGCACTGACACTGAGCATTACAGCTGGTTTCCAAATGGTAGTTAAAATATTCGGTAGCATTGTCGTAATGATTTGCAATATTGCTAAACAAATTATAATGAAAAATAAAATTATTTATAAATCAAAAACTTACTCGTCCACTGGGTAGTGCCTTTCAATGCCCACCAGCTGGTCATGGTCACAATAGATGAAGTACATGGGCGAGAGCATCAGCGAGCACACCACCAACACAACACAAAACTGCAGGGTTCTCACACAACTCATTCGAAAGTGATGGATCAGAAAGCCAGCTAGCATGGTTCCACAACCAGCCATCGGCACCATAACCATGCCTGAAATAGGCTAGATCTGGGGCTGTCAAAATTCAAACTACAGGCTGTTTTCAGATTTTTAGACTCTTTTAAACTGACATAACTTTTCTTATACGCCGTTTTTTGAAAATCTGTTTTTACAGATCGGCTCAGTTTTTAATGGAAATTGGGCACTTCTTTAGTTCCCCCCCCATACTCGGATTTTTTAAAAAGTGACGCGAAATCACCTCCCGAACTCATTTTTTCTGCTAAACAAGATACGAGAAGCATTTTTAAACACTTTCTGAATTAAAAAAGTTGAAATTTATCAAAAAAATTTGCCACCCGCCTCTTAAGGGTAGATGGTCTTTTTCGGGTATTTTAGGGTCATTTTTGGGTGATTTATCACATTTTTCTTGCTGGAGCTGCGCAAAAAGACTCTCTAAATGCATTTTTGATCAAGAGTCTAGCTCGGAATTATGTCTAAGGTAAGTGACTGCGCGCATCTCTAACCAACCAAGCCCCCTGCGCCCCGAAGGGGGCGCAGGGGGCTTGGTTGGTTGGTGGCTTGTTTGGTTGGTGGCTTGTTTGGTTGGTGGTTAGTTGGTTGGCTTGGTTGGTGACCCTAAAATACCCGAAAAAGCTTGGTTGCTTGGGTTGAGATGCGCCCACACACATACCTTAGACGCAAATCACTCGAAATTGACTCTGGATGCATGAAAAAGCATGCATACCAGAGTTTATTTATGCGGTAGCCCGAGAAAGTAAAAACCTGTTCAGAATCTAGCATTTTTACCTAAATTTTGCTTAAAAAAGGTTTAAATTTGGTCAAAAGTGCCGTAAAAAGACCATCCACCCCCAAGGGTTAGTGGCAATTTTTTTGATAAATTTCAACTTTTTTAATTCAGAAAGTGTTTAAAAATGCTTCTCGTATCTTGTTGAGCAGAAAAAATGAGTTCGGGGGTGATTTTGGGTCACTTTTCAAAAAATCCGAGTATGAGGGGGACTAAAGAAGTGCCGGAAATTGTTTGGTGTAAAATGTGAAAAACATGATTTTGCTTGGTGGTCCCTGTAGTTTTGGGCTTGCCAATCCAGAGAGCATCCACAGACCAGGACCCAAACCACAAGGGACCAAGCAAAAATCGTGTTTTTCACATTATATACCGAAAAAATTCCATCAAAAACTGAGTTGATCTGTGTAAACAGGTTTCCAGAAAACGGCGTATAAGAAAAGTTATGGAAGTCTGAAAGTGCTCAGAAATCTTGGGACACCCTGTATTTAATCTAGTTTTTTTGTTGGCGATTTCAAGCAATGTACAGGGTTAGTCGAAATAATACCGAATTTTTTAAGTTTTTAGTTTCAATTTTTTATCATTTTGTCATTTTTAAAGACGTGAATAAAAAAGTTTTTACGATGAATTAAAAGTTTGTTCATGATTGTTTAAAAAGACAATAGGAGAAAACAAAAAATAGTTTACCAATTAGCATATTAGCTTTGCTGGGCGCCACACCAAACTGTCGCTCCAAGTATTTAGACCTGGAAAAAGAAATGTTTAAGTCAATTTAGGGCTTAGAGTGCCTAAAAGGTTTACATAAAAGTGGAGCAACCAGTGACTATAAGTCCTGAAAAGTACATAAATACTTTATTTTATAAATTTTTAAATTTGTTGGATGTGTCAAAATATTTTTGTTCTTTTTCAATTTTTTGACATCCGTGTTTACATATGTTGTAAATGCTTTAAAGGAGCATGCTCACTGTTTTACAATTTGTCCCCGGGAATTCAATTTTTTTTCCGAATCACTGAATTTCTGTACAGATTCCTCAGCTTGGTTTCTAACAAAACAAGGCCTGGAATTTTATTTTAGGTATAGTTTTGTTAGAAACCAAGTTGAAAAATCCATACAGAAGTTCAATGATTCGGGAGAATTTTTTGAATTGGAGGGGACAAATTTTGCCTTAGGCGAGCATGCCCTTTAAATTGAAGAATCTATTGAAAGAATAAGTACCCTTTGAGCTTGCCCTCTGTTGTTTTTTGGTTTGTTCTTAGTCCAACCTAGGTTACTACCAAAAATGGGTTGGCCTCGGTGCGTGAGGTGGTGCCGAGGCGCAAACGAAGCCAACTCCTCTTCGGCTCTGTCCATTTTTTCCACTACACTTCATTCAATTCCAATCGCAGCGAACAAAAAAAAGTGAGTGTTATTAGTTCAGCACACCCCCAAAAGTTACTCATAAAATATATTGTGCTTGTATCTGTGCTCCGTTTCAATTACACACTTCTTCTAATAAGCTCGCAGGAAAGGAGGAGAAATTAGTAGCAAAAGTGAGCCGTAGGAAAAATAATTCCTCATTATATTCTCTCTTTGTAAAGGAGGCAATAAATTGAGGATTAGTTTTCTGGAGTAGCTGGTTTTGCTGCACCCATGCCGTTTTTTCTTGCTTAGGGCTAATCACCTCATTGCAAAACAATAGTTATTATTTTTTGGGGCTACTACTGTCTGAATTAGAACTGGGAACCTGAGGATTTATCTATTGTTGGGTTTATTTAATTTAGATGGTGATGCTTAGGTATTGCTGTGTATTAGTGTTTACTTTGTGCTCTGTGCTTGCCGAAATCCAGATTTCAGAGTAAAAGAAAATTATTTGGATCAACAACATTTGAAAAGCATAGGTTTGTTATTTCGGAAAAAAAATTGGGCTGTATACGACAATCCGAAAGTTTTTGCCTTGGCCCCCCTGTTATTTTTTTGCATATTTTTGGCGAAATTCTGACAGATTTTTGATTTTATAAAGGACAATACTTTTTTCTCCGACTAAAACACTTTTTTTTCCGACTAAAATATTTTTTTTCCGACTAATTTTATTTCCGACTAAAATACTTTTTTTTCCGACTAATTTTCTTTTTTCTCCGACTAATTTTAATTCTCGACACGAAATCAACCATTTTTAAACAATTTTGTGTGAAATTCAAGGGTGGGCAAAGACCAGATGGCTGGAGACCCACTCCGGAATGGCCAAAAGGCCAAATTATTGGTTTTTTGGGGGTTTACTAAAGGGGGAGTAAACTTATTGAGAAAAATCGATTGAGCGGATCAGATTTCGGGTCCGATCGGCTTAATCGCTCAGAATTTCAGGTTTATGGTGGTTTCGAGTGGTTCAGGGTGGAGTTGTGGCGATTAAGCCGATCGGACCCGAAATCTGATCCGCTCAATTGGTTTTTCTCAATAAGTTTACTCCCCCTTTAGTAAACCCCAAAAAACCAATAATTTTGGCCTTTTGGCCATTCCGGAGTGGTCCCCAGCCATCTGGCCTTTGCCCACCCTTGAATTTCACACAAAATTTTTTAAAAATGGTTGATTTCGTGTCGAGTATCAAATTAGTCGGAAAAAAAAAGTATTTTAGTCGGAGAAAAAAGTGTTTTAGTCGGAAAAAAAGTGTTTTAGTCGGAGAAAAAAGTATTGTCCTTTTATAAAAAGATGAAAAAATGAAACATACGTTATTTGTCTGCTGCAAAAGCTTTTTTTGTACAAACTTTTTGAAATTAAATGTTGCAAAAAAAACAGTGAAACCAAGGCAAAAAAAAACTTGCAAATTGTCGTATATGGCCAAAGTTGTGTGGTTATCAAATTTGGTGTGTCTTCTGAGAAGAAGACTCTCCTCTAAGGTTGTCAAATGGACAATTGGCCGGATAAAAATTGACCAATTGCATACCGTATTTTGGCGCTAGTGTAATATTGGCCGATTTTTTTATTTTTGCTCGGCCTATTGAATAGCCCTAACTTTTATAGATGGACTTCCATTGAGTCCCAAATTTATTTGGTAGATTTTCACTACAAACTTAATTTTTCGCCAATGTAACCAAAATCACAACACTTTTTGCATAAAAGCCTAATTCCTTTTCAACAACGTTTGTACAGTCAACTCTCGATATAACGCCACTTTGAAAGAGATTTGGTTGGTCAAATTTAAATTTAGGCAAAGTGACACCTCGATATAACGCCACTCTCGCTATAACGCCACCCAATCTCCAGCACGACCCACAAAAATACTCTCGATATAGCGCCACCTCAGCATTTTGCATCATTTTGTTGAAAATTTTTTCGTTTATTTTTTCAAAAAAAATTAATTATCGTTTAGCCCAAAATTTCAGCTTTCTATCGAGCTGTCAAACTTCAATGAATGGTTTTCAAAAATGTAGAAATTTAGGGGTTTGAACAATGTGAGAAAAACAAAACTCACTTCATTCAAACCCCTAAATATTTAAATTTCCGTAATTATTCAATAAAGTTTGATAGCGCGTTAGAAAGATGAGATCCTAGGCTACACGATAGTCAATTTTTTTAAAAAAAAAACTTTCCATTTCTGATTAGGGGAAGTTTTTCAGTAATTAGTGGGCAAAATTAAATACCACCCATTTTTAACGTTTTGATCTTAAATTTTCTTTTATCAAATGTCAGATTTGCTTTGAAGGAATAAGGTAAAATTATAGACTGCAAAAAGTTTGCTGTTGGCCGCGATGCGGAATTTTGAGGTATCCCGTGATTTTGCTATAATTTCAGACGATAAATGAAATTTGCTTGACTTGCTAAAAAATCAGATTTCAACATGCTTGACCCAATTTTTCAGATCCTAATTCTCATCAAAAATCCCAACAATTTGACAACAAACGCATGTATGGAGCACTAGCTACCTACAAATTTGGAGGGTTTGGTGTACTCGGCTACATCACTCAGCAACAAGAGAACTACCACAACTCACAGGCGGCTCACAAACACCAGGTCAAAAATGGTGTGTTCTGGAGACAGGACAGTCTGTTGCCCTATGAAACACCGCAAACTAATGGATCTACCCTAGGAGAAACGCAGAAAATGCAGGATTCTCCGATCCCTGATGAACTTTCTGTCTATTACTTAGAAGATATGGAGCCAGACAAAGGCAAAACAGGCGAATCAAAAGGCATGGCTTCAGACCAATTGGCCCAAAATGACGTGGACACTGTGGGGTGGATTGACTAAGGGGATTTGGAAATAATTTATTTTTTATGCATTTGTGGGTTTTCCCTTTTTTAACTCATTTGGTTAATTTATTTATTTTGTTGTTATTGTTAATAAATTCAATAAATCTAGAAACTGACCATCAATAGCCATCCCTAAAGTGATCAACATATACGGCCATTGAGTAGAATGCGGTATATGGCTGTAAAATCAATTAAATTAGATGTGCTATGAAGCAAAAGAACGAATCCGATAAATAGCCAGAACAAAACCGGAAATCTTGAATTTAACCAATCCCAAAATCAAACCACATTGTAGAGTAAATTTTCTTTGGCAAAATAAATGTTTTCAGGTATCCCTACAGAAAAGGGCACACCTCAATTTTTTGATGTTTTTATACATACAATTTATTTGCATATAATTTATACAAATCCAACTACTGACCTAACCAGATAGTAAAAAATAACATGAAAAAACATAAACCCAAAAATAAAAATAAAATTGAAAAATTGAGGTGTGGCCCTTCCGAAAAAAAATTTAGAGAAGAAAAAAATTTAAAAAAACTGGATTTGAAAACAAATACAAAATCCACATCCAAGTGGTCGTCCATCTCAAAAAAACCAGCTCACCAATAGGTATGTGACGAACATCCAGCCAGAGCTGATACCAAATAGGGCCAGAGCGGGTTTTCAGGGCTGGCATGGATTCAGCCACTGCAACACTGGCTGATTTGTCTGCAAACAGAAAATAAACCTTCCAAACTCAAAAAAAACCAAACTGACCATCCAGCTGAATCATACTCCCAGCTATGACTGCCGTCTGAAAAAGGCATAAATATTTGTTTTAATGCCAGGAATAGCAGTTTTTGATGCCTACTTTGCTGGAGGAGGGCATTCCACAGCATTCTGGAGTTCTTTTTTTGGCACCCATGGTTTCTTCTTGCAAACGAGTCCTGAAAGTTGGGAATTCTTGGAGTGGTGGTCAGAGTATTCGACTAGTACCTATGCCACTTCAGAGATTCCGGCAGCACTTTTGGAAGTATGAGGATGGGAAAGACGGCCAATAGTGCTAGAATACTAACCAGCATAAAGCCAAGATACCAGGCACCAACCCATTTCGGGTCTGTCTCGTCCAGATTAAGTATTCTGAAATTGAGTGGTGGTCAATCAAGTTCTGATGTACATCGGCTACAGAAAATTCATCTCCTCGATTTGGTCAAAGACGATTTCGGACAAAAATTTCTCTGGCGAAAATAGAGTCGCTTTCATAAGTCAATTTTCGAGCGCGATATATTATTCTGACATTTATACAGTCGAACCTGGATATAACGGCACCCCTGGGTACCACCTGGAGGTGCTGCATTAGTGGGGTCGCCGTTATATCAGTGGTAAGCTTTGTTTAATTTCAACCAAAGCGAGTTTGAAAAAGGTGACATCATAGAAGGAGCGCCGCTATATCGGGGTGCTATTATATCCAGGCTCGACTGTATACCTACATTTTTCATTAATTCTGCTAAATTCTAAAACAAAAACTCCAAATTTTTGACTTCTGAACACGACTTCATTTTGGCCAGAATCTTTTATTTTTAGAAACGTTTTTGCGGAAGTCGTGGTGAGCCACTAAACTATGTGTTAAATTTTTCATAAAAACAAAACAAAGAGTGAAATGTTTCGGAAATAGAACAGCCACAGTAGTTTTAGGTCCATGAACTCAAATTAGAATTTTACTCAATATGGCATTTAAAAAGGGAAGCGTTATAGCTAGCATTTGAGCACGGATGAACATGAGGACGGATGGCCGAGCGGTCTAAGGCGCCAGATTAAGGCTCTGGTCTCTTCGGAGGCGGGGTTCGAATCCCCTCCGTTCACACCACTTTTTGCAATTTATTATCACTTTTTCGAAAAAAGCCAAGTGCCCTTTATTTGCTTTTCCATCATGTCCGCGTGTTATTTTCCCCAAATTTTTTTCAACTTTTTCATTTTTAATTAGTTATATACCTGCAACTGGGTTTTTGCGGTAAAAAGTACGGGTTTTTACGGGTCCATTTTAAAAATTTTAGAACTTGATGCGACAGCAAAAAAATGATTAATTAAAATAAAAAATTAATGTGAACGGAGGGGGATTCGAACCCCCGCCTCCGAAGAGACCAGAGCCTTAATCTGGCGCCTTAGACCGCTCGCCATCCGTCCTCATGTTCAGGCTTGCTCAATTGCTACAAATAATGCTTCAATTGTCGATAGCACTGTTTATACAACGGAAATAGCTTAAAAATCGAAGCACTTTTATAGTTACCCCTTCCCCATACTTGGATTTTTTTGAAAAGTGACGCAAAATCACCTGCAGAACTCATTTTTCCTGCTTAACATGCTTTCCTTCAGGGCGCAGGGAGGGGGACTTGATTGGTTAGAGATGCATGCACAGACTTACCTTAGAGATAATTCCGAGCAAGACTCTTGACAGGAAATGCATATACAGTCGAACCTCGCTAAAGGGACACCCCAAAATTTCGTTCCCCCGCTGTGTCCGACACTTTTTTAGCTCTATTTCCCTATTTCTGAAATGGGTGTCCCTTTATCGAGTTTTTGCTTTTTTAGAGAAAAAAGTTTTTGGATTCTGAAAAACGATCGGCAAAATCGACATCCTTGCGATATTTGGGACCGGACTGTCAAAACAGAATTTTCAAAAAGCTTCGAAAATCGAGCTAAAAAAAGTGTCGGACCCAGCGAGGAAACGAACTTTTGGGGTGTCCCTTTAGCGAGGTTCGACTGTAGAGATTTTTTTACACAGCTCCAGCAAAAAAATGTGATAAATCACCTTAAATGACCATCTAACCCTGAGAGGCGGGAGGCGAATTTTTTTGAATTTTTTACACAGAAAGTGTTTAGATATGCTTCTTTTATCGGATTGAGCAGAAAACATGAGTTCGAAAGGTGATTTTGGGTTACTTTTCACAAATTCCGAGCATGGGGGGAACTATAAAAGTACCGAAATCAATTTACTTTACCCAGACCTATATTGCTTTGGTTGGCTATGTATTTCCACTAACTGATTTTTTCAACTATTGCCAGCTTTTGTATTCAACTTTTGTCTAGATTTTTCAACAGAAAAGATTCAGTTATTTTCCCTTCCAAGGCAAAATCTTACGATGCAAATTTTTGTCCGTCTGCAAAAAATCCGTGTGATAACGAAGAAAAGTGCTGGAAGCTAGAAAACTGAAATAAAATAATTATAACTTCTCAGAAAATTGTTATTCACTTTATAAGAACCAGTATTATGCAAAAAATCTAAAAAAAAACTAACCCAGAGCAGGCCCAAAGATGGCAAAGGCATAGAAGACTCCCAAGTATAGGAGGAAAAAGCTGGTCCTACCTAAACAGCATTTATTTCAGTTTTTACACATACAAAAGTTCTAGCTAATTAAGACAAATTGCCACAGTGTTATCCTATGGTAATTTTCCAAAAAAAAATTGAGGTGAACTCAGGGCTTGTATGTGTTCTTCTTAAAAAGATTTGATCTTTTTCGAGATCCAAAATCTTTTTTATTTTTGAAGTTTTTAGTCAAAATATTTTTTTCGCTCTAATGTAGCAATAAGCACTAGATAAAATGACCCTTTTCTTCAAAAATGGTCAAACTGTCCTTTTTTACCCAAATGTCCTTTTTTTAAATTTTGAGTTACGTGCCCTGGGTAAACTCTTTTGTGAAAAATATACTCAGAAATTCAAATTTTTCGAAATGAGAAAAAAATTATGGTTTTTGACTTTGAAAATTTCCAAATTTCAGTAAACGTGCTATTTTTCAAATTCTTTTTACTTGGCTCATCCTACTGACACTCTCTTTCTGTTTCGCAAAATTTGCAAGTTTTCACGGATTTCTCGGTCAATAATTTTCTAAAAAGCCACTTCCAGAATCAAAACATACTGCTTTCCAAAAAACGTGGATATCTGGTCAAAAGTGTTCCAAGTTACTGAGATGCCCACTTTGAGTGAACTAACCATAAAATTGTCACCGATCAGCGAGTTTTGCTTACAGCTGAGTGACCAAAACAATTTTGACCAAATCTCGATGAATTCACATCCCAAAAAATGAATTTTGAATTTACAAATAATTTTTTATAAAGAAATTTTTATATGTCGACTTTTTGCAAAAATTTAAAAGATTAACAAAAATTGTCGCGAGTTGATATTTGCCCACATTATTTGCGCACCGAAATGCCTTAGAAAATTTTTTTATTAAAGATATTATCCTAAAAGATATGTTGAATTAAGATAATACAAAAATTGTATTAGTTCTCTAAGAAGTCAGCCACCTACATTCTCGTCAATGTAGGAAACACCAATAGTGAACAAAGGGGTGGCTCCAATCCCGTGAAGGAAGTGGGCCAAACAGAAGAGGAACACGTAGCGCAAGTTACCCGGCTGCAAACCGAAATAATTATACTGGATAATTTTTATTTAATTATCTTGGTAAAATACTTGATTCTCAGGAGATGGACAGGATGTGATGGCTTCAAACTCAGCTCCGTCCAAGTTCAAAGAGGAGGACGAGGAATGGTTTGTGGTATCTGCAAAAACACAGTTTTGGTAGCATGTTTTATAGGCCAATGCGCAAATTGAAAGAATTTTACCAGCCTCGTAAAATCTGTGTTCAAGCACCAAATTTTTTTTACATCGTAAGTTTTCAGCAAACAAGGTCAGAATTATGTTTTCATAAAAAATAAGGTATTAGAGGTACTAGCATTCAGTGAAAATTAGTTCTTCTAAGAAATAATTTTCACAATCACCTGTGATTCGAAAATCACGGTGAGACAATGGTGCCTTACCGAAAAACAATTGGATTCATTTATATTGCTTTTCTGCCACTTCTATAGAAATAATCATACAATTTCACCCGTCCCAAGCAGAAACTAGTCAACAACTAACTGCAACAAAAAACCTGAAAAAATTTACTAAACACATTTTAATTTGAAAAATTTAAAATTTTGGAAAATCGTAAAAGAAACACATAGTGTTTTTTTTTCGACGGAAAGATTCCCATTAATTTTTGGAATCACGCTCTTTCCAACTATAATGATTTTATTTTTTCAGCGAAATGATCAAGATAGCTAAGAAGAGTCTTTTCCTCGATGTGCGTAAACGAGCTTCGATTTATCTGGCCACTGTGCTTTCGCTGTTGTCTACGTTCATATCTCAGACCGAGTACTATATTACGAAGGTGAGTTTTGAACAATCATTCATTTTTTCATTACGGTCTGTGTTGGTGCACTCTTACCCATTCAGGGCTACAAAATAGTTTTAAATGGGGCTTTAAATGGGGCAAAGCTGTTTTTGTCATCAGAAAGCCACTTTTTCAGAAAATATTTACACTAGTCCTTCTCAACTGATTATGGTGAACAAGACTATGAAATTTTATTTGTCCTTAATGGGCCATTGCCGTCTCCGACAACGGTTGTCCCCCCGCCAATTCAATTTTTTTTCTGAATCATAGAACTTCTGTACGAATTTTAAAACTTGGTTTCTAACAAAACTATACCTAGAATTAAATTCTAGGCCTTGTTTTGTTAGAAACCAAGATGAAAAATCCGTATAGAAGTTGAATGATGAGGCAAAAAATTTTGAATTGGCGGGGGACAATCCAAAACAGGTGGCAACCGCCCTTACAGCTAACGAAAAAGTTAAGAAAAACGATATTTTTTACAAAATGGAAGGTTTGGCGAAGTGTGAATTTTTTAACTTTTGCTTATTTGTCAAATATTTCGCTGATCAACCGGAAAGGACTGGTATTATTGGAAAGAGCTTTTTCTAGCGAGTAAAATGAGCCATCATATGATGAAGGTTGATTGAATAAAAAGGTAGCCAGAGCCATTTGAAGTTTTTTAGTAAAAAAATAAAGTATAGTCGATTTAAGGACACCCCAAAAGTTCGTTCCCCAGCTGGGTCCGACACTTTTTTAGCTCGATTTTCGAAGCTTTTTTTAAATTCTGTTTTGACAGTCTGGTCGTAAATATCGCAAGGATGCCGGTTTTGCCGATCGTTTTTTAAAAATCATGCACTTTCATCATTAAAAAAGCAAAACCTCGATTTAAGGAAGGCTTTTTCTAAAATCCCTGTCCTTAATCTAGGGTTTGCTTTTTTAGAAGAAAAAGTTTTTGGATTTTGAAAAACGATCGGCAAAATCGACATCCTTGCGATATTTGCGACCAGACTGTCAAAACAGAATTTTAAAAAAGCTTCGAAAATCGAGCTAAAAAAAGTGTCGGACCCAGCTGGGGAACGAACTTTTGGGGGTGTCCTTAAATCGAGAGTCGACTGTACCTGAAAATTGACTATTTTAAAAGGCATTTTCTGAGAGAATGATAAACCGACTTACTACGATTTTTTTCAAAAATTTTCGGTGATGTCTATTGTGTTCTGCTACTCTTTGTGAGCAACTTTGAAAAAGACAGTCCTTATGAAACAGGCATATTGACCGAAATATATACATTTTGAAAAATACACTCAAAATTTATTCTTTATTTTTACCATTCTGGTATAAATGTTGATTTTCACTTGTTTTCACACAGCCTTCTGGTAAAATTTAGTGTCAGTAGAACCGACTTGAGTTGCGATTTGTTTTGAGGTATTGTACTGCTAATATTTCTCATATAAAATTCAGAAACACCCGCTTTTTTGAAAAAGGTGTTTTCCAAAATTTAAATTTTCGTAAAAAATGCCAATTTCTCCATTTTTTTTAATATTCCGACCTGACTTTTATTGGAGATTCTGATTCAGCATTTACAACTGAACAAGTTGACCAAAAAAAAATTTCGGCTCGAGGGTGAATTCGAAGTTCGTTGAGCAGAAAAAAAAGTTATGCGAAATTTGTGTGAGGAATTTCGTGTGAGATGGAAACTTCAAACGGCTATACAAAGGCTGTACAATACCTTAAAAGAAAGCGCAATTCAAGCCGGTTCTAATGACACCAAATGATCACAGAAGACTGCTTGAAAATGAGTCCACATGAACTGTCTTTTTAAAAGTTGCTCACGAAGAAAAAAAAATCATGCTAAATCGTTATTTATGACTTTATCATTTTCTCAGAAAGTCTCTTTTAAAATGCATGCTTCTCAAACATTTTCTTATTAAAACAAGAGATCTCAACGGTTTCGGACTCCCATGAAATTTGCTACAAGATAGATAAAAAAGTAGAAAAAATTCCGGTATAGCCAGGTCGGGGTTCATTCTTACAAATTATATCTTTGAAGTCATAATATTATGGCCTTAAGTCGTAATTAATATTACAAGCCGTATCATAAGTGGGCACATTTTCCTAAAACTGGGCACTTTTTTACTCAATTTGGGCACTTTTTCACTCAACTTGGGCATTTTCCCGTATCGTCGATTCGAAATGGACATTTCAGAAGTTCGCCGCCAAAAGTGGTGATTTTGCCGCAAATTTTCTTTCGCATTTTTTTGAAATGTTCTTCTTTTTTAGTGTTGCTCTGCCTTAAAAAATTTCAGCCTATCATTATCGAATACGTTTTTGCAGATCTCTCAACATTTTTGCTTGCAATAAGTCATGATGACAACGGCCAAACGACAGTATGGAATGCTTGTGTTTATTGCTGCTTGCGTTTTCACCACAGGTGCTATAGGTATACCCTTTCTATTTTCAGTAAATCTTGCAGCAAGCCTTCCTGTTTCAGGATTCGTTTTCTACGACGAGAAGACACAGCGCATAAGGAGGCAGGAAGGTGTCAAGCTTCGTATTCAGCAGCAGAAGCAAAACATAGAAGAATATGAACAGCAGAAGATGCTCTTTGAGAAAGCCAAACAGAAATAGTTCTCATCTTGTATGATAGTAGTTCATTAATCTTGTGCATTGTGATTAATGAAATTTTTCTTTATGGGTTTTTCGGCTCTGTACGCATTCGCGCGCCCCCTAAAAGTACCGTATCCGCTCTAATTATAGACCCCTCTCTAATTATAGACCCCCTCGACTTTGAGGGTCTGTATCTTGGAGGAGAGAAAATATTTTGCAAATCTGTTTGATACGTTTTCTTAACTCCCACGAGCTCTACCGATTCCACTTTTTAGATTTTGGTTGAGCACCGAAAATTTCGAGATCAAATTTAAAATTTTCCGATTTTTAGGAGGTTGAAAAATTATAGACCCGGGTCTATAATAAGAGCGGATACGGTATGCCTCGATCCCCCATATTGATTTTAAAGTTTTCTTGTTGTGTTCTATTACGTCCTACGTGTTTCATGTAATTCAATGACGATAACGGGTTAATAGTCGATTTTAATGATTGCAAGGCCATTGATATTTTCAGGACAGACACTGTCTGTTGTGTATAAAATGAATTATAAATAGTACTTTGACATTTATTGCACTAAAAATATTTTTTCGTCAAATTCCTATATAAATGCTAAAAATAGGGAATGAAAAATTAAAAAAAAAAATAAAATTTTTAAACAACAGGGAGGACCAAGACAAAATTTTAAAAACCTCCGAAAAAATCCACAGGGGGTATCGAGGCATATTTTTTTAGGGCGGGTGCAAGTGCGCATAGAGCGGGTTTTTCTGTTCTCCATAGGATAAATTTATGGCACGATTGATATTCTATCATCTGCAATTTTTAGAGCTAGATGTGCGGTATAAGTGCTAGTTCGCCTACAAAAGTTGATCAAATTATTAGATTCTAATATTAGGAAGAAGAAACTCGCAGAAGAAACTTTTTAACTTTGGGTCTTAATATTGTGTAACCTCTAACTTTTCATGTCAATTATAGTCCTGAGAAGATAGTAGCGCAGATCGTCTTTTACGTTTTGAGCTGTTTTTAATCGAGGGCTCAGGCCAGAGCAACACCCTATAATGTTCCGTTGCTTTTTCGTAATACATTAGAATCAAAAATGAGTTTGAGGAAGGTTTAGAAAAAATGCGAAACATGATAACATGTGGTTAATCGATCGAACAACCTCTCGAGAAGTCTTTGAAGAGGACTAGCACTCCTACCACCACACCATGACTACTTCATAGGGAAATAATGTTCCGATATACTGTTGCGAAATTTCCCAAATTATCCGAATGACACAGCAGAACTTGAAAAAAAAGCTTGTTACTGTGAGACTACCTAAAATTGGAATGATAAAATATTCAAATGACGACCATCCTACTTCAGGTCATATCTCGGTAAACAAGCATCTTCTTCAAATTCTTCTTTTTGATTTTAATTTCCAAACGAGTCGTAGCTCCTGGGGGTGTCGAGAGAAAATTCACTAATACGTTTTTATTTTATAAACGTTGCAAAATTTTGGGGATAAAAGTAGCTAACTGGCCATGCACCGAGCAAAATTAAGCCAAAAAAATCCAAATTCATGTTTTCGGTGAAATTGTTTGGTATATTTTGGGTGCTCTGCGGCCGATGGACATCTAGAATGTTATTGGGACAAAATGTGCAAGAAATAGTACAAAACCCAGAATTAAAAAAAAAAGATCTTGTCCGAACCTCTTTTAAAACGGTTTTTAGGCTCTCCGTAGGACAAATCCCTATATTTGTCTGTTATCCCTGTTATCCAAATCTGTTATCCCTATGTTGTAGAGCATGGTCTGTTCCCTTGTGGATTTATTAAAAGTAGTGAAAAATGATGGCTGGGAGCCGAGATAGAGACAAAAACGTGTTTGAAAAATTGTTCGTGTCCCGCGGAGTATGAATAGAGCTTCTAAATATTTTTCTTAATACGTGCTTTTGATGAGCTGCAAAAGCAGTTGAAACAAAAATGAGTGTTCAAAAATTCTAAGGTTCATATAAAATCCCAGATTCCAATTTTGTCCTATCCTAATCCATAAAAAAGTTTACCATGGCACTTGGATAGACCCGCACTATCAGCATCGTATGAGCTCGTGAATGGCTCGGCGATCATGTGTGGAAAGGTGAACAGAAAACTGCCGAAGGCCATCAGAGCAAGGCCCGCACTGAGTACTGTGGACTTGGAGTGCCTGCCACCAAATAAGACACCGGAATGCAGAAGAGTACGTACCCGAAATCGTAGAACTGCAACTAATAATTATTTTAACTAGAGTCATACAAGCTGTTTCACCTGCATAATCCTGCCAATGGTTGAGGTGCTCAGGTGGAATCGACGTTCAATGGTCGAAATGCTCGACGGAATCAGCCATTGACCAGCATGCCTTGGATGGCACAGAACCAGCACAACAGGAACAGCATCCAGTTTTTGGTGGCGAAACTCTGCAGCCACTCAGGTCTGAAAGAATTTTATGTGATAGGAAGTGAGAAAATTACGGTAAAAAACGCGAGGATGTTTTTGAGGATGTTTACAGTTGGATGTGCCGAAAATCGCTGAAAATATTCTGGAAAACCACCAATTTACCGACTGTTTTTTTTTGCTTTTCAATTTTGCTTCTCAAAGGAAATATCTCCCTGCTATAGAGAAACTCTAAAGTAAAAAACAATATTTTTGTTTGGTACCTCTTGTGGTCCGGGTCATGATTATCCAAGGACATCTAAAGAAAGCGTCAAATTACGCTGCCGATTAAAATAAAGTTTGGATATGTTGCAGCTCTCCCCATTGATTACCGATTTTTTAGGCTCCTGACCGATAGAAATCTCCAATTTCACCTAGGATTCTCTGCAACAGTCGTAAAAAATCGTAAAGATACCCGAAAAAAATTACACAACACCAGTTACTAGGAAATAGTCAGAAATGGACCGGGAAAGCTACATAGCTAGTTTTTTTTAAAAAGTAGTCGCGTATTTGTGACGCTTGTACATACCAAGATTAAAATCACGCATAGACTAAGTAAAAATCATGTTTTCCCTGATCCAAGCCATAGGTGGGAAATTCAAGAAAATTTTCCATCCATCGTCTCTATCCCCAGTTTTGTTTCCCACTTTTGTGTTAAAGACCCTACTCGAGCCAAATCAAAAACCTGCCCACCTCCACTTGCCCACTCCACACTGACTCTCTTTGGCCATAACATTAATCTCTTTCTCAATAAGCTCGATCTGCTGCTGTTTTTGGCGTTCGTCCACCGTCGAGCCCCACTGCCTGCTGGAGTTGCGATGCTTAGGTCTTTTGGCAAAAGGTGGCCCGGAACAAAAACCATTGCTTCGGGTGCCACTGAAACACAATCTTTACTTTACCGACTGGGTTTATTCAAAAAAAATACCGCAAATGTCCTTTGGTTCTTCCACTTGTAGGTACCTCTGTGCCAACCACACCATTTGTTTGAGCTAATGGAGAAGTCTGGAAGTAGTTTTGATGATCAGCCACCTCTTTCCTTGACTTGCCGACCATGGGAGAGTCGTAGAAGACCTTGTCGGTTGGACTGCTCTTTGCTGGAGAGGATATATTGTTCCTGAGCAGGCTTTCATTCCTGCAAAAATATTAGGGTTACAGTCAGAAGCACCTTATGCTGATTTTTTTAGTTTTTATTATGATCTTGAGGAAAACATTGTCAGCTCAAAAAAATTCCTGATTTCTTTGAGTCTATTATTTTTTACAACTAATTTTATACGAGTCATTAGCAACCAGACATTTGTCATTTTTTCGAAACACGATGAACCGCCTAAAGAGGAATTAGAGATACTGGGTTTTAGAAATGAAACTAAGGTATACAACCTAAGTAACAGCAGGATGATCAGCGCCTTACCGAAACCGGAACGATTCTTCTAGTTCACATAGCAAGACTGCCAATAACCAAAGATGCGTTTAACAAATCACAGGGTTCCTACATGAGCTGATTTCTCAGCATTTGGTTAATTTGAGTCAAAATACTGATATTGGACGACTCTGACTTTGGAGTCCTGAGAAACCGCAGTTAAAATTGTAAGTGTCACGAGACGAAAACAAAAAGCTTTATTCTAGGAAATGTTTCGTCGGGATGGTGCGACAGATATCTTTGTATGGCGACCGGACAAATTCAGATTTTTTGTGAAAATGCTGCGCGATAAATTCAGACATTTTTTCGTTAAATTCGGTCGAAACAACCGAATTTACCGAAAAAATATCCGAATTTGTCGCGCGACAAAATCAGAGCTCAAACTTACGACGGTCTCAACAACCGTGTTACCTCTAATACGTGCTCTCTGCTCTATGAGCATAATTGCTGCCCGGCCGGGTCGATAATTAAAATAAAGCCAATTAAAAATAAAGTGGGCATGAAAATTGGGGTCAGAAATCGAGGTAAAAAAATCTGCTTCAAAATTACAAAGAACCGCTTTAAAGGACTTCCACAATGAAGATAGGAAGTCAGATGTCGAGGTCCTTGTGGTCCCCAGCTGCGCGAGTTTTCATCATATTTTGTTTTTGCAAAGTGATTAAGCAAAAAATAAATTCACAAAAATTTGGAAAGAATAAATGAAATTTCAAAAACGTAGTACAGTCTACTCTCGCTATACAGCCAAACCTCGGTTGTCTGGCACCCCTACGGACCGGCCGCAGCGTGCCGGATATCCGAGGTGCCGATAACTGGAGTGCCGGATAACTGAGGTGTGACTGTAGTAAGCTCTCGCTATAGTGAGGTTTTTTGCTGTCCCCAGCGTCCGCAGTATAGCTTGAGTGGACTGTACCGTCATCCGACTGGCTATATCCATTATGGGAAATTTCCGCGCCTAGTCTAGCTCTTAAAACGGACGAATTTTTTGAGCGTTACAAAGGTTGTTTTTTTTCGTCTACGCCCAAATTTTAAGATTGCTCCTTTACGAGCTGTCTCAAAATTACATAAAGTTTTCAACGATTCGCTGAAGCCACTACGAATTTAAATATTTTTGTAATTTTTAGTCCCCATAGGGTACGCTGTATTTATTCAACCGTATTTTAGCATATGCAAAGCAGTCTCTTGCGAAAACAAGCGTTGTTATCGATGTAGGCATCATTATACTTGTCTGCTATGAAACGTGGCAAATTTTAGGCGAAAAATGTCTGAGGCAGTCCATTTCGATTACTTGGTCATTGGAGGGGCAGCGGAGGCATGTTTTTTCCTTATGTCTACTTCTCTGATTGTCATTTCGGCGCTACTATAGAATAAACATCCGCCCCCCCCCCCAAAAAAAACCGACCTTTTAAAATTGCTGTAACTACCCTTGCAAACAACAAGTTTAGGCTTAGCCCTTAGGCTTGGGGTAGGCCAGCGTACGGAAGTTGTGACTAATGAAGAGTTTGCGCACATTTTGCGGGGTCTGGGACATAAATTTGGGTACTTTTTACTTAAGTTTTGAAAGGTCGGATTTTGGGGGGGGGTATTCTATAGTAGGGTCGTCATTTCTTTATTCTAGGTATTGCCAGTGCTCGTCGCGCTCGTGAATTTAATGTCTCAGTTGCACTGATCGAATCTAGTCGTTTGGGTGGAACCTGCGTAAGTATTGTCCTGTTTCTTCGTGATGATCAGATGAAAATTTAGGTTAATCTTGGATGTATCCCGAAAAAAGGTTGCTTTTGAGATCAAAACTTTTTTGATTCATTATGTGGTAGGTTATAATTTCATCTAATAATTTCAGTGATGGTGAATTGCGCTCAACATGCTAACACATTCAAGTAAATCGTGCGTCAAATTTCTTAATTAAATTAGTTTCGTGCTTTCAGGACTTTTGCTGATTATGGGTTCAATGTGACGTGCAACGGTTTTGACTGGAGGTATCATACATTTGTTGGAGAACTATTGTCTACTTTATTTAGTGTCATGCGAAAGAATCGTGACGACTACATCAAGCGCTTGAATGTGATCTATGAGCAAAATCTCAAAACGGTAATACCCCTGTTACTGTGAGCTCTCTAACTCCTGTGTTTAGTCCGGTGTGCAACTCATCCAGGGTACTGCTTCATTCGACGAGGATGGTTCCGTGTTGGTCGCTGGCAGAAAATATTACGGGAAGCATACTCTTATTGCCGTGAGTCATTTTTTTGCCTGTCAGTTATTGTATAGTTGCATAGGTTGGTGGTCTTCCTTCGTTTCCACAGATGTCCCTGGAGCAGAGCTAGGTATAAGCAGTGATGGATTCTTCGAGCTGACTGAATTGCCAAAGTAAGCCATCCTTTCAGTTCATCTTTGAATCGTAACGTGCTTTGCAGAAAGTCCGTTGTTGTGGGAGCTGGATACATCGCTATTGAATTGGCTTCAGTCCTAGCGGCGCTTGGTTCAGGTTTTTGAACTTCAAAAAGTTTTATTCTTGATGTTATTATTTGCAGAAACACATATGCTGATTCGCCATGACACCATGTTGAGGTCCGATTTGTCATTGCGCAATTTGGGTGTTAATGGCTCGCTGTTTTAGGTCTTTCGATGAAACAATGAGTGAGCAGATCACAGATTTTGTCAAGAAGGGACCAATAAAACTACATGCCAATGCTACAGTAAACTTTTCATTTTTGTCGTCTAATTTCGTCAAGTGATTTTAGGTGAAATCAATCACGAAGAATACAGATGGAACCTTGAGAGTAGAGACGGTAAAATTTTATTTTTGGTCTCTCCTCTACATTCCAAACTATCTCTTTCCAGTCTACCGAGCAAATCAATAATGTCACAGCTTTGATCTGGGCCATAGGTCGTCATCCGAATACCAGTACTCTAAATCTTGCTAAAGGTAAGTCAGATATTTTTATTCCTGAGCACATCTGTCTTTTGCAGCCGGTGTGTCTACTACTCCTGAGGGATTCATCGAAGTAAGTTTTTTATGTTTCGTACCAATTAATTACTTATCTGATTATATATTCACGTTTTAAGGTCGATCCATACCAGAGTACTACCAAGAGCGGGTGTATGCAGTAGGTGATGTTTGCGGAAAGGCTCTATTGACTCCGGGTAAACTTTTTCGAGTACCGTATTTCCTGTAATAAGGCGGCACCCTCTAATAAGCCGGCACCCCCAACTTCGAGGATCTATATCTCGGAGCAGAGTAAATATTTTGCTTATCTGTTTGTTGCGTTTTCTTAACTCCACGAGTTCTACTGATTCCAATTTTTAGATTTTGGTTGAGCACCCAAAAATCTCGAGATTGAATTCAAATTTTTTGGATTTTCGGGGTTTGAAAAATAAGGCGGCATGCCGCCTTATTACAGGAAATACGGTATTAGTTTTAGTTAATGCGTTTATTGTCTTTCATTTAGTTGCCATCGCCGCTGGTCGTCGTCTCTCCCATCGTCTTTTCAATAACGAAAGCAGCAACAAGCTCGATTACGAAAACGTTCCTACCGTGGTCTTCAGTGAACCTCCATAGCTACAGTTGGTTTGACGCAAAGTAAGTCACTCACGTTTTTGTATTATGGATTTACGTAATTTGTGCTTTGCAGAAGAAGCTGAAAAAAAATTCGGGAAGGAAACTTAACCATCTACACAAGCAAATTCGGAGGTGTTTATTATGCCGTCACCAGCTACAAACAGTAAGTTCTCTTTGTTACGCTTTTTGCTTTCATGTACTAAAGCCATTTAGGCAATGTACCATGAAGTTGATCTGTGCTGGAGTGGACGAAAAGGTATGATTTTCGGTATAAGGGCTGCGTTTGATTATAGTCTATTTAGGTCGTAGGGATTCATATGATTGGCAAAGGAGTCGATGAAATGCTGCAAGGATTCGCCGTTGCGCTCAAAATGGTAATCTTGCTCTATTTAACTTAGCCTTACTTCAATTTTCCCCTTTCAGGGAGCCACTAAGAAACAATTTGACGAGTGTATTGTAAGTTCTTTCATTAAGACATTAGCCAATTACATCCATCGTAATTTTCGTTCAGGCGATTCATCCTACATCTTCGGAAGAGTTGGTTAGTCATCTTGCACGTAAGTCATCCGTCTTATCTACCGTATTTAGGTAACAATGCGTTTGGAAAGAAGCCCTGAAAAGAAGTGAACATCAAATACATAGTGCAGGAATACAAATTGAATCGAACTCCGTTAAAATACTGTTTGTTTGTAATAAATTATTCTTGTTATTTCGTCCTGTTCGGTATTGTGGTTTCTCTGACCCTCTATTATGTAACCTTAACATTGCAACTTGTTCCTAACCTAGGCTAATAAGTTTTGGTTAAAAGTTAGTGAGTCAAAGTTGTCTGGTTGTGGGCCTGAAAGATGACGTAAGTGCGGACCTAAGCATTTTTACCCAAATTCATTTTATCAGATATTGCTTGTCAATTCCTCATTTTGAAGCCCGAATCTTAGCTACTAGGTGGTAACAAAAGAATGAAATTCTTTGTAATGTATAAAAACTACAGTTCTTCCCATGTTAAAAACATGCTAAATCTCTAGCTCAGGTCTATACTTATTGCTGAACTGCCTCAACGTCTGATCTCCTGCTTGACACTTCATCATCATGATTGGAGTTGTTGACTGAAAGCCTCGATTTAGAGTTACGAGTCTTCTTTCGAGTATCGAGAGTTCGAAAAGCATTTAGAAAGCATTCTTTGTGTTTAAAAGTAGTAATTATCTAAAATGCAACTCGGAAAAACTCGAGGCCTTGAAAATTTTTAGTTTCGAATCGGCTCCAGGCTCCGAAATATCCGGGGCCTGGAGTCGTGAATTTCGAAACATGGAAAACTGTAATCCTAATTGAGTCATCATGGCATAGGTCCACATAATACCCTGAATGTAGGGATTAAAATCCATGCTAATCTGCAGGAATTTTTAAAACTGACTTTGAGGCGACTCATACTTTGAATTTGACTTTAATTCCCTATTCCAGTTTTTCTCGTTCAAGCTCATAATCTGCTAAAGAAATATGGCAAGCTACCGTGTGGGTTCAATGCAAGCGCTCCTGATGGTGGTGGCGGTTATACTCGTGGCTCTTATCGCGGAAGTGCTAACATATGGCGCCCAAGGAGATGACCATGCAGCCGGAAACAGCGGATCTTATTGAGGTGGAGCTCCACGTGGTGGTTATGGACAGCGTGACAACAGTTCCAGCGGCGGAGAGGCTTTCGTGGAGGACGAGGAGGTTATGGTCAGCGAGACGAAAATCAAAGCGGAATCAGTGGCTATCGTGGCGGCTTTTCTCGTGGTGGTGGAACTGAAAGCTATTCTCGTGGCGGAGGCACTGAAGGCTATTCTCGTGGTGGAGGCGCGGAAGGCTATTCTCGTGGCGGAGGCGCTGAAGGCTATGGTCAGAGTCGTGGAGGCGCTTTTCGTGGTGCTACAGAAGGCCAGAGCTACCGAGGCAGTGGAGAAGGGTATCGTGCGGCAACCGTGGAGGCAGCTTCAACCGTGGAGGTGGAAGTCAGGCTGATGGAGAGCAGAGCGGAGGCTATCGAGGTGGTGGGCGTGGTGGATACTGTAAGTCTTATGGTATAGCAAAGATTAAAATTAAAGTCTTATTCTGATTCAGCGAACCAAGGCTCT
Source organism: Ditylenchus dipsaci (assembly GCA_004194705.1). Lineage (NCBI taxonomy): Eukaryota > Metazoa > Nematoda > Chromadorea > Rhabditida > Anguinidae > Ditylenchus > Ditylenchus dipsaci. The sequence goes on from SADC01000251.1 coordinate 339,368, forward strand.
CAGGATAACCGTGATTTGGCTGATCTCAGCGCAACCTCTTCTTATCAACCGAGTATGTCATTTTTCTGTGCCCTCATCATGGTATTCTTATTTTTATTTTAGCTGAGGAAGAGAAAGCTCGGCTTGCTGAATGGGATGCCACTCCAGTCACCAAGCCGTCGCCATTCGCAGCCTTTAAGAAGCCTAGTGTTGTTGAGTCAGTTCCTCCGAAACAGCCAGAGCCAATAATCCAGTCAATTGTGAACCCGAAAGTCGATGAGCCTGTGGTTGAGGCAGCTACTACCGTGCACGGTATATGTTCAGTGTTGATACTCTGGAATTTCACTATAATGCTGCTATTTAGATCGTAACAATGTGGATGGTTCTGTCAGCGGCACTTCACTTTCCGATAAGCTCAAGAACCAAATCGCTGCTGGCGTGGAGATTACGAGAATGTCGTACAGCAGCCTGTCATTGCTGCAGTCTCTGTCACAATCGACAAGGGTAATATCTCTACTAGTTTCAGACTTCATTTTACCTGTCAGAAGTTATAGAAGTTTCTGGGGCTGTTGATGCTATTGCTACTGGTGCCATCTTGAACAAGCTTTCCAAAGTTCTGGCTGGCGTTGAGAATGTCGTTGATGTCATGAAGGAGCCTATTCCGGAGGATCCAGTGAAGCGTTCTACAGTTCCGACTCCTGAAGTGGATGTAACTGGTTCTGCCAGCGGCTTTGTGCGTGATATCACTCAAGGTACTCTTTTTCCTGCTGAATGGAATAATATTCACTACTTTGACTTTACAGATGATTTGGTGAAGTTGGCTGAAATCTCTGGGACGTTCAAGAATGCCTTTCGAAGCTTCATGAATTGGTGGTCAGCATTCTCTGAATAGCTTCTTCGTTATATTTTCAAACCTGTTTGTTGTTGACCTTTGGTCGCCGTTTACGAATAAATTTCACTGTTCTTTGTAGTTTCAATGTCTTATTGTGGCGCATGTCTTGTTGTGCCAGACATTGTGGGCGTGGATTTTTTACTTTTGGACTTTTTTTTGGCTTAAAAGTCACCTTTTTTCGCTTGCGGATGCTTTTGGAAAGGTCAATATTTTTTGCCGCGAATGTGACCTTCTTTTATTGCCAATTTTGCCGCAAATAATTTTGCACCAAATTTGCGGCGAAAAACAGTAGCATTTGGCGCAAGAAAAGCATATTTGCGGCGGAAATAAGTATATATGCGGCGGAAAAAAGTATATTTGCTGAAAAAAAACTATTGTCCCTATTAGAAATTCTGCGATTTTTCTAGTAAAATGGTATATCAAAAGCGTCAAAATTAGTTTCGAAAATTTTCATGCACGTGGCCTTTCTGTTCGACGATTTAAGTTTCAAAGTTTTTAAATTCCACATTGACAACTCTAGTGGGACACGGTCAATTAAAGGACCTTGTCTCTTCCTAATCATGGAAATTTGAAAGGTTTGAATTCGCGCGGGACCACACACATTTTGCCAATAATAATTTCTCGCGAGACAAAAAATGTGTCTCGCGAGACAAAGTCACGTAACATGTCTCGCGAAACATGGTGCTTTTTGTCTCGCGAGACAGACGGACCCGCGAGACAAAAAATTTTTTTCAAACAACAAGGGGGACCAAGGCAGATTTTAAAGTTTTTTTTCGAAATTTTTAAGATTGTGTCCGAATCACTCCAAGCCATCCCAAACCATCCGAACTACTTTCAAACCGCTCTAAACACCCTAAACCAATAACAAACCATAAAATAGAAATTTCGACCCTACTAGCGAATACCCCCTCCAACGATTTTCACTTTTTTTACTTTAGTAAAAGTACCCAAATATATGTCCCAGACCCCGGAAAATGTGCGCAAACTCTTCATTAGTCACAACTTCCGTACGCTGGCCTACCCCCAAGCCTAAGGGCTAAGCCTAAACTTGTTGTTTGCAAGGGTAGTTACAGCAATTTTTAAAGGTCGGATGCTTGGGGGGGGGGTATTCGCTAGTAGCGCCGAAATTTCTTAAAAATAAAAAATAACCATTTTTCCAACTTAAAATTGTGTGGGGAATTAGGATTGTTAGAACCAAAATCAATATTTCACCCACGCAAACCCACAACGTGAGTACCTCCTGACCAGGTGGATATCCCCCTGGATGGCCTAAAAATAAAAAAATCAGTTTAAGTAAAAAATCCATTTTTGCGAACTAAAAATTTGTGAGGAATCGGGTTTGTTGAGACCAAAAGTACGATTCAACTTACCCAACCCCAAACCTGGGGTGGCTACCTCTAGGACAAGTTAATATCCAGGTAACCGCAGAGTAGGGGTATATTCACCCAAATGACCTGAAAATCCAAATGCTTGTCTTTTAAATCTAAAATTATGGTAAAAAAAGTATGCACCCAGGTGGATTCAAACTAGCATCTTCTAATTCACCCCTTAAGCTACGTTAACAAACTGCGACTCTTATGTGGACACGAAAGTCGGAGGCGGAGGCGCAGGTGTTCAGGCGCAGGCACATACTGTGACTCCGCCTCCAACTCCGTCTCCGACTACCTATGTGAACACTCGTGTTCACGCGCCCTCCTCCGCCTCCGACTCTTGTGTGTCCACATACAGTAGTCGGAGTCGGAGGCGCGCCTCCGACTACTCAATTTTCGCATATCAAACATGTTTGATTTTTTTTAAATAGCAAAAACATTTTTTCGCATAGTTTGATGTTCCTAAGGTGAAATTGTAAAACCAAACGTCCCAAATCACCAAAAATCACGTCGAATCACCTTGGACTATTTCAAACCACCCTTAAAATAACAACTCAAAAATTTATAACTCAAAAATATAACTAAAAATTGGTGCATAGACGTTTCGCCCCCTTTCGGACATTTGTCCAAAAGGGGGCGAAACGTCCCGTTACCAAAAAATTACTCCATAAAATGGGGTTTTACCACTGTCAAACCATCTTCAGCATGCTCGAAATAGTTCAGAAAATTTGTTTCGAGACCCGAATACGTTAAAAAATTTTTGATCCAAGTGAACGACCACTTGGTTTGGTCACTTAAGATGGAGTTCTGAGCGATTCTAAGGGGTGATTTAGAGGTTGCTGGTTCGGATCCACCTGGGCGGATACTTTATTTTTATTATAATTTTGAGTGTTCGAGTAGTGTAGAGGTCCACATACTCATCACCAAGGTTGCTGGTTCAAACCCTCTGGGTGCAATCAGTCCCGAGTAGAGGACCTTGATTCATGGTCCTGGTCACTAGGTGCTTAACGAGGTTCAGGGAGCATAAGCTGCTTTAAGATGGTTCGGGTTGATTTGTGTTTCTGGAAAATTCGAGTGCAGATTTGACAATTTCTAGGCCTTAGTGTGTGGAAATAGCTGCATTGCGACTATTTCGAGTGAAAACAAAGTGATTATATTAAAACTCTACACGAAAAAGGCAAGAATGATACAGAAAGATATTATAAAGACGACCAACAACGACACAACAACCAAAAAATCAACTGATTGAGCACTTAAGCAAAAAACAAAATTGTCTCGCGAGTCCATCTGTCTCGCGAGACAGGGCAACTACGTCTCGCGAGACACCGGACATGTCTCGCGAGACATTATGTTATGTGACTCTGTCTCGCGAGACAAAAAAAAATGTCTCGCGAGACTCTCGAGTAATTTTGTCTCGTGTCTCGCGGGAGTCTGGGGAGGGTTTAAAGGACCTGACCTCTTCCTAGTCATGGCAATTTGTAATTTTTGTATTGGCGGGGTACCATTTATTTTTTCCGTAATTATTTTTTTTAAATGCGAAAATATTTTTTTTATTAAAAGTTGCGTGTCTATTTTTGATGTGAGTTTTTTCCTTTCGGTTCTTGTTGAAATTTCTTGTTGTCTAGGTGATCCCGCATCTCTACCTAGGTCCAGAGTGAGCTGCGTGCCATTGTATTAGATAAGTTTTCATTTCTTTACCATCGCCGTCTCTTGCTTTTCTCGTTTGTTTTCAGGTGTGGTTTCTGGCTCAAGTCAAATAGCTTTGGTGGACCGTTTCGCAGTGCGAAAAATCCGTATAAATGTCCAATGTTTTGTTTGTAAGCTTTGTAATTTAGTGTACAAAATCCAGCAGAAAATTTAGCTCAATGCAAGGCTTCAAAGGTCGTACCCAGCTTAGCATATTGCATTTCAACTTTCTGAGAGCGGAAGAAATGACAGGAAAAGAAAAGTTATCAGAAGAAAACCAGTCTTTTCAAAAGCAGTAAATGGGATAGTGCGAAAGAATATCAAGGAAAGCGTTTATCACTCATGGAAAACGACCATCGTGAGAAAATCGCTAGAGGAATGCGAACATGCAACGATGAGAATTCCTGAAGCTCAGCTAGATTTTATTGACGGATTAGACATACAGGAAAGTGGCGAGGAAACAATCCCAGATTATCTAGAATGTTATGTGGAAAATGACACAACTTATTTGACAGATTCTTTTGATGAATACGATTATTGAAACTGTAGAATAAATGCGAAGGAATGAATTACAACAGACGGCACACTGCAAAACGGTCCACCAAAGCTATTTGACTTGAGCCAGCAACCAAACCTGAAAACAAAACGAGAAAAGCAAGAGACGGCGATGGTAAAGAAATGAAAACTTATCTAATACAATGGCACGCAGCTCACTCTGGACCTAGGTAGAGATGCGGGATCACCTAGACAACAAGAAATTTCAACAAGAACCGAAAGGAAAAAACTCACATCAAAAATAGACACGCAACTTTTAATAAAAAAAATATTTTCGCATTTAAAAAAATAATTACGGAAAAAATAATGGTCCCCCGCCAATTCAAAAATTACAAATTGCCATGACTAGGAAGAGGTCAGGTCCTTTAAAAATAAATTGGTGAATTTGTACAAAACTAAGAACCATTCACTAGTCGAGCCCAACGTCGCTTGACAGTGCCAGATCGGACATCCTATCCGACTTTCGCTGCTCCACAACTGTCACTGAAAAATGCTACTTATATTGAATAGGATATAACTAGGGTTGTCGAGTGCTCGAAATTTTCGAGTCGAGCGCTCGATTTGACATTCGAAATTTTCGAGCGCTCGATTCGAAATTTTCAGCAGCTTCGCCGCCTCATTAATGGATTTTTTAGAAATAAATTAATCGAAACCATGGTTAATAGACCACACATGACCGCTTTACCACACCAAACTAATAAGCGGCCAAAAAACTATCATTCTTTGTCCATAGTTGTGCTTGATCAAACGGCGCAGATCGGAGACTCTGAGATCGTGAAGGGCACCGATCTGGCTTTTTTCGCCTCAGAAGGTCCCAATTTTTTGTTCGCTAACTTTTTCTTGGGCCTTGCCGATTTCAGGTGACCCGAAAGATGAGTTGTTGATCTACTCTTTGGCAGTCTAAGCTCTTTACCACAAGTGAAAATAGCCTTTCCACCGACTTTCTTAAACGATTTCCAAACTTCGCTTAGCATTTTTCTAAAACAAGAAAAATTCACCATTACATTCTTTTTTGTGTGCTGCAAGTTCCAAACTATAACTCGAAAATGAGCGCTCAAAATTCGAAAGCATAATTCGAATTTTTTTTCGAGCGCTCAAAATTCGAAATTTTTCGAACTTTCGAGCGAAAAGTTCGAAATCGAGCGCTCGATTCGACAACCCTAGATATAACGTTTCAAATTCAAAATGCAAACAAAACAATAATTCAAAAACATTATTGACAAAATCAATGTGGTCCCGCGCGCATTCAAACCTTTCAAATTGCCATGATAAGGAAGAGACAGGGTCCTTTAACTCCCTGTATCAATTCACTCCCGTATCAATTCACTCCCTGTATCAATTCACTCCCCGTATCAATTCACTCCCTGATAAATTCCCTGAACGAAACTATTTTAATATCAAATTTTAATTTTTTCTGTTTTCTTTACTGTAGTGATAAATTCTCGGCACTGAAAGTTGAAAGTAATTCACCCTAAAAGAGTACGTGGATGACCACAAAATGTTTTAGAATATGTAATTGGAACATGGTTTTGTAAATTGGGGCCTAACCCATGAAGAAACTCTGGTACGCATGCTTTTTCATGCATCTAGAGTCACTTTCGAGTGATTTGTGTCTAAGGTATGTGGGTGTGCGCATCTCAACCCAAGCGACCAAGGGGGCGGGGCGCAGGGGGCTTGATGGGTTAGAGATGCGTGCACTCACTTACCTTAGACATAATTGCTTTGCCTTTTGGTTATGTTTATTTTTAGGTATTGTTAAGAATGTGGTTGGTATTGTTAAGAAATGGCTTAGACCATACCCTCGATATAGTGTAACCTCAATATAGTGTAGATTTAATCTGGTCTTCCGGGCTTACACTCTATCGGAGTTTGACTGTAATTTAATTTATTTTTCTGCCGACTTCTGACTCAGAAGTTCTGAGTAAAGGGATTTTTTTGTTATTCCAATGGTCCTTATTGTCCTGCAGTGGCACAAATCTACCCTTGGTGGCTTAGACGTACTTTCAGTATGCGTATGTGGGTGTGCGCATCAGTCTTGACTCTCCCCCTCGATGTAGTAGTCTTGACTCTCCCTCAATGGTTTAGGTTACACTAAACTGTTCAGATGCACAAACCAAGTAGTCGTCCATTTGGTGTGATTTATTGTATCTATTCATCTTTACATATCTCTTTTCACCTAAGTCATCTGAGCATCAGATACCTGGGGTACTACTGCCAGGCACACATACCTAAGTACCGATACCTAGGCACAACAAGCTGAGCTTGACCTGGGTACTCTATTTTTTACGTTTTTGGGTTCCAAAACTTGTTTTCTGCACTAATTCGAGCATACTAAAGATGGTTTGGCAGCAGTAAAATTGCTTTCTAATGGTATGTTTACAGTTTTCGTAAATCTCGCGAAGCCTAATTTTAGTACTGTCAACCCACCTTTAGAATGCTTGAATCTGTACAGAAAATAGGGTTTGGAACTTTAAAACATAAAAAAAATCGATCGAAGTGGTCGACCACTTGTTTTGTTGATACATGGGACATCTAGATGGATCAATCGTACCTTTTTAACGGTATGGGATAAATCGTCTCTCTTTAATGGGATGGGATCAATCGTCCCATGGGATCAACCGGCCGATAGGATCAATCGTCACGTACCGCTCTGGAGGGTGGATTGTGTACTTTAGCCAAAATTGTTTCAGGGAGTGAATTGACACGGGGAGTTAATTGACTAGGGAGTGAACTGACATGTACCCAACTCTAGTTATGTGTATATTACACGCGGCGCATTGCTTTTGTTTATTCTGTTGCTACCTTTTTATGAAGGATGTATACTTCTAAACAATAATCGTAAGGTCATTTTAAACTTTCATGGCTTTAACGGTCTAATTACTAGACTAAGTGCTAAGTACGAGATAATTTTCGGCTGGGTCCAACAATTTTTATCCTTTCTTTATAAAAGTCGTTTTTGAATTATTTGTTGGAAGTTTGCCCGTAGTAATACTAATAACAATTAACGCCTAGAATCAGCAGATATATTCCGATCATGGGGCCGGATCACCGATGCTAAAATCGCAGAATGCTAAAATTGCTGGTGCTAAAATCGCAGGGATTTTGTCAGTGAGACGTAAGACTGGTTTGCAAGAATACTAATTTTTTATTTAAAATTACTCACATATTAAAGGGATGGAGGGGGGGGCGGTAAACGGCGCCCGGACATTTTTCTTTTTAATGGACAATGTCGCCCGGAAGAAAGTCTTGTTAACCAAATTTTTGATTACGCATCGAGCTAATTTTTTCAGGATCAGAGCCTGAAAAAATGAGCTCGATGCGTAATCAAAAATTTGGTTAATAAGACTTTCTTCCGGGCGACATTGTCCATGAAAGGGGCATGCTCGTCGCCGATGGGAATGTTTTGAAAGGCGGATACCAGCGAAATTCAAACGAGAATTGATTTGACGAAATTTTGGAAAAGTCGAGGAAACATTATAACTCTAGTGGGGATTGAACCGACGACCAAATTTCGCAGTCAGCCGCCACTATTACACTAAGCTGCCAATGCTATTGAATGAAGAAAATTTTTTTTGATTACTTATTGTCCACAGGGTACTCAAATAAAATTTATTTGAAAATAATTCTCCTTTAAATTGACCTGGTGCTCGCCTTTCAAAATATTTCCATCGGCAGCGAGCATGCCCCTTTAAAGGGGCATGCATACGCTAAAAAGAGGTGATACCCGGGAATTCAAAATTTTTTACCAATTGTTGAACTTCTGTACGGATTTTTCAACTTGGTCTCTAACAAAACAAGGCCTAGAATTTTAATTTTGGGCCTTGTTGTGAAACCAAGTTGGAAAATCCGTACAGAAGTTCAATGATTAGGAAAAAATATTGAATTCCCGGGCACCAACTCTTATTAGCTTGGGTATGCCCCTTTAAAAAGGGACAATGTCCGGCCACCGGGGTAAATCTCACATATGCACACCGCAACCTCACACACCGCCTAGGCTCACAGGTTCTGACCCCCTGGGCGCACACCCTTTTTTATCTTCTTTTATTTACAAATTTGGTGTCAAAATGTTCCTCAAACTCTTGGCTATCCAACAAGATCATCAGCGCAGGTTTCACACCTGCTGCAGCTTATTTACACGCTGAAATAGGCTCAAATTCTGGGATTATCCTTTGACTGGTTAGATTAATATTTTCTGAATCGTTTTCTACAAGTCACACGTTATTGGTAAGAATGGCCAATATAACCGACCTTTCAGACTCAGTCTCTTGGCTGGTTCCAGGACGTGTGTTCACCAAGTAATCGAGTTTTCTTTGCCAAGACAATGGCAGGTTGGCTAGATCGCCTGGTGCTGAACGTGTTTCTGCTGACGGCGAGGAGCCTCCTTCTGCTGCATCCGAAGAGTTTTTCGTGCCTTAAATGGAAGATATAACACAAATTCAGGATGTTCCAAGAATTTCGAAGACTTTTTCGACCATAATTTTTTTAGGCGCAACCAACTCGCCAACGAAAAGCTGGGAAGGAGTAAGTTGTGCCATTTCAGCTTGTGTCCCTTCAGTTTGTGCCCTTTAAAAGGGGTACAAACTGAAACCGCACAACTTACTCCTACACGAAAAACTCGCCAATGGCAAAACTCGCCAATGAAATACTTGTAAACAAAAAATTCGATTAAACGGCTCTCCATAGCGATCATGAGGGCGTCCATTAAGTCGAATTTTTTGTTGCATTTTTGCCGTTGGCGAGTAATTTGCGTTGGCGAGTCGGGTGCGTCCCAATTTTTTTCAGTTATTTCTTTTTTTGCTTTTTAGCTCTTGCATTCTTCATTCGATAGATACATCAAACTTTTAAAAATTTATTTTGAAAATTCACGCTTGGCTCTTAAAGGGGCATGCCCACGCTAATAAGAGGTGGTGCCCGGGAATTTGAATTTTTTTCCTAATCATTGAACTTCTGTACGGATTTTTCAACTTGGTTTCTAACAAAACAGGGCCTAGAATTTAATTTTAGGCATGGTTTTGTTAGAAACGAAGTTGAAAAATCCGAACAGAAGTTCAATGATAAGGAAAAAATTTGAATTCCCGGGCACCACCTCTTATTAGCGTGGGTATGCCCCTTTAACACATTTCAGGTAATTTTAGAAAATGACAGGCATTTTGAAAATTTTATTTTTTCATGCTGACAGTGTTTTGAGTTTTTTTCAGAAGACCATATCTCAACAATCAAATATATAATTTTTCCTGTAACATGTGTTTTCTAGCTATTTAGCTGCGCTACACTATGGAACTTACAGCTTGTGAAATTAATAAAAAAAATCGACCATTAAATACTTTAACAGAAACTGAAAATTCCCGGATTTCAAATAGCATATTTTTTGTTCGTTTGACAATTAATTTTAATTTCTTGTATCAGTTTAAAAATGTTAATACACCATTCGATAGAGAAATTCCAGGGTTACAGATGACATATTGTTTAAAAAAAAAGTGAAATAAAAAATGGTCTTATGGTGCCCTTGAAGTGTAGTGATTTTTTTGGGGCATCCAGTAGAAAACCGGGTCCCATTTTTTTACCCGTTGCCTCAGCTCAACATATGATTTCGAACAAAAAAAATCTATAAAACGAATGCCTCCAAAAAGTCCCCGTTAATTTTAGAAAACAGACAGAACGGAAAAGGCGAAATCTTGACTATCGGTTTTGAAAATACTACACAGAAGTTTTAAAATGGGTAAAACGGAATTTTGCAGCAAATATTTGTTTTACTCTATTTTCTAAAATTTTTTTATTTTTATTCAAGGGTAATAACACCAAGTAGCCAAAAAATAAAAAAAATAATTTGGTTCATACTTTCACTTTTTTGTTCTCTTTTTTTTTCAGAGATGGTGCAATAAATAACACGTCACTAGAAACTAGAATCTTAGGGCTACATCATGGTGTTATTAATATTGAAAAATTTAAAAAAATTTAAAGGGGCATACCAGCGCGTTACACTGCAATTAAGGCGGAGATTGCTGGGGACCAGCAATTTGTTTCTCTCTTGACTATTTTCTATAAGCTTCGTACCTAATCCTATGAAATTTTGCTGCGCATTTGTTAAAAGTAGGAAGAGGTCATAAAGCGTGTAGCTCTGGATCTCAGTTTTCTCACAAGCTATCAATTGACTTAATGAAATTTTCAAAAATCGGAGAAAAAATTTATTGTATAGACCAAATTTTTACCATATGTTCCATACAAAGACCTTTTCTTTAATTTTTCGAAATCTCAGAAAGTCAATAGCTCGTAAGAAAGCTGAGATGCAAGGCTACACGCTGGTATAAAAACATTTTAAAATTAAATGAAAAAGTTGAAGAAATGTTTAAAAGAAATAATTTGAGAAGGTAAAAAAATAATTTGAGTGGGGAAAATACATTCAGCCTTTTGAAATTCCAAAAAACTGACCAGTTAGCCTATCAGAAGCCTTGTTCTGATCTCTCGCCTGCTGATCATTGTTCATTTGAAGCAGCAGCAGGAATTAAGGAAGAGAATATTGGCGAATATATACACACAGCGCACTTCAAAGCCCAACTTGGATTGGTTTGCTCCTTTTCAAGCTCAAATATTATCTGGAAAACAAAAAATCGATTAATATTTTGAGGGCACACAGGTGAGAAAATAGCAGAGCATAACAACAGCCCTATCCCCCTGCATTCCTGCTGTTAGCAGCGGCCAAAAACAATTGCCTCAATTTGTCGAAGGCTTGCTTTAAACACAAAACGCCAACATCAACAACAATTTCAATATTCTTTTAAATTTGTCTATTGCTAGCAGAGGCAAACGCAAGAAAAGACTTTGGTGGATTTTTCTTGCAAAACATTAGTCGTGGGCACAGGTTTTTTAAAAATCGAAATTTAAGGTGGGACCAAGGCAATTTCACGAATTTTTTTCTGAAATCCCAAATCTGCTGATGGCAAACATAATATCAGATTTGCAATGTAGTTTTCAAAAAAGTGAGTTTCAGGGGGGCAACGAACTTTGTGAACAACCTAATATAAGGTCATCAATAACGACTACATTTATATGTCCTAAAAAACGAGAAATATGCGTGTAGTCTAAATACGCCCTGAAAAGGTAAAATAAGCTTCAATATGCAAATATGCTCTAAAATAGAAAATATGCCAAAATATGCTGCATAAAACACAGGGATGCACGAGTTAAGATTGTAACGATTCCCATAAATTTTTGCATGCCACTTTAAAGGGACATTGCCGTCTCCAAAATTTCCTAATCATTGTACCTTTGTGCGGATTTTTCAACTGGGTTTCTAACAAAACTAACCTAAAATTAAATTCTAGGCCTTGTTTTTGTTGGAAACCAGGCTGGAAAATAGGTACAGAAAAAAAGAAGCTCAATGATTAGGCGAAATTTGTTGAATTGGCGGTGGACAATCCACAACGCGCGGCCATGGTCCTCTAACTAAATTCGAATTCGAAAAAACTTAATTTGCATTAACCGAAATTATAAAACAAGCTGAAAAGTACTATTCACTCAATCATAACGCAACAAAAAATGAAGAAAAAGTATATAAAAATGATAAGTCCTATCATTTGTTTATTTATGTTGCCATTTGTGCTACTCATTGCTTGGCCATGAATCACTACAAAAACACTTTTTGTCTTTATAAATGACAGAAATGTAAATTTGAACATTTATAAAGGCTATTGACATAGTTTTTCCTGTTTGAATGCATGATATACAAACCAGTGCATTACAAACAGCTTTTCGTGACCCAAAATAAGAAGCCTAAGCCAGATGTGGAGCCAAGGATTTGGACATACACAAATTTAGCCAACATCCCAACCAGTGATGTATGAGAGTCCGGAGCTAGAGTCGGAACAAATTTTTTTAAACTGAGATTTCAAAGCTTGAGCAGGAGCGAAAAATCGCAAAAAAAATTACTGCATCCAACCTACCCCCACTAACCTTAGTACAGGGCAGTGTTGTAAATCTCGGCACCGGCTAAACTTCAGGTACCTGTTTCTAGCAGTTTTTAATATCACTCAGCCTGGTGCCGCGGATCATTATGTAGCTCAGACATCGGCACCGGGCTAGAAACAAAAAAAATCATTTACCCCTTTTAACATAGCGGCACCGGCCTGATGCCGAAACAATTTACTAGGGAATTTTACGTTAAAATTGTTTCGTGTTTAATTTTTAAGATTATGACAGGACTGCGCGCACACCCACATACCTTAGACACAAATCACCCGAAAGTGACTCTGGATGCATGAAAAACATGCATACCAGAGTTTCTTTATGCGGTAGGTCCCAGTTAACATAACAACGATCAAATTTCATCTTTTGCGGAGTCAAAGTAACATTTGAGGTTGGTTTACCTTGGTTCCATAAAGCAGAAAGCCAAAATTTTTAGCAGAAAGCCAAAATAAGTCACAGGTTCGACTCCATCTCGGGTCTCACAGACTTTTTTATTTCGAAAAAGTGAAGATTTATTTCTGAACAAAGAACGAAATTTGTAAAATGGAGGCCGCGAAGAGGTACAAATATTTTTGGTAAATTTTGAAGAAAAATCTTGACTTTGAATTGTAAAAGGGTGGTATTTAATTTTGGCCAAAATGGCCATAGAATACTGAATTTTGGCCATAGATCTATGTTGGCCATAGAATATTGAAAAATGGCCATAGATTTTTGAAAAATGGCCATAGATTTCTGAAAATTGGCCATAGATTTCTGAATTTTAGCCATACTCGCTCGAAATCACGTTTCAACCACTTTTTAAGATGCTCTTTGACCTGAAACATCCTGAAAAGATGTTTTAAGCGTGTCGATGACACTTTTCCGAAAAAAAAAATTTCTGTAATTTTTCCGACCATTGGTCGCTCAGGGCAAAAAGACAAATTTCGGTCAAAAAAAATTCTCGGAAAATTGTCATCGACACCCTTAAAACATCTTTTCAGGATGTTTCAGGTCAAAGAGCATCTTAAAAAGTGGTTGAAACATGATTTCGAGCGAGTATGGCTAAAATTCAGAGATCTATGGCCAATTTTCAGTATTCTGTGGCCAATTTTCAGTTATCTATGGCCAAAAAAATCTATGGCCAAAATTAAATATTCTATGGCCAAAATTCAGTATTCTATGGCCAATTTTAAATAAAACCCATGGTAAAAACACTCTTCCTGCAAACAAAAAAAATAATCAAAAGCTTGTCAAAATGTTAAAAATAAAAAAGATTTGATTTTAATATGTATTGGTCCTTAAAGGGGGGGGGGCACGGTCCCTCAAAATGTGAATTGTGCAGGGCTCTCATCTCAAAATTTCAACAATAAGTACATTTTTGAAAAAAAAAAGATTTTGAACCAAAAAATAACTACATTTTACAAAACACGTTAAAATCGGCTCAAAAATTTTATTCTACAACAAAAGATAACATTTTCAAGCAAACAAAATCAAACAAAAGTTTCCAACTTCACGATTTTTGGCAATACGGCATAGACATTGATTGATCCCACGTACCCAACACTATATGGCGTAGTGCGTTTTTTCAAGGTCTAAGTATTTTTAAGGCCGTTCAAACGATAAAAACGGCCAAAAAAAGTGTGGGACGGACATTTTTTGAAAAAAAAAAAAAATTTCGACTGCCTCGGTAATCCTGTGGTTTTCGGTCTATTTTCGCCTTGGTCCCTCTGTAGTTCAGTCAAAGTAAACTCCTGATTCAGCGTCACCTTGTGAACGGTCCCTGGCGATGACGTTAAATCGAGAGTTGACATCATACCAAAAAAATTTTGCGCGCTTGAAGAAATTAACGAAGAACTGCGAAAATTTTGAACGGAGGTGTGCAAATAATAATGCGAATATTTTAATCTCTCAGGGTCAATTCCCAGTGGATGCATAACCTATTTTTTACTATACATTTTAGTAAGTTCGCTAACTTCTAGGGCCAAAAACTATCGAGCAATCGATCGCAATCATTTCCAACACTAATATACTGTCACTTACTGCCCTAATTTTGCAATTCCAAGCAAATGACCATCAAAATGGAAGAAAATCAGCCAAAATGATGCTTACTTAGCTTTATATCGCCTGAACCTTTGCCCATTTTGCTTTTTTTTCTCGACGCGTTTAGTAACTTTCTGGAGTCACAATTTTATGAGGAATTAGCTAAGAATATTTTTACATCAAAATCTCTGCAGAAAAAGTTAGGTGGCTAATGAAAGTTTGACCAGGGAAGACATGAGTACTTTTGACGGGTAGGATCAGTATTATTATTCTTAGTATTATTTCGGAACTGAAATTTTTTGCATCCAGGGGGATTTGAGCCTGAAAGTTCGAAATACTCGCATTATGATTTGCACATGATTCGCACCCCCCCCCCTTTAATTGAATTACATATTAATGGTCTAGAGAAAAAAGTTTGATTTATGACAAACGTAAAAAAGAAAAAAATCTAAAAGGTCAAATTCAAGAACTAAATTTCCGGCCGTAATCTCGCCTGTAAAAAATATTGCAGACACTGGTCTGCATAGCTCTGTTACTTCTACTACCAATAAAATAGCTAAGCTTTTTTGGTCGTCAAAGTAAACAAATTCTTGGGAACCATCTATTCCCCGGTTTAGCAGTAGTGGTGGTGGTGTTGTAAAGAAGGGGCATCAATAAACACTTGTCCAGTGTTGAAATATATCTAAAACAATTTTTGGGCAGAGTTGGTCAAAACTCTTATTTTAGGTTATGGAATACTTATTCGGATAGAACAAAACAAAATCATATTTCAACCAATTTTTGAGATTTTCCTGGGCCTTAAAGGGGGGGGGACTTTATATACGCATCGCCTTAGGTCACAGGTTCGACTACCACTGGCTGGAGACCTTATTTTTTTCTGCTTTTATTTACAAGTTTAGTGTAAAAATGTAGCCAAGGTACTGGGCTTTCATTTGAGCTATCATACAGATGAAAAGTTGGTATAAAGTTAGGGCTAAAATATAAAAAATCCAATTTGATGAAACCTCATTAGGACTATACCATTACTTTTCGGTAGTATCCTGAAACTGACGTTTTTCCCAATTTTAATTTACATTCTCATTTGCAACCTTATACTCAAAATGTAGACCTGCTTCTTGCCGTCATTTTCAGCATACAGTTGTATGAAATCATGTAAATTGAAATCGCGAAAAATCTCAGTTCCTAGTGCGCATCATTTTGGCTGGTTTCCTCTAATTTTGGTGGTCCTTTGCTTGGAATCGCAAAATTGAGGCAGTTGATGACAGCAAAGTAGTGCTGGAAATGGTTGCAATCGGTTGCTCGATGATTTTTGGACCTAAAAGTCAAAAAACTTACTAAAAAGTAAATTAAAACACCCTTAGAGGGACTAGAACTTTCGACAAAAGGCGATGCGTATATAAAGTTTCCCCTTCAAACATGTTAAAAAATGTTTTGAGAGTCCGGCCGACTTTTTTTTTTTAATTCGAAATTTGAGCTTTTGCTTTGAAAGGCCATCAGTCGAAAAATTTTGGCCGACAGCCGGAACCAGAGCGAAAAAATCCAAACCATACAGCACTGCTTGAGAGTGAGGGTGTATAAAAAGAGACCAAGAAAAAAGCTCATTCTTCAAAAAATTTTTATTCAGGTCTTTAAAGAAAAAATAACATCAATTCAATTTACGATTTATTAACAAAATTCGGGTTTATTATTTGGGGTTATTAACAAAATCTCAGATCCAGCGCTACAAGCTAGTGAAAAAATTCAAATTGTAACAAGAAATAAAATTAGAAAAGATACAATGGAGGATTGAAGAATTTTTACAAATATTTCAACTACAGCTTTAAAAAATATTTTTGGGAAAATTACCGTATTCACTCTTTAATCGCCCATGGGCGTTTATTTTTCAACCCTTAAAAAATCGGAAAAAAAATTTCGATTTTGAGATTTTTGGGTGCTCAATCAAAATTTAAAAAGTAGAATCAGGTAAACTCGTGGTAACTAAGAAAACGCAAAAAACAGATTTGCAAAATAATTTTTTTAAACGGAGATATAGGTCCTTAAAGGTGGGCGTTTATTAGAGGGTGGGCGATAAATAGAGTGAATACGGTAGTGCAGGTTTGATTCCCAGTGGTAGTCGCAATTTTTTTTTAATTTTGAAATTTCTCATTTTCATTATTCAAACTCAACAATTTTTCCACAAAACATAAATTATACATACCCACCAATAATAAAAAACAATTTATAACTTCACAAAAGCTGGAAATCCCACAAAATCAAGTAGCAACCCCAACAAAACCATCAAATTAGAAAAGAAGAAAAAGTTGAGGGTGGATTGTTGAAAAGGATAAATGTGAGCCATCCATCCGTCCCGACCGCAACAAACACTGGTCCCTCTCCCTCCACCCCTAGGCAATCCAGCCTGGGAAAATAGGCGAAAAGGAAGGAAAACAAAAAAAAACAAAGCACTAGCAGCAGCAATAGATATGTTTGATGATGAAGAAATAAAAAAGAAATTGCTGGCTGGCTCATTAGCACAAAGTGTATCTACCTCCCCCCCTCCCTCCACCTTGCCCCCTCAACAATAGAGAACATAACAAAAAGGCCATTTGACTTGAGCTCAACAACAATGAATACCTTCAGTCAGCCACGAAAACGGCTGTCTGCTTTTGCCAGTTGTTGCTAGTGTGTATGGGAAGTGGGTACAGGGTGGCCTAAAACATAAATTTTTTATTTCTGGAAATAAAAAAAGTAGGGTCAAGCAGACCTGTGCACGGGCCGGCCCGTCCCGGGCCGGCCCGTGCAACTTTTAAAATTGATTCCGGGCCGACCCCGAAATCCTTAATCTTAAAGGAGGGAGAAAAGCCATTTAAGTTTGAAAAGGTGGTTTCGGTGGCGCAGTGTGTAAGCGTTTTTGTTTTATTACGGTCATTGAAGGGTGCGCAGGTTCGTCCCGCATGCGTGCACTTTACTTTTTTGGCTTGCTCGACCGGTTATAGGGGTCGTAAAAGCCCAAGTGCACACCCCCTTCCCCTCCAAAGAGTATTTTTCTCTAAGCGTCCTATTTTGGGTTCCCTTGATTTTTTTTAAGTTTTCTTTTTTGCAATGTGTGGCGCGCTAACTTAGGCTTAAGTTTAAGCTTAGGCTCAGATAAAAAAAACGTCTGCTTAGAGAAAAATACTCTTTGAAGGAGGGGGGTGGGGTTGGGCGGTTGCACTTGGTTTGCGGTCTTCTAGGAGTAATTTGGGTCGCTGATTACGAATCTGGCATCAAAAAAATCTAATCCTATATACTAAAAGAGAGTTTGTGTCCGTCCGTCCGATTTTGTCTCAAAAATGTCTCAAAATTGTCGTTTAAAAGTTGGTCTCGAGAGGATTTCATTACAGCGAGAGTTTTGTCGCTTGCTCATTATTATTTCTTGCGCATGTTGAGCAGTTGGCTCTCTGAGATAATTTCGTGCTCGAGTCTCATCTTTCTCATGGTTGTTTTGTAAATCATCCAGATACTTGGATAAAATTTTTATTTTCTGAAGAAATTTTTGTGCTCGAGCCTTTTTAAATTCTTTTGAGAATTTCTTGATTCAAATATGATTCATACTACAGTCCAGGTGCTCAATAATGGTAAATACTTGAAGTGCTTGGACTGTACTGTGGTTCATGGTTGTATCTCAAACTGAAGAATGAATAAGTCAAGATATTTAAGGGTAAGACTGTGGTTCATGATGCGATCTCATTGTTGTTTTAATTTTTTCCTAATTTTTACTCAAGCATGTTTTGTTTTTGTGAATTGTATTCGACCTTGACTCAAGTATGAATCACGTTATATTCCAGCTGCCACAATAATGGTAAATATTTGAAGTGGTTGGGCTGTGCGGTGATTTATGGTTGATTCTCAAAGTAAAATGCAACAAAGTAGAGGTACTTGAGAAAAAGCGTGACTTCAAGCATGCTATCGTGGATCATAATTAAACCTTCATGATTACCTCTTCTCATGTTACATGGTCATGTTTCACGTGTCATGGTTATGTCTTTGTCTCATAGTTATGTTTTAACAACATCTCTCACAGTCCTGTTTCATGTGACTTTGTCATGGCTCATTTCTCATGTTAAATGTCCCTATGATGATGTGTCACGTGTCATTCTTTTGTTGATTCGACTTACTGCTTAAAATAAGTTGTGGTCATTATTTATTCGTATAATTTTCAGGTGCTCATGTCAGGAGTCGTCTATTCTCACTATTCAAGCGTTCGAACCGACGGCTGTCTTTTGGTGTCTGGTTGTAGCAAGCTTTCCTGCCTCAAGAATGAAGTTCACTAAATCACAGTGATATCATTGTCTGTATTTGTTTGTCAATAAACTTTGTGGGGTTTAGCAATGTCTGGTTCCCTGTATGGTCTTTCATGTGCGGTATTGCAATATAGATGCGTCGTGTCCATGCATTATTAATTGCTTTATCTGTAAAACTAAAGGGAGTTGGTTGACTTCGAGATGTGAATTCCCTGAGTCGTTTCGTGTTTCATTTGTGCATTGTTAGCATCATAAGTATTCACCTTGCTAACATGGTTAAATCACGTTTTCTCTACCTCTACTAGAGAAGTATTTGTATGCTTGTCCGCGCGCTTTTTAAAAGTGACTCAGAATTTTCGGTCTCGAGAGTAGTCTTTTGACACAAAACGAAAGCTTTTGTGAATTCTGCGAAAGGAAAAACACGCTTTGTCAGCTGTGTGAAAAGTGGTTATTAATCAATTTATTTTTAAAAGTAAAAATTCTCGAAGACGCTGTGAGCAAGCACGAATAGATAAACCACTGTCTAAATGTTTTTCTGTTTTTTTATCAAGGAAATATGAGCAGTTGACTCTTTCAAAAAATATTCATGATTGAATTCATGTATTACTTCTGACTTTGTAAATCATCCAAGAATCCGAATGAAACTCCGAATCAATAATATCAGTAAGACTATCATTTTTTTTCGACTTATTGTGAATCATCTAAGTACTTAGATTGAATTTCAATTTCGGATTGAATCTTTTGGACTTGAGTCTTTGGATTTTTTTTGGAAGATTTCTTAACTCAAGTATGGATCATAGTTCAGTCCAAGTGCTTCAATAATGGTAAATACTCAAAGTGCTTGGACTATACTGTGATTCATGGATGTGTCTCAAATATGCAAAAAGAACGTCTCAAATATACGTCTGTATTGTCTGTGTGTCCTGTGCACCTGCGTAATGTGGAGCGTATAATGTGAGATGTCACACGTTTCCTATGTCGCGTCGTACATGTTTTTCTATATGTCTCATGTTCAATGTCTTATGTGTCATGTTCATGTAGCATGTTTAAACTGAGTACTAAATGGCTTCTGTATACTAAATCCTACCCGATAATCATTTAAGAATCATTATTTTTTTCTTTGTAATCTTATATGCGAAAAAAGAGTTGTCTGTATGTCAGTCATCGCGAAATTTTGAATGCCACAAAATGTTTTGTCTCGAGATAAGAATAAAAAGTAATTTTTTTCTCGAGTCTTTGGTAGCGAGAGTCGTTATTAGTACTTTTTTAAGTGTGACGAGAAGTCGGCTCTCTCGAATTAAGTTTGTGGTCGAGACTCAGTGAGACGGAGATGCTTTTTTCTCGAATTTTCGTGAATCATCCAAGTACTTGGATTGAGTTTCAATATTTGATTGAATATTTTGAACTCGAGTCTTTTAATTTTTTTGAAATTTTCTTAACTTAAGTATGAACCATAGTTTCTGTGTCGTGTGTAGTATGTGCATATCTTACGTTATATTTGCTCATGTTTGGATCAAAGGAAATTTATTAATTATGTTTTGAGAATATGTTTGAAATTGAATCGTGAGTCTTCTTCATGGAGAATTTTCGTGGTATTCTCATTATCGCTTCTTGAGTATCTGGAGCAGTTCAGAAGACGCTGTTACAAGTTTCGCCACAGAAAAAAAACTAACGCATTTTTAAATCATGCACAACATAAATATACCTTTATCAATCCCCACACACACGTCTTGAAAAGTTAGCAAATGGAGTAATTCTGTGAGTCTCGGAAAGGACCTCATAGCTCACGGATCATGTTTCGGTTATGTGTGTTTATGAATCCCGTAACACAAAAAGACGCTTTTATGAATGTCACCAGAGAGTACAAAGCGAGCGCTTTTAGAATCTCGCGCCAGAAATAGATGCTTTGTCAGCTGTGTGAAGAGTAGATAAGTAATTGAGAGTGACGGTATATGATTATAGTTATCTCAGATTTGATTTCATAGATCTTAAGATCTTAAAATTTTTTGAAGGTGAAATAGTCGAAAAGTGAATTAAAAATTCTACAGAAATATTAGCAGGAAATAAATCGAAAAATGCTACAGAAATATCAGCGAAACATATATCGAAAAATGCTGCGAAATTATTAACGGAAAATAAATCGAAAAATGATTCGGGAGAGTCGGCTGAAAATAAAACCCGCCCGTAGGGCGGGCAAGCTTTAGACTCTGACTAGCATTATTCTCATCATTTGCAGGTTGTTTCGTCCATCTTTATTATTCGGGTGTTGGAACTGATGTCTGCTTATACGTCATTGGTGGTGTCAAGCTTTTCTCTGAATGCTCAAGAATTAAGTCCCAAAATGTCTCAGTATTAATTTCATGTATGTGTGTCTTCGTCAATAAAATTTAATTTTCTTATGTACCTATTGTCCTCTGTGCCTTTTTAGCCTCCGTGTCATGTGTAGTCTCATGTGTCATCTGTCTGAGTGGCTTGCTCTAAGTTCAAAATCACAGGAGATTAGTTGACTTTTATTTTGAGATGAGAACTCTTTGACTCTTTTTCATCGAGACTGTCGTATTTTTGCTCTTAGGGAACGCGGAGCGATCGGCTCGCTTTCGTCGTTGACTTTCATGTATTTCTTCTTGGCTGTTCGTGAACCACCACCACAAGAAGCACAACGAAATAAGTAAAACCTTGCTGCAAAATTCCAGCATCAAACAGAGCGAATGCTTCTATAAATCGTCCCATAGAAAAAAACGCTTTGATATATTCCTATGCGAAAAATGGTTTTGTTCATTATCGCTTCTTGGTCTGTTCAAAATACGATTTTACAAGCCTGACCACAGGAAAAAAATAGAAATGCTTTTGTAAATCATGCAGAGCAAGAATATGCTTTTATAAATCTCTGCACCCACATCTAAAAGGATTAGCAAATATAGTAAACTGAAACGAGTCAATAGCTCAAGGCTCATGTTTCGGTCGCACGGCTCATTCTTCAATTTGTCGCTTTAATTTCAATTGCCTGTATTTGTTTGTCAATAGAAATTTATGTTTTTGGTTGTCTGTGTTCTGTGTCGTGTGTAGTATGTGCATATCTTAGTTCATATTTGCTCATTTTTGGATCAAAGGAAATGGATTTATTATGTCTCGAGAACATGTTTAAATTAAATATTTTCTCGAGTCTTCTTCAAGGAGAATTTTGTGGTGTTCTCATTATCGCTTCTTGAGCATCTGGAGCAGTTTAAAAGACGCTTTCACGAGTCTCGCCACAGGAAAGAAGACAAACGCTTCTGCATAAATACGCATTTATCAAATAGCAACACACACACACGTCTTAAAAAGTTAGCAAATAGAGTAGTAGAGTAGTTCTGTGAGTCTCGGAAAGGACCTCATAGCTCACGGCTCATGTTTCGGTTATGTGTGTTTATAAATCCCGCAACATGAAAAAGTGCCTTTATGAATCTCACCAGAGAGCATAAAGCGAACGCTTTTGTAAATCTCGCGAGTCGCGACAGAAATAAACGCTTTGTCGGCTGTGTAAAGAGTGGATAAGTCATTAAGAGTGATGGTATATGACTGTAGTTTTCTCAGATTTCATAGATTTTTAAAATTCCTTTGAAAGTGAAATAAAACCATTCTACGGAAATATCAGCAGGAAATAAATCGAAAAACGCAACAGAAATATGAGCGGAAAATATATCGAGAAATGCTGCGTAAATATCAGCGAAACAAATTCGAAAAGTGCTACGAAAAAATCAGCGGAAAATAAGACCCGCCCGTAGGGCGGGCAAGCGCTAGTTACCTCTAAAACTGGCCAAACAAGACAATAAAAATAGCGTGCCACCACGTGGGATCGAACCTGCACACCAGTTTGGGCCAAAAAACACAAACGCTTACGCACTGCGCCACCGAGACCACTTACCGTAAATGTTCTAATTAAAGCCCATGGGCTTATATTTTTCAACCCTCCCAGACACATGGTCTTATATTAGAAGGTGGGCTTATATTAGAAGGTGACACTAATTAGAAAATTTTAACGATGATGAACTTTTGTTGTTTGAGCATTGATTTTTGTTTGACCAACTTGAAATAAACGCCTATTATTATCGTTGTATAAGACTTTTTCTTGAATAAGCAAGCATTTTTTACATGAGCTTATATTTTTCGAACCTGCCGGCCACATGGGCTTGTATTAGAAGGTGGGCTTGTATTAGAAGGTGGGCTTATATTTTTCAACCCTCGTGGGGACATGGGCTTATATTAGAAAGTGGGCTTATATTAGAAGGTGGGCTTTAATCAGAAGATTTACGGTATATTGCCTTCCCCCTCTTTTAAATATACCTTATCAGATGAAGCCTTTTTAAATTTTTTCCATTTATAATAATATTTGGTATAAATATTTAATCAGAATATCAAAATGGAGGGACTCGAAAAAAACAGTTCTGTAATCGGTAAGTTTATTTAATGTATCAGATGTATACACAAAAACGAGTCCAAAACCTGCAGATTTGTCGATGATGTCGCCCTCAACACTATCGCAAACCATCTAGTCAGATCAACCTCACCTATAAACCCATTCAGACATCGACTCGATGAAGCAAAGCAGGAGGCACAGCAAGAAGTAAAGAGCGAGCAGGCAAAAAAGCGAGGTTGGATGCTCAGCTAGTCAAAGAGAGACATCCGAAAATAGGCCAATTTTTGCTGTAAAATTTTCATAAATCTATTATTTTTGAAAGGACCATCGCCGTTGATGACAATGGCAATTTCGAGTTTTCGAATTCGTAGGGACAGCTCTTTTATTGCGAAAATATATTTCGAATTATTTTTGTTTGCGATTAAAATTTTGTTCAAAATATAGAACCATCTACTAGTCGAGCCCAGCATTGCTTGACAATGCCAGGGTTTTGGGGTTTTTTGGGGTTTTTCATATATTTTTTTCAGTGTTTTTATGTTATTGTCTTGAAGGGAAAGTCATTATTTTGAACTTTGTTAACTGCCTAACCCACTTGGATAGTATCCAAACGTAAAAGCCCCACTCCAAAGAATATTTTTCTCTGAGCCTACCTTTTTCGGTTCCCTTGATTTTTTTTCACCCCAATCCATTGCAATGAGGAGTGTGTTGGTCTTTGGCCGCGCAGCGGCCAAATATACTTCGTAATGTCGACGCGAAAGGTGTGAAATAGGCTTTGCACCCATATGGGTTCGAACCATAAACCTCGGTTTTGAGAAATTTGTGCGGGAATTTAAATTTTTAAGTCCAACCAAACCAAGTGGTCGTCACCAAAAGCAAAAGATTTTTTTACTTTTTCAGGCTCCAAAATCTGTTTTCTGGATTGAATCGGGCATGCTGAAGGTGGTTTGATAGAGGTAAAATGCCGTTTTCTCAGGTATTTTTTGAGTTTTGGTAAAAGCGAGTTTTGGTAAAATCAATTACTTTCCAATACTCGAAAGATACGATACAAAACCTTATTTCACTTTCATCAAACCATCTTCAGCGTGTCCGAATCAGTCCAGAAAACATGTTTCAGAACCCAAAACAGTAAAAAAAAGTAGTACCCTACAGGGGGCTTGGGGTACCATTTAGATGGTTGAGGCATTATCCAGGTGGTTTAGGTACCATGAAGTGGTTAGAGCCTGTCTGGATGATGTGAGCACGATTTAAATGGTTTGGACACTTAACAGATGGTTTTGGTACTATCCAGATGGTTTGGTAGTATACAGGTGGAAAATACCCTAAACACAGTCATTTACCTTGATATCTAAAGGCAAAAATTCAAATGTTGACGAAAAAGTTAAAAAAATGACTTTTTCTTTGACACAATAACATAAAAAACACTGAAAAAAATATATGAAAAAAACCCCAAGTGCTTTTTTAGCCATAAGGAGTAAAATGTCACTGGTCATTTTTCCTGCATTTTCTTTTGGCTCATTTATAAACGTTGTCGTCGTCGTTGTCGTTGATAAACATGTTTTATGAAGGCACTTTTACGCCAAAGACAACGACAACGCCAACGACGACCTATTTATAAAAAATCCAACGACAACGCCAACCACAACTACGACGCTAACGACAACGAAAATTTTTCTTCCAAATTAGACAAATTTTGCATTTTAGGTCAGAATTTTAAGGATTAACTATATTCTCCACACGTTTTTCCTTGAAATCTCGTCTGAAAATGCAAAATTTGTCCAATTTTGAATGAAAAATTTCGTTGTCCTTGGCGTCGTCATTGTCGTTGGCGTTGTCGATGGATTTTTTACAAGTAGGTCGTCGTTGTCGTCGTCGCTGGTGAAAAAAGGGTTTATAAAAAAATATTCCAACGACAACGTTTGTAAATGAGCCATTTCTCTTTTATTGTCGACGTTTTTTCTTCTTTTCATAATGTTCATGCGTTTAGTTGTTTGCTCTCAAACCCAAGATCTCTTCAAAGCTATCGCTATGGTTCGAACTAAGCAGACTGCGCACAAGACCGTCGGTGAAAAGGTTCCTCAAAGCAGGAGGAGTAGGAAAACCACTTGTATCCACCCTGGAAGGGTATACCTCTGTTACAACCTGAAAATTTTAGATTTAGCCAAAAGGTGTGAAAAACCATGGTATCCTACTCAAAAGCATGGTTCAACAGTGTTTGAAAATTCAAAGAAAGGGATTTTACAAACAAATACCCCGGTACCGAGTTAGGTGGTCCCTCAGTTGCCTGGAGGGTGCTATAACCATCAGGCAAGTGAGGTAACTACTAGGTGGCCACCCCAAACCACTAGATGGCCAACCCAAACAACTAGGGAGCAACCAGGGTGATATACTTGACGATGGCTGAGTTGAGACTCAGTCAGCTGAAGTCACCACCCTGGTAGCAACTTCAAACCACTGGGTAAAATGAGGTACTCCTATCTAAGTACTATTACTTGAGCACTAGTACGTGGACACTTCAAAATCACCTTGTCAGTACCTCAAAGTTGAGTTGCCGCAAAGCTGACGCCAAAACTGCAATGAGAACATGTGTTTTGAGGCTGATTGTTGATAAAAGTTAGTTTGTGTTAGTAACATTGCTTGGGATACTAACCTGACGGTTGAGGTACCCTCTACGGGTTAAGGATGCCAACTAGGTGCTTGCAGCACCATCCAAGAGGTCAGGGTTCCCTTCCACTTATGGTTACGATTCTGAATTCTCCTAAAGACATTCTGGCGCACTAATTACCGGCGCACTAATTACTGGCGCACTAATTACTGGCGCACTAATTACCGGCGCACTAATTACCGGCGCACTAATTACTGGCGCACTAATTACGGCGCACTAATTACGCATAACCCTACTATTGCCTTTAGGTTGATGGTTTTCCGAACTAAAGAAATAGGAAAAACTAAAGAAATAACTAAAGAACTAAGGGAAAAAATGTTGTTTTCAAGACGGAGTCGAACCTTCGACCCGGAATAAACCATAGGGCGGACCAAGGGAGCCAAAATTTTCGAAAATTTGGTCAGGAAAATTTTTCCCAGATAGATGTTCCATAAGAAAGCGGATTTTTTTCTAAGAACTTTGGTGAAAAAATCTTTGAAGGATTATTGAAAAAGTGTTACAAACTGAAAACCATAAGTTCATTTTTATTGGTTTATTCCCCCCAATTGGTACTCCTCCTTTAAAAGATTACAATTGAAATTATTTAGTTTAATGAGCCAAAAGAAAATGCAGGAAAAATGACCAGTGACATTTTACTCCTTATGGCTAAAAAAGCACTTAGGGTTTTTTCGTAAATTTTTTCAGTGTTTTTTATGTTATTGTGTCAAAGAAAAAGTCATTTTTTTAACTTTTTTCGTCAAAATTTGAATTTTTGCCTTTACATATCAAGGTAAATGACTGTGTTTAGGGTTTTTCCACCTGTATACTACCCAAACCATCTGGATAGTACCAAAACCATCTGTTAAGTGTCCAAATCATTAAAATAGTGCTCACATCATCCAGACAGGCTCTAACCACTTCATGGTACCTAAACCACCTGGATAATGCCTCAACCATCTAAATGGTACCCCAAGCCCCTGTAGGGTACTACTTTTTTTTACTGTTTTGGGTTCTGAAACATGTTTTCTGGACTGATTCGGACAC
Organism: Ditylenchus dipsaci; assembly: GCA_004194705.1. NCBI lineage: Eukaryota > Metazoa > Nematoda > Chromadorea > Rhabditida > Anguinidae > Ditylenchus > Ditylenchus dipsaci. The sequence goes on from SADC01000251.1 coordinate 366,174, forward strand.
GCTGAAGATGGTTTGATGAAAGTGAAATAAGGTTTTGTATCGTATCTTTCGAGTATTGGAAAGTAATTGATTTTACCAAAACTCGCTTTTACCAAAACTCAAAAAATACCTGAGAAAACGGCATTTTACCTCTATCAAACCACCTTCAGCATGCCCGATTCGATCCAGAAAACAGATTTTGGAGCCTGAAAAAGTAAAAAAATCTTTTGCTTTTGGTGACGACCACTTGGTTTGGTTGGACTTTCCCTCACAAATTTCTCAAAACCGAGGTTTATGGTTCGAACCAAAGCAATGTATAGTACCCTAACCAGCTGACCAATACTCGAACCGCCTAGATGGTGTCCAAATCACATAAATAGTACCCAAAGCAGTGCTTAGTACCCGAGCCAGCTGGCACTCGAATCACGTGGATGATACCCAAACTACCTAGATGTTATCCAAAATTCAAAGATGATACCTGAAAACATGGATTTCACGAAAACCACCTGGTTTAGAGTGGTTTAAGCTAATTTAAGTAGTTTTAGTGGCTTGGGGCTGTTCAAAGCTGTCCAATGTGGCTTTAGTACGTTTAGGGTGACGTGAGTAAGTTTGAAATGGCTCAGGATGATATGGGGGGGGGGTTTAGGGTGATATCGGGTGTTTTAGAGTATATCGGGTGGTTTAGGGTATATCGGGTAATTATGTCTTATTCTGGTGCACAAGAAACCATTCCTTACAGGGAAACGGCTTACAGGGAAACTATCACAGGGAAACGGCTTACAGAGAAGCGAGTTTACAGGAAAACGGTTTTAAAGGGAAACGCCCTTGTCCAGATTAAAGACACTAAACAGGAAACTTTAGTTTAATCCGTACTTAAAAGGCACTCAATTCATAACACACGATTTATTCACATTGCATTTACAATACATAACAAAAGGTCTTAAGAATCGTTGTTTCTTTTGCTATTGTTTGGTTTCACTCTCATCCACAGCCGCATCCCTCTTGTCCCGCTTCTTCTTTCTACTGCTGGCCCTCTCTTCTTTGTTCAGTCGCTTTTTTGGCTGCTTCTCTGATTGCTGAGTCTTGTCCGTCTTTACTGCTGGCTGCTGCCCGAACTTCTGTTCATCATCTGTTGATGGATCTCCATAGCCACAGAGCTTTTGCTTGGCAATGAACTTGGCGACCCTCACTTTCTCAAGCTTCTTCTGCTCTGGCGTCATATTGCGGGGATCACTGGCAATACCATTCATTCCGATAAGCTGGCGTCTGGGGACATACTGATCAGAGAGTCTTGCCCAATACATGTGGTCCCTGCCATCTCTGCCTTCAATCCAGTGCCAACTAGATCGCCATCCTGGATGCTTTTCGAACATTCCTGGACTTTAGCAATCTCTTTATTGGTGTCCGGGTTTGGTGACAGCGACTTCTCCGGAGACACAGCCCAGACACAGTCTTCAGGACGATACCCAACTGGAACACCTTTTGGCATAGGCAGCGACTTTGGCATTTCCTCGGAGACGCTAGGCTTGATGACTTGCTTCAGCTTAGACTTTGGCTTGATGACTTGCTTCGGCTGAGACTTTGGCTCGAGGACTTGTTTCGGCTGAGACTTTGGCTTGAGGACTTCTTCTTCCGGAGGCTCAATCACTATAGCAACGGGCTCTGCAGACTTGTTCTTCCTACAAAAAATAAAATACCATGTGTCATCGTTAATAGCCACTATGTACCCTTGATTAGATTGCTTCGGAGGAACAGGCTGTGTTGTCTTCGATGGTTTCTTTTGTCCACGCTGGCACGTCCCTCCCACTAGTTGCTTCTGTTTTTGCTCTTCTTTCTTCGGTCCCACTGGCTGAGCCTTTTTCTTTTCATCTTCCTTCCCTTCTTGAACAAACAGCAGTAGAGCAGCAAGCAGATGAGTCCAAGCACAGCAATAGCACCCACGACTCCGACGCTGATCCCAACGATGGAAGGCGTAGACAGCGAATCTGAAGGCAGGCTCTCAGGGTTTCCCGATGACAGAGGCTCGTACTGCTTGTAGTTCTGAAAACAACCGGCTTCTTAATTTAACACTAGCGATTTGAGGAAAAAGTACGAAAAGGGCCTTGACTTCACATTCCGGAGTTCCTCGCAACGATATGTTTGCCAGATAGCCATTTCCATCAGGAACCTTTCTCAAATTCAGCATACAGGGCGCACCACCACTTTGTTCACCAGAAGAGTACTTAGCCCGGATGCCATCAAGGTTGACTTGAACATCCAGGCCTGGATTGTTCAAAGACAAGTTACCTAAAACAAAAAACACTTATTAAAGCAAGAACACCTAAAACAAGAACACTTATGATAAACTAACCTCGCGCAATATTGAAAATAGTTTCGCCTGCAGTGATCTGTACCCAAGTGATGTTCATTTTACAGCTGTCCCCGAGCGATATTTCTGCGCTAAAAAGATTTTCAAGCAACTGTTTTAATAAAATAACTATGCATACCTGACTTCTTTCAGACTTTCTTTAGATCCGAGGCAGCTTGGACGAAACATAGTGAAGGAGAGCTTGTTACTGTCATTGACCACCAACACAGCATTATCTTCAGGCCTGCCCGGTCCAACAATCAACGCCCTAAGAGAGAAGAATTGATGGAAAGTTAGCGTCAAAGAGAAGGAAAGAGCTTACTTTTCATCATCGCCCATCAGTTCAGAAGCACTTTGAGGAATAGGTGCAGAACTGGATTCATCAATCAACAAAAGGAGCAGAGCCAACATCATCCACCAAGGCATCACAAGATAGCTGCAGGACACTTTAGGTTTGCAGCGCATATCCGATTCAGAAACACTTAATTTCAGCACAGCGGAAATTCGTTTTGATCACTGAGAGCAACTGACTTTCACAGATACGAAACGCAAGAATGGCCTGATTTCTGAAAATTCCTCTTTTTATACCACGAAAATTTCTCAAGCCCACAGTTCATATCTATTTCCTTGAAAGACAAGCAATTTTGGTTAATTGCGCATCTTCTAGGACTGTTGATTGAAAAATTTGAGGCTAGGGGAGAATCAAATAATTTGACAAGCTTAATAAAACGAGGAGCGCAAATTGTGGGGGGGAGGAAGAATCAAATAATTTGACAAGCTTAATAAAACGAGGAGCGCAAATTGTGGGGGGAGGAAGAATCAAATAATTTGACAAGCTTAATAAAACGAGGAGCGCAAATTGTGGGGGGAGGAAGAATGAACCAATACAAATAACCTTTTTGGTTTTCAGTTTGTAATAATTTATGTCCGATTTTTGTCATTTTTTGCAAATTTATGGTATCTAAGCGGAACACTCAAGTAAAAACTTCGCTTTATCTTAAACACAAGCACGTATAATTGAAGTTGATTATAAAAAAGTTTTCATTGCCCTCCAAATTTAAGGTGGTGGATTTCATCCTGAATTTTTGGTAGTTTCACCAGAATGGGCCCGACCTACGTGGATACTCCACAACCACTAGGATGGGGCGGCTGAATTTGTGAAAATCGATGGTTTTTGGTGTTTTTTCAACTGGTTTAACTGATATTTTTCACTTTTTTATACAAGTCACATATTTCATACACTGAAATAAAGCCAAGACTCCAGGCTTTCATTTGAGTTATCAAACTTAGAAGAAAGTAATTTTTAGTCACAGTAAGAATTCAAAAAACACCCAACGATGTCCGATTTCATACCATCCTACACAATTTGTCATTTGCATGAAATCACAAAATTAGGGCATTTGCTGACAGTGAAGTAGTGCTGAAAATAGTTGCAATCAATTACTCGATGGTTTTTGGACCTAATGATCAGTGAACTCAATGATTTGTTTGATTTTATGTTGATAAGAAATTACGATAGAGTTTGTTTGGTTTTCGAGTGTCACTCAAGATTTTCTTTTTGGATGGTTCAAAAATAAGCGCGACCTCTCTAATAAACGTGCCCCTGAAAGGCATCCAAAAAATAAACGCGCCTGCGCGCTAATTAGAGGAAATACGGTAGTCTTCAGATTTCTAGATTACCCAAAAGTCATATACAAACACAGTGCCCCGACCATTGAATTGGATCACTTTGTCAGCCGCGTTTTTCGCACCTCCACCCCTGACTGTGAAAGCTAGGTTGGCACTGCTATTGCCTTAAACAACGAAATTAATTTTTTTTCTGAGTGTAAAAGAGCTACCGAAAAAAGACATGGCATCCTCGCCCACATTCTCAAACTAAACATTTGTGAGGTTGCAGCCAGGGTTTGCAATTTTTTCCTAAAAGTCCGAATGAAAATGCTAGTAAGCCGTTTTTGCCCTAACTTTATTTATTCTAGTTTGGCGTTCTGTTCTCGCTAGCATTTACAAAGTCTAGTTTTCCGAATGATTTCTACTAGCATTTTGGAAGGTTCGTACTCATTTGATCACAACTCATTTGATCCCACTCATTTGATCCCACTCATTTGATCACAACTCATTTGATCACAACTCATTTGATCACAACTCATTTGATCCCACCTCATTTGATCCCACCTCATTTGATCCCAACTCATTTGATCCCACCTCATTTGATCCCAATTTCGGTACTGAGTCAATTTTCCCCAGGTAAATTCATCTGACGAATTCAACCTCCAGTCAGTAGAACTGACTCAATACTAGGGTTTAAAACCTGTCTAATATCAGTGAATTGTTTGTGTTTATTTTATAATTTTTCGGGGTTAGTGAGGGTCGTGAAACCAACTTTGTGATCAGAAGCCTCAAAATACCATTATAGATAAGCTGTCTATCCGCTTATTCGTGACTTAATTTAGATCGAAAACCGATCTTCTTTGGTTTTTAATCATAGGTTCGGTGCAGTTAACAAAAAATTGGTTCACTTCCGCATCTCATTACCCGAACCATTGAAACTACACCTAAGCACACACACGGAGTTTAGTTTGGTTTTGAAATTAGAGGTGATTCAGACATTTTGTTAATTCAAACATTTCCTATGAACCGACCGCAGTTTTGCTGGATGCCCAATGTACCAACAAAACCAAGTGGTAGTCTACTTAAATCAACTTTTTTTTTTTGATTTTTGGGTTCCAAAACCTATTTTCCGCTATAAGTCGAACATTTTAAAAATAGTTTGACAGCAGTAAAAAAACGTTTCGACATCATTTTCACAGTTCTTGTAAATCTTGCAAAACGTAACTATGTTACTGTCAAACCGTCTTTCAATGCTCAAATTAGTGCAGAAAATAGGTTTTGGAACCCAAAAACGTAAAAAATAATTTTGATCCAAGTGGACGGTTACTTGGTTTTGTCAGCACATGGGACACCCACCAACTTTCTTCACAACTCTTTAAGAAGCAAAAAATAATAGTCTAAACATTTATTTCAACAACACATTCAGCAAAACAAGGAACATGGTGATGTAGTTATTCGACTTTCTCAACAGCACCAGTATGACGCAACTGAGAGGCGATGCGATCCAGATCCTTTCGGCCCTGAAAACGAAATATTAATCAATTTAGAATGTGAAAATTCATTTAGATACCTGCTTAGTCAACTTGCGACCACCATCAGGGCTCTTCTCAGCCCACTTCAAACCCTCCAGGATTTGCAGAACCTTTCTGATGACGGATCCCGAAGCCAAAGAGAAGTGATTGGGTGCAACACCACGGCGCTTGTTTTCTCCATACACCTTACGGGAAGCTCCAATGCCTGAAGACATCCAGCATTAAACCAAATCTTAAGAGGTTCGAAAAAAATTCCAACAAAAATTGTACACTTACCGGCTGGCGATCTGATGTAAAGATGTCGAGCAATGCTGGCAGTGCGCAAATAGTACCAATCGGGATTAATGGAGCCAATTCCTTGTTCTTGCCTAGCTTGACGACATCAGCTCACTCTGGAAGCTTGACCTAGCCGCTAAATTTAATAAATATATAAGGCTTCATTCCCATACAATAAAAAACCTCTTCTTCAAGAAACCGGCAAACTGCACGACAATTTCAGCTTGGTCCACATCATTGACGCTAGTCGGCTTGTCCATGATACTTCGAGCAGATAGATGACTCGATTTTGCTAAAACTCGAAACAGGTAAACACGAAAAAGGTTGTTGGTATAAGCCGTATAAGCCGAGTAAAGGATGAATTCATATAGGGATGAATTTATCGGGAGTAAATAACCTAGTACCAGAATTGGGATCAAATGAGTTGGGATCAAATGAGGTGGGATCAAATGAGGTGGGATCAAATGAGGTGGGATCAAATGAGTTGTGATCAAATGAGTTGTGATCAAATGAGTTGTGATCAAATGAGTTGTGATCAAATGAGTGGGATCAAATGAGTTGTGATCAAATGAGTGTGTACGTTTTGGAAGTCTGATAAAAACAAGACGCCAAGCTAGCATTTACAAAAGTTTGTTTTTGCCGTCGATTTCTACGAGCATTTGTAAAGTCTAGTTAGAGCAAAATGCCACACTAGCATTTTTTAAAAATTTTATTTTTGCCGTCAATTTTCCCCTAGCATTTCTAAAGTCTAGTGAAATCGAAATGCCAAGCTAGCATTCGCAAAAGTATGATTTTGCGGGAGATCTTTACTAGCGTTTCGGAAGTCTAGTATAAGGAAAAAGATAAGCTAGCATTTCTGAAAATTTGTTTTTGCGGGCAATCTCTAGTGGCATTTTATATGATCTGCTTTGAAAGAAACGCCCTTATTAGCAATGAATATCTTCACTTTTTTGTATTTTCAGTGTTTAGAATTTTAACAGTTCCTAACCTCTTCTATATTCAGAAATTTTGATTTTCTCTACAATGCTCTCTTTTCGCTCCAACAGCTGTGGCAAGATGAATAGCGTAGTCAAAGTGATCAAGAAGGCTGTGAGAAAAAAGGTGGTTCCCATTTCCGATCCCGCTGCTTTCCCAATCGATGATGAAGTGGTGGCTCAAGTGGAGACTGAAGGCGAATACGTGCAATCTCAGCATAGATGTTTTCACCCGGTTTGGAAATGGTGAGCTTTTATGGTGAGCTAAATTGCCCAAAGAGTGCGTTTCTCATAATTCTATTGATTTATCACTTAATTATTCGTCTCTATCATTCAGAGGAATAAGCTACATGAATGCACTATATGGCAGAATGCTCTCTCTCTTCCTACTCTTAGTCTTAATGTGGTGTCCCATCCGTTCGTACAAGAATTCGTCAAAGGGTTGCAGACGTTCGGGTGTAGTTGGAGAATGCCTAAGTCACCGCACACCAACAAACGAAAACTGGAGATGCAGGCACAAACAGTGCAAAAATATTTACTGGCAGTGGTACGTCTATAGAGTCTTTGTCTTATTTATTTGAAGCCGTTATATATACGAATACTTGTAGATCAAAGACAAAAGAGCCTACAAGCCAAGCCTCTATTTAAGCCATTATTTTAGCGGCACTGTCTAGCAAAGTAGATTTTCTTTATTTCGCATGATAATTTATTCATAGACCACAGTAATAATTTTTAGGAGAATGAAGTGGTCATTCGCTATTGCATGTCAATGTTTGCTGTTCCTTGTCGGAAGTCCCGTGGAGCGCGTCTTCTCATCAGCTGGACTTATGACCAAAGGCGTGCGCACAAAAACAGATGAGAAGCTACTGAACTGCCAGATAATCGTCTACTGCAACCAGTAAATCCTTTTTGAGTCTCTATGATTGGTCTAATTTGCTCGTTTTGTTGTTATCCAGGCCTTTGTTTATGGTTAGTTAAATAAAGTGTTATGAATTCATACACAGTCAACCTCGATTTAACGACACCCCTGGGGACCGACTTAAGGTGTCGTTAAATCAGGGATTTACTTTGACTAAATTTTAGTCAAAGCCAACAAAATGGGCTCATTTTCGGGTGTCGTTAAATCGGGAGTGTCGTTAAATCGGGAGTCGTTGAATCGAGGGTTGACTGTATCTCCTCTTTGCCATTGTTATGTATAATTACCAGTCAGTTAACTGGACTTTATCGACCACTATGGAGAAAGCTATACCACAGCAGGGCTACCTTACACAGAATATTGATGTGACCAACCAAATTGTTTTTGTCAGTAAGGAAGGTTTGGTCATTATGAAGACTGGAAAAACGGAAAATTAATGAAGTGCATGTGTTTTATTCATTGTGTAATCTGATATTCGACATTGTTAATCTACAATTTAATTTTTGAGAGCATTTTGGTATAGAATCATGATCATCATAGATCAGACAGGATGTAAGGACAATTATTGAGTAGAACTCATATATATCGGTTAGTAGTTCGACAGTTTAATGTTAGTAGAGTTTAGGTAATGCTAGTACAACTCAACCACGAAAACAAAGTTTTAAAAATGCTTACTCGAAATTTTCATTATGGTAGAATTTAGAAATGCTAGTAGAAATTGACGGCAAAAATAAACTTTTTAAAAAATGCTAGTGTGGCATTTTTTTTGAACTAGACTTTGCAAATGCTAGTAGAGATCTCCCGCAAAATCAAAATTTTGCAAATGCTAGTGTGGCATTTTGCTCTAACTAGACTTTAGAAATGCTAGTGGAAAATTGACGACAAAAACAAACTTTTGTAAATGCTAGTGTGGCATTTTGTTTTTACTAGACTTTACAAATGCTAGTAAACATTTCTCGCGAAATTGAACTTTTGTGAATGCTAGCTTGGCGTTTTGTTTTTACTAGACCTCACAAATGCTAGTAAAATCAATATGCTTAGCTAGACTTTAAATATGCTAGTGTTGGCGATTCGCCTTCTACTAGCATTCTCAAAAACAGGCCTTTTTGCAAACCCTGGTTGCAGCCCGCCTGTCTGCAGTGAACCCAATCTGTGGATCCTTCAGTTCCAGCCGCTGCTCCAATAATACAGTTGCTGAGAGTAGCCCCAGTTTGCAGGGTGAACACAGGTCTTTGTGTTTCTGTCGACCCACCATTCCCCAAAGTAGTTGGATTGGAATGTAGCGAGTGTAATTGCAGTTAAAGGTGGTGCTTGCTACTCTCAGCTACATTTTGAGCACAAATATGCCAGAAAAAAATAATTTTTGTTAGCATACCAATGCTATTTGCAACGCCACTCATTTCTGGGGGTGGAAAAAAGTATTGCAGCAAGCAATGTTTTGCCATGTTTTCAAGATTTTAGGAGTTATTTGATAGTCATTTTTAATGAGCTTTACAGCACTGTTTCTTAGCTACAATTTGGTTGGTCATAGGTTTCTTTTGCGTTATTCCGAGAAAAGTTATGATCATCAACATAAAAGTGTCGATTTCTAGTCAAAATCAAAGTAAATCTAAGGGAAATGATTGGTTTGCCACATAAATAAGAGCTTTTCTCAAAAAATTGTTGATGAAAAAATAACATTTAATGCACCATTCAAAAGCTCTTGAATGTCTCTACAAAATAGAGTGTCGACCGTTTATTTTAGAAAAGAACACAGCTCAGAAACAGACTATTAAAGTTTGAGCAGACAAAAATGGTTCAAAATAAGGCAAAAAGATAGGAGTTTTACTTCTTTCGACTTTGGGGGAGGGGGGGGGGGCGGTAGGGCTTGCGCATTTTGTAAATTTTTGTAAATCGTGTTTAAACGGCGTGCCTATAACTCATCAATTAGAAAACTCAACAATAAACTATTTGAACGAAAAGACATTTCATCAAAGAACCGTTGTAATTCAGTGGATTATCACCGAATTACAATGGTTCTTTGATAAAACCATTTTTTGATGAAATATCTTTTTGTTCAAATAGTTTATTGTTGAGTTTTCTAATTGATGAGTTATAGGTACGCCATTTAAACAACTCCTAACGATAAAAAAGCTGTTTTCTAACACTTTTCCACATAAAAAACCAATCTTTGGAAAAAATTTTGACCAAAATTTGACAAGAAACTTGATTTGCCTTGGTTCCCCAAGGCAAAAAGTCAAATATTGGACAATTTTTTTTCAAAGAACCAATTTTTATGTAAAAAAGTGTTAGAAAACAGCTTTTTATTGTTTTAAGCACATAAAAATTACTTAGGAGTCGTATAAACGCGATTTACAAAACTTTACAGAATGCGCCCCCTCAACGTGCCCCCCCTGTCAGATTTTTTCCTTATCGGTGCCCCCTCCGTCAGATTTTTCTCAAAATGGTGTAGGTAAAATGGCCTAAAAATGACCTGGTGACCCCCCCACCCCGTCAGAAATTCCTGCGTACGCCACTGTACACTCTGATGCCGCTATCTTTCGGGCGCTGACGCTAGGAAAGCGCCGATGCCAAGAGTTCAAGGCGCTGGAGCCAATTGTCAAAAATTTTCTACCAGTTCCGATTTCTTCAAATCAGGGCAAAAGGATGACAGCTTTTTGCGCACAACAGTCAAACCTCGGTTATACGCTACCCTAGGGGATTGTCTTCAGGGTAACGTGTAACTTGGGTGTCAGTTGACTAAGAATAATGCAATCTCAGCCGAATACAACATAGTCAAGGTGGCGTATAACCGGCATAGTGGGGCTGCCGTCCGTCGCCGTCCTAATTTTTTCATCGGCGTCTTGCATTTTCACAGGATTTTTTTTAAGGAATTGCTTTTATTATTGCACATTATATAATCAGTTTTTATTTTTCTATCTTATTTTTGGGTAACCGTCCATGTTTTCTTTCCTTTTCATTTCCAAAAAATCAGGCCGTCCTGAATTCTCCGACTTTTTTTTAAAAAATTTTCATGGAAAATTAGAACGGCCTAATTTTTTTGAAATAAAAGTGAAAGGAAACATGGACGTTCACCAAAAATGAGGTAGAAAATTAAAAACTAATCATATAATGTAAAATGAAAAAAAAGATCCGTTATAAAAAATCCGGTGAAAATTCAATTAGGAAGGTGATGGACGGCAGCCCCACTATGATAACCGGGTGTCAGCTGACTAAGAATAGGCCAACCTCAGCCAAATACAACATACCGTATTCTCTCTATTAGTTCCACATGTGGGATTATTTTTCAATCGTCCGAAATCGGAAAAATTGGGGTCGATCTCGAGATTTTCGGTGAAAATTCAAAATCTAAAGAGCGGAATCAGTAGAGCTCGTGGAAATAAGAAAATGCAATAAATAGCTTTGTTAAATTTTTTCTCTGAGCTGAGATACAGGTCCTCAAAGTTGGGGGTGTGGGTTTAATAGAGAGAATACGGTAGTTAAGGTGGCGTATGAACGAGGGTGGCGTATAACAGAGGTTTGACTGTACATTTTTAAGTTGACTCCAATGCACGCTGGCTCACCTTCTTCCTAAACACAAGCCAAAAAACAATTGGTGCCAATGCAAAATCAAGCTCAGACTTGACAGCAGAAGTACCAAAAGTTCAGGTGTGCGCCCAGACTAAATGAAGAACAAAAAAGTATTTTATGTCGATGTTTGATTACATGACTACTTTTTATATTTTTATTTATACAGAAGTGTCAGCTGTCTTTACACTTGTTTTTAGTTCTTTTTTCTTCCATTGCATTTTCAAGCAGGGCAGAATGTCCTTGACTCTTTCTCTGAACGCTCTTGAAAATAAGGTGTATAATACTGGGTTGAATGCCGACACAAAAACATTCAAAGTAGTTGTCACAAAAGCAAACTCATATGGCAATGGCAATTTGCTATTGAAAATTGCTCTAAAAAGATTTTCAAACTAAATAATTTCAATTGTAATCTTTTACCATTCCAAAGGCTGAGCGACGAAATAGGTAGGTTGGACTCAGAATTTAATGCTAAATCTGAATATGCAAAGAAACCGCCGAAAAAAAAAGAGCTTTGAGGGGGTCAAACCCACTTTTTTTATTAAACAAGCAAAAATTATTGTGTGCATACATTTGCAAGCCTTTCTCTCGCCAAAGAATGGACTTGTGAGCAAAAAACAACCACTCATTTAATAGAGCAAGAAATTTTCTATCAAATGCGCTTTTCAGTTTTTTCAAGCCTTTAGAAAAACTAGAATTTTTGATCAATAACAAAAGCTTCGTTTTTAAAAAATTTGACAAGATTTTACAGGCACTTTTTGGTGAGAAGTCAAATTTTGAAAAACGAAGCCTTTTTCATATTGCTCAAAAATTTTAATTTTTCTAAAAGCTAGAAAAAAAACTGAAAAGCGCATTTGATAGCATATTTCTTGCTCTATTAAATGAGTGGTTGTTTTTTGCTCACAAGTCTATTCTTTGGCGAGAAAAAGGCTTGCAAATGTATGCACACAATAATTTTTGCTTGTTTAATAAAAAAAAGTGGGTTTGACCCCCTCAAAGCTCTTTTTTTTCGGCGGTTTCTTTGCATATTCAGATTTAGCATTAAATTCTGAGTCCAACCTACCTATTTCGTCGCTCAACCTTTAAAGTGTTAAGGTGAGCATACCCCAAACAAAAAACAGAGTCATAGGAGTGTATCCAACAAAAAAGATAGTGACACATACAACTAGCATTTTTACTATGCTTCTACGACCTTCTAAAGCTTTTCATCTGCTGTTTTTGCTCCTTTCTCCTTTGCAGCATTAGCAGATGGTAAATTTGTCTTGGTTTTTGGTTGAGAATCTACAAAAAAATGTTGAAATTGGTGAAATGAAACGATAAAATACCTCCATGAATAAAGTCATTTTTGCGCCAAAGTACAAAATAAATTTTGGTGTATAGCCCAATAGACAGAATAATTGGCAAAGCATAGCTCAGCGAAAATTCCACCCATTTAAAAGTACTCCAGAAAAATGTTGCAGAGTAAAGGTTGCCGCACCAGCTTGCTTCTTCTATAATTTTTTTGATTCTCTCAGGAAAAAATCTGCTCCATTGCTATTTTATAAAAATATTTTTTGCTGTTTATTTTCACAGAGTAAATTTTAAAAATGATGTTTGCTGAATCATTGCATAAACCTCGTAGAACACTTTTTTGTAATAGAGCAATGAACTTTTGTGAGCTGCCGATAGGTGAAAAATTTCATTTAAATGACCATGCCTGTCTACGTCGACGAATTTGTGCGAATTGGCGAGGAACAACTTTTTTACCCCGAAAATTCACTAAATTATTTTTTCGTGCATTTTCGGAGTAAAAAGTTCTCCCGCCATTTTAAACGTACAAAATTGGTGGCCGTAAGCGGGCATGGTCGTTGGAGAACAGGACTTGTTGCCGGGTGAAAGAAGTTCACAAGTTCTATTGTAAAAAAGTCCTATACGAGGTACCTGAGATAAAAGAGGGTAAAACTTTTTTTGTCACAGATTCACTTTTTTCTGTCACATATTTCCTTATTTCTGTCACAGGTTTTAGTTTTCCCTATTTCTTTCGAATTTTTGATTTTTTTGGAAGTTATTACATTATCAGATAGCCTTGCGATTCTAGTCTCTGACGAGATATCATTTTCGCATCTTCCTTGCAAAATATAACACAAATACCGTAATTCCTATAATAAGCCGCCCCCCCCCTAAATTCAAAAAACGGGTTTCTGGCATTGTGTTTTTGACCTATGTTTGAAAACCACTGTTAGGCAAGTCACCATCTATTTTGTAGCTCATCTCACTGGCTACAAATTGAGGGTAACTTGCCAAAGAGGAGTCTTCAAAAAATGGGTCAAAAACACAATGCCAAGAACACGATTTTGAACCAGAGGGGGGGGGGCGGCTTATTAGAGGAATTACGGTAGGTGAAAGTATGAAGGAAGTCAGAAAAGTCATTTGGCTCATAAGTTCACCTTTTTGTGCTACATTTTGCAGAGATGGTGCAGCAAATAATACCTCACCAGAAACAAGAATCGCAGGGCTACCTAATGGTGTTAAAACTTTGAGAAAAAGGGTAGAAAATCCAATAGAATGAGCTGATAGGAAAGGAAAATTCAAATATGTGACAGAAAAAAGTGAATATGTAATGGCCTGTTCACATACTGAGAGTGGGAGTAAGGGGGTGTTCACAATGCACCTTACTCTCACTCTCACTCCCACTTCCACTCTCACTCTCGGTGTTCACAATGCTTTTTTCCCTTTTGCGTAAAACTAATTAAATTATTTTTTATTTTTTAAATTTGTTCATAATATCATAGATTGCGACCAGATATTATGAAAAACCAACAAAATGTTAATTTCAATAAGCAAAAGTAGCTGAAGTAGTTTGAGGCACCAATCGTCTCCTTTTCTTTTGGACTAGGTTGAGGACGAAGAGATAAAAGACGGGACGTCATGACGATTCTCTGTGAATGGAGAGCTCACGCACGCAGCGTTCGAAATTTTCCTTTGTCTTTACGCAGAAGGTGTTGAGAACGCTATTTTAGACGTTCAAAAACCGTGAACACACTGACTGTTGAATTCTCTCGATTGGCTCAGTCAGTTTATCGGATTCAAGCGTTGGGAAAGGATGGCAGCTATACTCTCTTGGAGTTCAAAGAAGATATTAGAATAATTTAAACAATTATGAATCAAGGCTCGGATAGGGAGAAATGAATGAAGCACCGAGAAGATAAAATAATGTTGAAAATGCCGTGAAACCTCTATTAATAGTCCTGTATCTATTATAGAAGTTCTACGAGACATTATAACGATCCAACCAGCAATCTTTGTCGTAATTTACAATATTATGAACAAATTCAAAAAATAAAATGTTTAGGGTTGTCGACTTTCGACTTTTAAGTCGAAAGGTCGAAATTTTTTAAGGTCGATTTTTGGCCTCGGAGCGAAAATCTGATTTTACAACATATACTCAGAATTAAAAGTTGGCTATACATTGTAAAATCAGATTTACACTCCGGTAAAAAAAAATCTGCCTTAAAAAAATTTCGACCTTTCGACTTAAAAGTCGAAAGTCGACAACCCTAAAAATGTTAAAATGATAAGTTAAATGCAAAATAGAAAAATGCATTGTGAACACCTGAGAGTGAGAGTAAAGGGGTGTTCACAATGACAACTTACTCTCACTCTCACTCCCACTCTCACTCTCAGTATGTGAACAGGCCATAACAAAAAAGTATTGCCCGATAAAAGATGAGAACATAAAAAACATACTTATCCCTGTGATGTCATGGCTTTCGTATAGTACGTAATATGGAAGTTGGAAAACTATTACAAATAGCCAAATAAAAGCAATAGTCCATGTAACCTTTTTTCGAGAACATAAATTAGCAGCTTGAATTGGCAATACAATAGCTATAAATCTAAATATTATTGGTTTATTATTGAATTAGCCATATTTTGAACCTCTCTATTGCTATGGCCATAAAAGTAAATATGGACACTATGATAAGTAAATTAGAGATATATCGTTCAAAAGGACACAAGAAAGCAGGCAAGTACCAGCCACCACTTCCATAATACACCATCGGCAACCAAATGGCCGTGAAAGTGATTAAATAGAAGAGGTCAGCGATCGCCTTAAAACAAAGCTGTATCTGTGGCTCTACCCTGTTTCGTCCCAAATTGTTTCCGCCAAAAGTCGTTATAGCCAAAACGTTACATTTTTAATTAATTAGTTTGCTAAATATGGTTTTTCTAACTAATTTTGTGGATATTCTCATTTACAAGTTTATATTCAAATTGATGCTAGGGAGCGGGGCTACATTTTGCGTATAAAGTTATAAATGACCATGTCTGCAATATTTGCTGAAAACCCTAAAATTTCCGGAATCCTGGACTTTTTTGAAAACTTTTGGGGTTTTTCAGCAAATATTGCAGACATGGTCATTTACAACCTTATACGCAAAATGTAGCCCGCTCTCTAGCATCAATTTGAATATAAACTTGTAAATGAGAATATCCACAAAATTAGTTAGAAAAACCATATGTAGCAAACTATTTAATTAAAAATGTAATGTTTTTGGCTATAACGATTTTTGGCGGAAACAATTTGGGACGAAACAGGGTAGAGCCGTATCTGTTGAACCTTAAAGGGCCATTGCCACCTGTTTTGAATTGTCCCCGCCAATTCAAATTTTTTGCCTAATCATTCTATTTTTGTACGGATTTTTCAGCTTGGTTTCTAACAAAAACAAGGCCTGGAATTTTATTTTAGGTATAGTTTTGTTAGAAACCAAGTTAAAAAATTCGTACGTAAATCCAACTATAAAGAAAAAAATTTGAATTGACGGGGGACAACCGTTGTCGGAATCGGCAATGGCCCTTAAGCAGCACTGCCATCTACGGCTATAGCAACTTCGACTATGGCAACTATAGCAACTTAATTTTTGGAAAAAAACAGCTTTTTACTATAAAAAATTCATGATATTTCATAAATAATTTTTATTTGCAATTAAAATTTTAATTTCTAAATTTTATTTTAAGTTTTGAAAAATTTTGGCTGGCTTGAGGGAGCAAACATAGAAAATCGCAAAATTAGGAATTGTGTCTCAAAAAGCAAGGATTAGAACAAAAAATCAAAACATCTGCGCACCCTGGCTGGCTTGCAAAAGCTGGCTGGAAAACTTTTGGCTGCAAAAAGTATTAGCCATCAAACCTTGTCCCAGAAAGAGCAAAAATCGCTAGTAAGTGGATGGGATACGATTGGGCTGCGGAAAGAATAGCGGCGGAATAACGGTGGAGTTTTAAAAGTTGTTTTTATGTTTTTTCGTCTTGCAAACCCCAAATTCCCACACCATATTCGTGTCCACCATGTTTGCTTATAAAAATGATTTTTAGTCTCAAAACTAAGTCACATTTCGTTTTCTACTCGAGACAATAAAAATTCAATTTTCAGGAAAAAATTAGAATTTTTTAACAAAGCGGCATGCTGGACACAAATCTGGTGTCCGGAATTAGGGTTTGCAAGGTGAACATACATAAAAGCCCTTTTACAACTCCACCGTTTTTCCCGCCGCTAAATTTTTCTATGCAGTTTTTTTCGCCGCTGTTCGTATCTCCAAATTAGTAAGAAATTTTTTAAGACTTACCAAATTCATAAGCAATAGATTCGTGCCTGTGTTTCGCATTTTCTTATCCAGACAAATCGCAAGAATTACGAGAACATTAGCAAATATACCGAGTAGAGTGACTAAACTAGTGATAATACCAAATGCTAGAGAAAACTCTATACTTACAGTTCGATACATAGCCTTCTTTATGTTTTAGACTAAAATTTAGTGGAATAAAGTGAAAGGGGAAGTATTGTTATTGAGATTGATTGTTCACCGAATACCTTTAAATAAATAAAAAATGGAGCAAGAACTTGTTTTTAAACTTGGTCTTCATTTGTTTGAAATTATTAGTTTAGTATCAGTGATTCCAAAATGAGATGAGAAATGCGATGAGAAATGAGATCTCATTGAGAAAATGAGAAATTTCTCAATGAGAAACTTCTCATTTCTCATTTTCTCATTCTTCTCACTTTCTCATTTCTTTTGAATGTTCTCACAGATTTTTGAGGTCATCGCTTAATTATTCTTAGCTCGTTTTAGTTATCAAGAACAACCATCTGCCAGACAATTGAGTCAATGTTCAGCAAACTTCGATTTATGATGTTTTTTGAATGCCTTAATAAAAATTCTGAAAAAGAAAAGTGGAAGAGTGCGAACAATAAGAATATATAAAAGGAATTAATAATTTCAAATTTGCAAATCACAGTCATGCCTAGACGTCACCACGATGACGCATCACCTTTGAGCACCCGTCACTCTACAAAGCCCCGATTCGGCTGGTGAATATCGAAAATTAAAAATAAACGCCTTCATAACACGTCGAAGATTTTTACACAAAGATTCTAAAAGTTTATGAGAGTCGTGGCATCGACATTTGTTCATTTGGTAATTTGAGACAATGTTTTATGAGAATTTTTTTTATGTTTTATGAAAAACATCGGAATAACCGCGCTTAGTATGATAGATGAGTAACAGCCAGTAATCCAATACTACTATATATCAAGGTGCTAGAAGATGGGACTGTACATTTCACTGTATCACCAAGTAGACCTCTGCAAAAGCCAAAGAAATAAAACTTTAGAAGAAATGAGAAAGTGAGGAAGTTATGAGAAAATGAGAAAAAAATGAGAAAGTGAGAAAGAAATGAGAAAATGAGAAAAATGAGAAAAGAATGAGAAATGAGAAGTTTCTCATTGAGAAAATTCTCATTGAGATTTTTCTCAATGAGAATTTTCTCATTTTCAAAATTAGAAGTTTTCTCAGTGAGATTTGTCTCATTTTTAAAATGAGAAACTTCTCATTTTTGAGAATGAGAATTTTCTCATTTCTCATTTTGGAATCACTGTTTAGTATACAGGATACCCAAAAAAAAACTTAGCAGCACTTTGAGACTGCTGTTAGGCCACTTTTATTGACATTTTTGTGTGCACGATTTGTCATTTTATCGACCCTTCAATTTTCTAGCAGATCATATAATAAAATTTAGTAAGTGACATACCTTATTTTCTCTATCAAACGGGCTCTCTCTATTAAAGGGGCATGCTCGTCGCCGATGGGAATATTTGAAAGACCGGTACCAGCAAAATTCAAACGAGAATGAATTTGACGAAATTTCGGAAAAGTCGAGGAAAAATTATGCGCCCAGTAGGAATCGAACCGACGACCGACTTTCACAGTACGCCGCCGCTTCACCACTAGCCACCGATGCTATTAAACACTGCTAATGTTTTTGATTACTTATTCCCCGTCAAATACTGAACAAAAATGTTTTCGAAAATAATTCTTTTTTGAATTGACCTGGTAGTACAAGGCTGGTACCCGTCTTTTGAAATATTCCATCGGCGGCGAGCATGCCCCTTTAAACGGGCACCCAATCCGAATTTTTTTTCACTATAAGAGACATTTTTGCACAATTTTTAGAGTTAACCTAGTATTTATAAGGTAATTTTTTGAATTAAATATTTTGAGATACATTTTGTCATATTTGTAATTTGGTACGGCCAACAATTTTTACTGAACTGCCACAATGTTTTGACTTCAAGCTTTATTCCACAGATTCCCTATCTAATAAAGACTGTACTACTCTCCTTCCTCTAATAGGCCGCCATGGTGGCTATTTTTATTGTTCTCCAAGAGGGAGGGGCCAATTAGAGGCTGGTGTGCAATTCGAGGAAATACGATGTAATTTCTATTTTAGCTGCAAAGGTCCGGAAAATATGTTTTAAATTAACAGTATGTCTGATTAGGATGGCCAATCTAGAGGATTATAAGGAAGGCTGAAGATATGATGTCTATTTTTTCGACAGAAAAAGACCGCTTCTCGATACATGGACTTAGGTCCATATCCGCGAATTATTTGAAAAATACTCTACCTCTGAAAATAGTTAATCAATCGACACGCTGATTGCCGATGCAAAAAAAATTGAGAAAATCTTTAACGTCAGTTGATTGACAGAAAGATCTGAATAGACATTAATGAAAAACCCATCCTTCGAAATTTTAAAAAGATCATCGTAAAAATAAGTGTTAGAAAACCAAAATCAGACAATCCGAGAATACAGGTCACTATACTTCCGACTTCAAAGAAGATGTTTAGACAATTATTATTTTTAGTCTCATCACTCAGAAAAATTAATTGTGGTGTCAACAAAGAAAATGTACTTGAAATTAACATCAGAGTCAATATTCCATCATAGGGCAGACAAATCTCAAAAATAAAATTTCAGTTTCATAGTTTGCCAGTGTCAGACTAATACTGGTCCTTCCGGTGGCACCACATCCGTTTGAAAAAAAATTTGAATCTCCGCTTCCTTACAAGATTCTACTCGAAAAAATTTTCACCCTCAGTCTGCAAGTGGATGTCGTAAGCCATGGCTTCCTATGCGAAGGGTTCTCAGCCATGGTTGCACTAACACCGTTCACAGTTTGTCAGGCTGCTAACAAGACCTTAGTGCTATTGAGTCTGACAAGAAGTCTGTTCGCATCGCAATATCGCACGCAAACTTTTCAAAATATCGCATCGCAAGCGTCGGCAGGTCAAATAATTCGCATCGCAATATCGCAAAAAGGCAGATCGGTGTCTCTAACAAAATTTTCTTGTCTTCCGAGGAAATAGATATCAGGCCGCCTGATTTAGGCGTGGGCTTGAGAAATTTCGTGGTATAAAAGAGGAATTTGCAGAAATCAGGCCATTCTTGCGTTTCGTATCTGTGGAAGTCAGTTGCTCTCGGTGATCAAAACGAATTTCCGCTGTGCTAAAATCAAGTGTTTCTGAATCGAATATGCGCTGCGAACCTAAAGTGTCCTGCAGCTATCTTGTGATGCCTTGGTGGATGATGTTGGCTCTGCTCCTTTTGTTGATTGATGAATCCAGTTCTGCACCTATTCCTCAAAGTGCTTCTGAACTGATGGGCGATGATGAAAAGTAAGCTCTTTCCTTCTCTTTGACGCTAACTTTCCATCAATTCTTCTCTCTTAGGGCGTTGACTGTTGGACCTGGCAGGCCTGAAGATAATGCTGTGTTGGTGGTCAATGACAGTAACAAGCTCTCCTTCACTATGTTTCGTCCGAGCTGCCTCGGATCTAAAGAAAGTCTGAAAGAAATTAAGTATGCTTGTCGATGTTTTGATTGGATGTGCCTCAATTATTTTTTCAGTGCTGAAATATGGCTTGAAAATGGCTGCAAAATGAAGATTAAGTGGACGCAAGACAATTACAAAGAAGAAGCGTTCGGGATTGAGGGAGGTCAACCTTTAAATGGCATTTATTTCGTATCAAAGCTATTTGTTGTAGGCGGTGGATCTGTAACGGTTCCTCGTTCTTCATATCAAGCTCAAGTCGATCTAGATGGCATTTCGCTAACTATCGTTCCTGGTGTTGACAAGTGGGGTGCTGCGCCCTGCATGCTGAATTTGAGAAAGGTTCCTGATGGAAATGGCTACCTGGCAAACATATCGTTGCGTGGAACTCCGGAATGTGAAGTCAAGGCCGTTTTCGTATGATTTCCTTAAATCACCAGTGTTTCATTTTAGAAGCCGGTTCTTTTCAGAATTACAAGCAGTACGAGCCTCTGTCATCGGAAATCCTGAGAGCCTGCCTTCAGATTCGCTGTCTACGCCTGCCATCGTTGGGATCAGCGTCGGAGTTGTGGGTGCTATTGCTGTGCTTGACTCATCTGCTTGCTGCTCTACTGCTGTTTGTTCAAGAAGGGTAAAGAGATGAAAAGAAAAAGGCTCAGCCAGTGGGACCGAAGAAAGAAGAGCAAAAACAGAAGCACTAGTGGGGGGACGTGCCAGCGTGGACAAAAAAACCATCGAAGACAACACAGCCTGTTCCTCCGAATCAATCTGACCAAGGGTACATAGTGGCTATTAACGATGACACATGGGATTTTTATTTTTGTAGGAAGAACAAGTCTGCAGAGCCCGTTGCTATAGTGATTGAGCCTCCGGAAGAAGAAGTCCTCAAGCCAAAGTCTCAGCCGAAGCAAGTCCTCAAGCCAAAGTCTCAGCCGAAGCAAGTCATCAAGCCAAAGTCTAAGCCGAAGCAAGTCATCAAGCCTAGCATCTCCGAGGAAATGCCAAAGTCGCCGCCTATGCCAAAAGGTGTTCCAGTTGGTATCGTCTGAAGACTGTGTCGGGCTGTGTCTCTGGAGAAGTCGCTGTCACCAAACACGGAAACCAAGAAAGAGATTGCTAAAGTCCAGGAAGAGTTCGAAAAGCATCCAGAATGGCGATCTAGTTGGCACTGGATTGAAGCAGAGATGGCAGGGATCATATGTATTGGGCAAGACTCTCTGATCAGTATTCCCAGACGCCAGCTTATCGAATGAATAGTATTGCAAGTGATCCCGCAATATGACGCCAGAGCAGAAGAAGCTTGAGAAAGTGAGGGTCGCCAAGTTCATTGCCAAGCAGAAGCTCTGTGGCTATGGAGATCCATCAACAGACGATGAAGAGAAGTTCGGGCAGCAGCCAGCAGTAAAGACGGACAAGACTCAGCAATCGGAGAAGCAGCCAAAGAAGCGACTGAACAAAGAAGAGAAGGCCAGCAGAAGAAAGAAGAAGCGGGACAAGAGGGATGCGGCTGTGGATGAGAGTGAAACCAAACAATAGCAAAAGAAACAACGATTTTAGACCTTTTGTTATGTATTGTAAATGCAATGTGAATAAATCGTGCGTTATGAATTGAGTGCCTTTTAAGTACGGATTTAACTAAAGTGTCCTGTTTAGTGTCTTTAATCGGGACACGGGCGTTTCCTTTTAAAACCGTTTTCCTGTAAACTTGCTTCCATGTAAGCCGTTTCCTGTAATAGTTTCCCTGTAAGCTGTTTCCCTGTAAGGGACGTTTCCCTGCACCAGAATAAGACCCAATTATCCGATATCACCCTAAACCACCCCATATCACCCTAAACCACCCGATATCACCCTAAACCACCCCATATCACCCTAAACCACCCCATATCATCCTAAGCCATTTCAAACTTACTCACGTCACCCTAAACGTACTAAAGCCACATTGGACAGCTTTGAACAGCCCAAGCCATTAAAACCACTCAAATTAGCTTAAACCACTCTAAACTAGGTAATTTTCGTGAAATCCATGCTTTCAGGTACCACTGCTTTGGGTACTATTTATGTGATTGGACACCATCTAGGCGGTTCGAGTATTTGTCAGCTGGTTAGGTACTATACATTGCTTTGGCTAGAGGTGTGCATCGGTTTTTTCGGTATTTTCTTAAAACGCATTTCCGAAAAATTCTAACTGATTTTTTAACATCTGTATGCGGCTATTCATTCCTTCATGCAATGACTCTTTCACTTTTTGTATTATTTATCTAAAAAATTATGCCTGAGACCTTGAATACCGAAATTTGCCATTCGGTACTAAAAATACCGATATCTATATTTAAGGTCGCAGGCAAAATTTTTTAGATAAAAACAATAGGGTGAAATAGCCATTTGATAGAGTAGTGGTTCGGATTCCATCCAGATGTTTTGGTACACAAACTACATCTACCCCAATCTCTTTCAATGTAGAGTGTGCTGGTCTTGCAGCGCGGCGCCACCCTTGAGCGTGTACAAAAATCTGTGCATATTTAAAACAACCCTGCCTACCGGTCTTAGGGTAACAGGACGCTCAAATGTCGGGTAGCCTACCTAATGCCTTTAAAACAATTTTACAAAACAAATATAAAAAAGACGGCTTTGAGTCTGAAAAGTGAAAAATATTTGAAATTATGGCCAAATTGTGTATTTCAAGTACCACCGCCGCTGTCGGCGCCGCTTTTTTCGCCGCTGCCGCTCTAATTCTATTTTTACCTGCCGCTGTCGCGCCGCCGCCGCTGGATTTTCGGTCGCGTGCAAGTATGATCATACCAGGTTCAGTGGTATACTGTATATCTGCGATATAATACGCCTCAAAATAAAGTTTTTGAGTTTTGTCTGACTTTAGGGGGTAAGGCACTATTTTGCAGGGCTAAGTCGAAAACCAGAAACGACGAAATTCACGGTGAAGGCGCAATTTCGCGCCCAGCGTATTTGGACGATTTGAGAAAATCTTGGAATATTGTAGCGTGCACGCTGCAAAATCATGAATTTTGTAGATTCACTCGAGATTTGTTGCACGCTCACTGAAAATAAGCTATTTTGAGGAAATCGACTGATTTTTTTGTGTGCATGGTGAAAAACTGCCATTTCGAGAAAGTACTCTTAATTTACATGCCGCCACAAGTCACGGTGCACATCCGGAGTACTTTTGAAAATAAGGTAAACGGTCCACGCTACAGATCCTGACTCAGGATCTGCAGTGACGTTACAGATCCTGAGTCAGGATCTGTAGCGTTATTGCAATTTAAATAAAAATGGCTGCACCCAATGGGAATCGAACTTGCAACAATTATTGACTGACTACAGCTCTTTTCCACTGAGCAAACTGGGTCGTTACACATGAGCGGTTAATTTCAATCTTATACCCAAAACTTAGTTTATTCGGTTAAAAAAAATAAGTTGCCCTACTGAGTCAGGAGGACATTCTGGCAAGGATCGCGTTGGATTTTCAGGTAATCTCTAGATAGGTTTTGTTACTTTTCGGCCACTTAGATCCAATGTTTTATTTCTGCGAGCACCCTTGTTAGAGGGTCACCGAAACCTTCATTTCGGCTCTTTTACTGAGCTACCTGACCTATTCAACTTCAATGAGGTTTTCAATACCGGGGACAATAATGTCTCAAAGTCGGTTCTGGGGCAGAACATAGGGACATTATGGAGACATTATGGGAAACATGGGGACACATGGAGACATTGAGGAGATGGGCCAGGGGACATCACTGATCACGCAAAATTACAATAAAAGGCAGATAATTTATTCTAAACAGATTGAAAAACATGAAAAAACATGGAAACTACTGGATTCTTCTCTTGAATTCATGGCATTTTCTTGTAGACCAGCATCCAGAAACTCTCTTGATCTTCTACCTAAATTTTCAATCATTAAGCGATACCAAAGGGAATGTAGAGAAATGCCTACTGATTCTCAGATCGTCTGCGCACTAGTTACGCCAGCCGAAGCAACTGCCAGAATCTTCTTATTGAGCTGGTAGGCCAGTGCACCATTTTCCTTCCTATACTACTTAGTTAATCGGATGCTTGAACTTTCTCGCAGCTACAGTCGGGCACTGATTAGGCATAGACTACTACAGCGAAAGTCCTGGAGAAGAAAGAAATTAAAGAGAAACAGCCCAAAAAGATGACCACCTGCTACTTTTTGGATGACAAGTAGACGGAAGCTGCCATCTGTGTATTTTGATCAATCGACAGCCAATACGCCTGTCAAAAAAACGAAAAGTTGAAAGAAAATAGCCGAAAAGACAATTACCTGCTACGATTAGTGTCAGGCGTGAACTGAAGAACATCTGCGATGCTATCAGCATGTTCTGATCTAGCAAAACCAGGAGGATTCCTGTAGAATGGTCAGGTATAAAGTGACTAACCTAGAGAAGTCTATTACTTTCTACGTCCGCACTGATTAAGCATCTAGTACCGCAGCAAAAAGTCCTGGAGAAGATTGAAAGTGAAGAGACTACCGAAACTACTACTACTACGACTAAAAAGACTACTTATGACTGAACAGTTACCTGCTAGGTTATCAAGCTGCTACCGAGCAGTTCAGACATCCGATTGTGCTCATGCAACCTGTATAAAGTGTGTAAAATATAGCAGGTAGAGATAAAATGGTAATAAAAGGAAAGGGTCACTAACTATGTTATGCATAGACGTCAACTACTGCATTTTTTGCTTGAAGGAGAGTGCAGACTTGTCCTACATGCAGAAAGGTAGCATCGAAAAAGGGACTGATCCACCTACATAGAAAAGTCTTCAAATTAGTATAAGTGGAAAAAATGCTTCAAACGAGTTCATTACCTGCTACATCTTTAGCTGCTACATCATTACCTGCACTGCAAATAGATCTGTAAGGTATCAGAAGTAAGAAGAAACATGTCGAATAACACGATCACCTGCGGCGATAGTACCGATTGTAGTCGGAAGAAGTTATCTGAACATTCTTGCTTCAGCTACTGCAAATAGATCTGTAAAGTAAGGAAAGTAGGAGGAAACAAGTCAAATAACACGATTACCTGTTCGGCTACGGACAACGAGTAGACTGCCGCCTGACTGAAGCTCACATCTGACGATGCTTCATACACCACAAGTAGAGATTTTTTTGCGATTTCAAAGTCACTATCAAATTTTGAATTCCGCTCAAGACAATAAACATTCATAAAATTAAAATTTTAATGTTCATTGTCTTGAGCGGAATTTAAAATTTGACAGTGACTCTGAAATCGCAAAATAAGTTTTTTAAGTCAATCGATCACGCTGAACACGAATCCAGTGTCAGAATCAAAAGTTTTATCAGCGGGAAAAAAGTTATAGAAAATTTGTGTTACAACTTATATATTCATTTTGCACATTTTGTCATAATTTGACATTTAACTATAGTTGTATTAAAGCCAAATGACAGTGACATTCTGCTTTTTGTTTTCGTTTTGATTTTCAGCTATATATTGTCTCTGCACAAAGTTTTCGCTTGTAGAAAGTAAGAATGGAGCGTTTTGAAAGTCGCTATTCCAAGAAACATAATCCAAGAAACAAAAACCCAAACAAAACAACTATCTTAAAGCTTGAAGCCGGAAGAGTAAATGCTTGGTACTTTTGGAAAGCTGAATTCCTGGCGGTCATTTTCGTTTATTATGAGCTTGGGTGTAGTATGACCATCATGGCGCGTTAATTGAAAACATGTGGACACCCAGCTGGGTTTGGACCCTGCACTATGTGTTACCTTCCGGACCCTTTTCACCTACTTCATCAATGATTGAAGCAAAAAGACTGGCGCCATCGTGTTAAACGTGAAATTCTGCACCAGAATCAACAATAGTCACAACGCGGAATTCCTCAAAAGAGATAAATGAAAAAGGCCGAATACGAATTCAGCGAATACGAATCGTCCCCCTCCCAATGAACTTCACTTCTTGACTGTAAAGTACGTTTCGTCGCAAAATTTTGATTTAAAGTGTAAAATTTGACAAATTAAAGAAAAAAATATGCCTATCTGAGCCGATCTGACGCGATCTGAACTGATCTGATCTAAATCGATCTGATCTTCTCGAAACTCTGTGTAAAATACGTTCCACGGGAAATTTTGACTTAAAGTGTGAAATTTGACAAAATTAAAGCAAAAAAACCCATGCCGATCTGAACTGATCTTCGCCCACCTCTGCCTAAAACATAAAATTAGATGGGACACTGTACATCAAACACGAGTGACCTGAATGCAAAAATAGCAGTCCAAAAAAAAGTATTTGCTTAAAAGGCAACAAATATTTATGAAAATAAACAGTTCGTGGCTTAATTCTATTTGTAGGATTGGTCCCCGGGAATTCAAATATCAACATTTGAATTTGACTGCGTGAACATGCTCCTTTAAATCCAGTTAATCACAAGTAGACAAACATCCTAAAAGGTTAAAACACAAAGAAGCAAACCTAGACGTCAAAAATAGGTGTTACGCGTAACAGAATAGCGTGTTACGAGACTTTGTTACGTGACTCGAAAGTAGTGTTACGAGTAACAGACATGTGTAACATAAGTAGCGTAACAAATTCTGTTACTTAACTCGTGTTACGCGACTCAAAAACAATGTTACGCGTAACACTAGTCAAATTGTGTTACGCGGGTTGCGTTTCGCCGGAGTATGAATGGTGCTTGTACGGATTTTTCAACTTGATTTCTAACAAAACAAGGCCTAGAATTTAATTTTAGGCAAAGTTCTGTTATAAAACGAGTTAAGAAATCCGAACAGAAGTTCAATGATTTCAATGATAGAAGTTCAATGGCAGGGGACAACCGTTGTCGGGGGCGACAGTGAATTCGTCAA
Source organism: Ditylenchus dipsaci (assembly GCA_004194705.1). Taxonomy (NCBI): domain Eukaryota; kingdom Metazoa; phylum Nematoda; class Chromadorea; order Rhabditida; family Anguinidae; genus Ditylenchus; species Ditylenchus dipsaci. The sequence continues at coordinate 393,374 of SADC01000251.1, forward strand.
CGGTGAATTAGTCAACTGGTGAATTCGTCAACCGATAAATTAGTCAACGGATTCTGACTTTACTATCAAAAATCATTTTATCCTACCTAGAATTATGTCCAGAACAGTGTTTTCAAAAATCACAGTCACACTGACACTCACCCCACAGTGAGGGTCACACCTCACTTCACACTCACAATCACACTAAAATCACACTCACACTTGATGTGTGAGACACAAAAAAATAAGGACCTATTCCACTGTACCCCCCACCCCCCCCCAACCAACTTTTTTATATGCACTCAAAAACCATTTTATGTAATAATTTTGCCATAAAAGGACCAGAAAAACATTTTTAAAAGGGTTAAGGGCTGTATTGGGAGGGGAAGGGAATAATACAGGGGCCACTTTTTTTTGGCTGCTTTACCATGTTTTTCAACTCGGGCCGTGGCAAAAATAGACTCTATATGCATTTTATGATCAAGTGTACTTCTCGGAATCATGTCTAAGGTAAGTGCGTGCGCGCATCTCTAACTCTCAAGCCCCCTGCGCCCCTTCGGGGGCGCAGGGGCTTGGGGCTTGGAGTTGAGATGCGCACACCCACATACCTTAGACATGATTCCGAGAAATCTGAGTGTTGATATATGGCCTTTTAGAAAAATAGATTTTCTGAAAAAATGGCAAAATTTGAAAAAATTGGAAAAACTTGGATTTTGGCCATTTTTCAGAAATCTATTTTTTCTAAAAGACCATATATCAACACTCAGATTTCAAAAATCATTCTGTAAAGTGCATTTTGTAGCTCTTGAGCTGCGCTACAACATGATGATAACATATTGTTATGACGATTAAAATTCAATAAACATTTGACCAGTGAAAGTGATGAAAACGCTGGTCAACTTCACAAAATGACTGGACAAGTGTTTGGAGCCAAATGGTGACTTATCTAAAATAATCAAGCTAAAAGCAATATGCCATTTTAAAGAAGAGAGTCAGTGCTACAAAACCTATTGTTTGGATTTGTTATAAGAGAAATTTTTGGATAAGAAATTGAATTTTTATTTAAATATTTGTATGGTTTAAAACTTATGCACCAACTAATAGCATGTTTTGAAGCTAAGATCCAGGGCTATATTTTAGCAAAATTGAAAACAAATAAAAAATATGAAGAATATGAAGTACCTGAAAGAAAAAAATTTACGTCTTGACTAGGTTAATCAGTAATTTGACGAGTAAAATCAGATACAGCCATTCGTCAATTGGTAAAAAGAGAGTCCGAAATTACAAAAAGTCGCTTTTAAGAATTAACTGTACCCCCATAAATTGAGAATATGATTTTTTGTTTTGTAACTTTGCGTTTTGGCTTTTATGTCATTATAAAGCCCTTTTCGGAAGCTTTCTAACAATCACAAACTTGATTGGGTTAATAATGGGGTAAAATGGGATTTAAAAAAAACAGTCAATTTTAGGCACCCTGACGAAAAATAACCGAAACCCAGAACATCACTATCCAGTTGTAGGTTCAAAATAACAAAACTAGCTTATTAAAATCTCGTGATTTTAGCAATTTACGGAAATCGGGTTTTTGTCCTTTGTTAACTATTTTCGGAGTTTTCTGACCCACTTTTGTGCATAATAAAGGTTGAAAACCGGCGAGAACCGAACCATCGAAATTTACGTCGTTTTGCAATGCACGTAGGCACATATGGGTTAAGTTGAAATGAGGGTTCAGGTGGCAAAGGCGACCCAAAAAACTTTTGGCATCTAATATTTGACATTGGCCAAAAATTACTGACAACATGATTTTTTAAGAGCCAACGCCATCTCCGATAACGGTTGTCCCCGCCAATTCAAAAAATTCCCTAATCATTGAACCTCTGAGCAGATTTTTCAGCTTGGTTTCTAACAAAACTAACCTAAAATTAAATTCTAGGCCTTGTTTTGTTAGAAACCAATTTAAAAAAATCCGCACAGAAATTCAATGATTAGCCAAAAAAAATTGAATTGGCGGAAGACAATTCAAAACAGGAGGCAATGGCCTTTAAATTGGCATAGCACTTTAAAAATTATTTGATTCGCTTACTTACCTTGTCGAAACCATAGTTACCAAAAAATGAAAAGCTCCGCCGCCTCCTCCGTGGCTTTTCAAAAATGAACGCCGCCTTCGCTGCGCCGGTATTTTAAAAATTCCTCCGCCGGCGGAGCGCCAGCCGCCGGCGCTTCAAAAACGCCAATTTTACCCGGCTGGCTGTTGGCGTTCCACCGGCGGCCGTGCAAATATGGTTGAAACTAAGGCTGCGTAATGGTCATATGACCGATCATTTAATACAAAATTACATGGAGCTACTTTTGTACATGTTTCAGTTCATAAAATTTATTTCGATCTGATCTTAGCGAATCCGGATTCAGGACAAGATTTTGGTATTAAGGGAAGACTCTGCGAAAAAAAAGTTCCTTTAAAAAATACTTTTAAATAAAAAAAATTTGAAAAAAGTCAATTCAGGTTACACCAGAGTTGCTTCCTCGTTACAACTGGGTTGGTAAACGATATTTTACCAAAATGACCGGTAATCTAGAATTTGGTTGTTTTCCTTCGACAGTCATTATGTTTCGTTAGCTCAATATTCCTGCTTCATAATTGATTTTTCCCTTTATTGCCTTGGTTTCAGAGCGCCATGTCGCTGAGGACGCAGAAAAGCAGCACTATACAGAGCTTCTTATAATGACAGTTGACTATATAGCGAGAGTTGACTGTGTGGGGATTTGGCAATTTTCGTAATCGAGATTAACCGGAAATTCTTCGGGATTTAGATTTGGGAGGATCCCAATCTTGTGCACACCTCAAATTATTTGTAGGGGATGTCAAAAACTGCAATGATTTGCAAGTACCATGTTAAATTGTGAAAACGACGTTATTTTTAGAAAATGACCGGTCATTTCAACAACCCTATTAAAAATCATCATTAAATCATCTAGTCGAGTTTAAAAGCTTGTGAGAAAGCTTAGATTCTGAGCTACACGTCGGTTGAAAAATTATATAAAAATTATGTCAAGGTTGTGTGAGAAAGGTAGAAAATGCAATTTTGAAAACTAGTTGCTGTATGCATGTAACCAAGGGTTTATCATTTGTTTGGAAAATCGCGATGATTTTCGAAAGTGAGAACGGCAAGCATTCGATTGCGGATTTTTTTATGCGGATTCCACGTTTGCGGATTGTCATATGCGGATTCAAACAGTTGGATTCCACATTTGCGTACTTTCAAATGGGGATATGCACTTGCGGACTTTTTTACGGATTCCACATTTGCAGAATCTATATTTGCGGATTTTTAAATGCGAATTTCACAGTTGCGGATTATTCACTTGCGGACTCTAGTTTTAAATTTGCGGACTTGTTACATGCGTACTCTGCATTTGCTGATTTTCATATGCGTACTTAACATTTGCGAATTTTTATATGCGTACTCAATTCTACTTTTCTTCTCATAGATGACTTATTTTAGAGCTATTGAAGAAGAACAAACGACCGAAACGAATTTGAGCGAATATAAAAATATCCAGCCGTCCACGCTCTGATCAAGCTACAGCAACAAATCAAGCAATCAGAGACCTTATATTGACGTACGATACAGCAAACCAGGTTTTTCAGGCCAGTGGTTTTTCAGTCCATATCTGAGTCCACCTTATTTTTTTGTGAAATTTTATAAAGGTTGCTTCGATTTTTCGTTATAATATGCGCTTGCAAGATTTCGAAAAAAATAGTGAAAGTGTCTTTAGATTTGTATATAAAATGTTAGATGCGCTGATAGAATACACTAGAAAACTAGCAATTAAGGTGAAAATTTGATTTGATCAAAACTTCACTTGTTGGCCTGAAAGCCACCTATTGCCAACGCTGCCACTAAACGAAACCCTCTTTCATTTGAAATCCCTCAATTTTGCCTAATGAACAAAGGATTTGATACTTGGGATCTCTATATGGTATTTGAGACCGAGGCGTCTTGCCGGAAACCTCAAGTATAACATCTTGCCTTTCTTTCAAGCACAAACATGTACAGTTGCGGACAATTGATAGTTAGTGAACGTTTTATTTTGAATATCGACTATTTTTACAAGGGATTTATTGTTTCTAGAAAAAAGTAAATACACCGTTTCGTAGCATTTTTACTCCTCTACAAGATAGTGTTTTTACATTTTTCAACGAAAATTTAAAAAATCGCATTCTGCTCAAGGTTTAAGGGCGTCACAAATTATTAGCCCGACAATTGATAGTAAGTGTGATCTTATCTTTGAATTATTGATCCTATAGCATAACCATTCGCATCAAAAACAGATTTACAATGTAAGCCATGAATCTCAGCTACAATTTGGTAGGTCAAATTATTCTTTTTGATTATTACTAAAAAAGTTATGACCATCAACAAAGAAGTGTCGATTTCTAGTCAAAATCAAAGTAAATCTAAAGAAAATGGTTGTATGGTTACATAAATACTGACTTTTCTTAAAAGTTTCAATATCAAAATGTACCAGTTGATGCACTTATTGAAAGCTAAATAGTTTCTATACAAAATGACAGGTCAGCCTTTTTTAAAGGATTGCACAGGGCTGAGAAACGGACGGTTGAAGTTGAAAGTAGTGAAAATGTCCTAAAATAAGGCAAATATAAAGGTTTTTTAGTTAGAAAAACAAAAAAAAACCGCAAATGTGGAACCCGCATTTGTGGAGTCTCTAAGGGGATTCCGCAAATGTGAAATCCGCAAATGTAGAATCCGCCTTTGAAAATCCGCAATCGAAAGCTCGCCGTGAGAACGCCTTTATGTTTTCTGCACCCTGTAAATGTGTGTTACTGGGAGTAGTGTGTCTATCTAAATGTGCTAGAGTTTAACTGAAGACAAACCCGCCATAGCCAAAGAGAACGCCGATTATTGCTGCTACTATTGTCGAACACACACACTTGTAAACGGCTCACAGGCACACCAACGACCACGAATTTGGTTAAACAAAGAGAGCGAAATAAAGTTAGTCGAATTTCCAATGCTTTTGGGAAAATACTAAGCAGCAAAAATAAAAATACATGCACGAATAACTGCTGATTATTAGGTCTATCGAATTGGCATCCAAATTGTAGCAGCCAGGTTTTTGTCACATAATATTCTAGTTCTATATCTGTTCAAGGTGCCCGCTCAGGTTTAACAATACGCTGCCGGGACACGAACGTTTCGTCCTCAGGACGTTTCTTCCTCGGGCCGTTTCGTCCTCGGCCGTTTCGTCCTCAGGCCGTTTCGTCTTCAGCCTCGTGCTTGTCTAAGTATAACCAAAACTTGATTTTTTGCGCAAGAAAACAAAAAAAAACAACTTAAACAAGTATCCAGATACCCTAAAAGATGTGATTTGAACATAGTTTTAAATACTGGGGCCTACCGCATAAAAAAGCTCTGGTATGCGTATATATTTTCATGCATCCAGAGTCACTTTCAAGTGATTTGCGTCTAAGCTATGTGGGTGTGCTTATCTCAACCACAAGCAATTAAGCCCCCTGCGCCCCGAAGGGGGCGCAGGGGCTTGTTGGTTAAAGATGCGCGCACTTACTTACCTTAGACTAATTCCGAGCAGACTCTTGAACAAGAGATTCTTTTGCCCAGCTCGAGTGACTTAAACGGGGTAGAAAAGCCTTTAGTTGAGAACTTAGTTGGGGAGATAACTACCTATCTCTTCCGTAAAGTACATTTACGTGAAAAATAATTCTCAAAAAGTGTTTGGGCTCGAGTTTTTCAGGGGCGGAACGATTATTTTAATTAATCTAGGATAATAAGAACTGAGGACGAAACGGCCTGAGGACGAAACGGCGAGGACGAAACGTCCTGAGGACGAAACGTCGCGTACCCTACGCTGCCTCATCAAGCACCTAAACGCAAACCAAAAAAAGACTTTTAAATTAAAAAATACATTAGTGACAACACTGCTAGTATGTTGTCGTAGTTTTTTTTACCGTCAACACATAAAAAGTCGCATATTTCCAGTCAAAATTCTGATGTTTCCGAACAAATTGTAAAGGAAAGATTTAACTTATAGACGCCAAAAATTGAGCCACATAAAAAAAAGAAATATAACTCAACGATACTGAGAGAGATGATAAATCCAGGACAATTTATTTAACAACGACAACAAAATAATTTATAAATTGACGCTCTTAGTTACTGACTGTTTAACAATTTGACCAACACCCCAAAAGTCGGCAGCGCGATTGGCAGAAGGTAACCTAAAGTCTGGAACATACTCAATTTCCACCAGTACATGAAGTAGAGACCAAAGATCGCTGCTAGTGCCTCATGAAAGCCAACTGACCAGATCGAAAGCTTGAATTTATCCATGTTGATGCCGATTCGTGACCACTAAAAAGCATAACAGTAAACGCGTGTATAATTGCCATACTTCTTCTAATAGAACGACAGTCTTCAATAAAGCGACACCCTTACTTTGAGGGTATGTATCTCAGCCACAGAAAAACTTTGCAAAGCTATTTATTGGATTTTCTTAACTCCCTCGAGCTCTACCGATTCCGTTTTTTTGATTTTGGATTTTCACCAAGAAATCTCGAGATCGATCCAAATTTTTCCAATTTTCGGGGAATCGAAAAATATACCGACTTGTCGTTCTATTAGAAGAAATACGGTATATGGAAAGGAATAAGATTTAAATTCAAAGAACTGGCCATTGTAAGCACATAAAGAAGGGAAAGACCGAAGCCAGGCTGCCAATCACAACTGCTCACTCAAAAAAACTCAATTTAAATACAGTACAAAAGGCGATCAAAATTAAAAAAGGGTGGTATTTAATGTTGGCCATAGAATTGTGAAAAATGGCCATAGAATATTTAATTTTGGCCATAGATTTTTTTGCCATAGATATTGAAAAATGGCCATAGATTTTTTAATTTTGGCCATAGATTTTTGAAAAATGGCCATAGATTTCTCAAAAATTGGCCATAGATTTGTTTTTTTCACAATTCTATGGCCAATTTTAAATATAACCCATTAAAAATCCGTCCAGATACTGAAACTAAACCCATACGTAAAACGGTATTCATTATCTATGAGGGATAGGGGCTAGGAATTATTCAAGAGTAGACGCTTCTATTTATTTATATTAATAAACAACCCATTTTTCTATTGCAAGCTTTTTGGAACGACTATCAGTTCGCGACACTATCGATTCGCAATACTATCGGTTCGCGACAATCGGTCCACCCTCAATTGTCCAGATCTACCTTAAAGGACCATGAAACTTGATAAGCACAGCAATTTTGGAATTTCGAATTCGCGCGGGACACATTGATTTTGTCAATAATGTTTTTGAATTAATTTTTTTTGTGTTCATGAAAATTCGAATTTTATTTATGAGTGAATTGGTGCGTAGACGTTTAGGGGATTTTGTGACAAATGTCACAAAATCCACTAAACGTCTTAACAGAACGCCAAGTTTGTACACATTCAAATTCATTCTGATTTCTCGCAAACCGGTTTTCTGTGTTTGCTCTCCTAATTTTTCTCCCGAAGTCTCTTTTTGAGTCTTCGATGGACTTTTACCAATTTATGAGGCTTTATGGTAATTTTAGAGAATAATATGAAAAAATGATAACATTCTACTGTTTGTTCCTTTACATTGCTTTGTTAAGATGAAGGACTTCAAGTGGACTAACACCGACGTGATGAAAACTACAGCGACTCAAGAGTGAGAAGGTTACCGTGGGAGATGTCGTCGAATCCTAAAGCAGCAATACAACAAAACGTGTGCGCTGAGGACGATCTATCGTCACATGCCAAGAGAAAGAACCGCTGATACATACCTCAATGATGAAATTATTGTGTAAGATTTTACTTTTTCCATAACCTGTCCTTTCTTACCTCTGCTTTAGGACTCTGCAAACTAAATTTCGAATGAAATGCTGGCTGTTAAGGAAGGTTCTGATTATCGAGTGTACAAGAAGCACAAGGATGTCTTCGAATGCATCGATTGCTTAAAGTATTTTTGTCAAATTTTCGGGATAGGTTTCAACGCAATTTTATGCAAACTTAGTGCGAAAACTCGTCCGACTCCAGTCCCTACTCTCAAACAGGTTGATGGCCATTACATGCTGAATAAGGGAATGCATGTTAAAGAATGTCGCCTCCATCCAAAACAAGCTTATGGCAAGAGACATCGACCGTGTGGTGCGAGAAGAAGCCGAGAAGAATCCGCTCATGAGGCCTCAGGAAGCTCATGAAAAAGGGCAGCAGCATGCTCTAAAGATGGCTAAGAATTCTGGGCAAACGGGAAAGGAGCCAGATTCCATTGCAGTTCTCTTTCCATCGTGGCACAGCGTCCGCAATCAGTATTATCGCCGAAGAAAGATGGCCGCATCTAATGTGAGAAATCCTTTCATACCACCAAAGATGTATGACGACACTTACCGTGCTTTTGTGTGATGGAAAATAAGGAACTGTTTGTAATTTTTCGAATCACTACCTGTGATTACTGTTTTTTTCTTATAGATGGCTTTCGTTGGCTGATGAGAAAAATGGGATAGTAATGTTTGCCTCGGATGATGACTACAAGGCAGCTGCGCAGTGCATACTTTTGATGGCAGACGGGACTTTCGATTTGTGTCCGATTGGTTTTGCGCAGATTTTCATCATACATGGACTTGTAAGATTTTTCTCCTTTTCAGTTACTAATGTGTGCTAGTTTCTACTCTTAGTTCAAAGGAGAATGGATTGCAGTCATTACTTGTCTGATGGAGAATCGTTGGAAGCTAGCTACAATGTCGTTTTCAGCACTTGCAAGCGAAATGGGCTCAGCTGAAAATCAAGCCAGTTTTTTGAGAGTTCCACTGTGACTATGAAAAAGCAGAGATGGGAGCAGCAATAAAGGCATTCGGCTAGAGGTATTTTTCAAATTTTTTATAATTCCTCATGTACCATTGATGTTTTTTCAAAAGTCAGAAAAATAATTTGGTTCACACTTTATCATTTTGTGCTAGATTTTGCAAAAATGATGCTACAATCGATATCTTATTAGGAACTAAAAGCGCAGGTTCCTAATGGTGTCATCGTTACTGCAAAAAGATGAGAAATAATAATGAAGTCAGTCAAAAGAAAAATTTGCCCCAAAAAAAGTAAAATTGAAAAAAAACACCAAAAAAAAGTATATTTGCCCCAAAAAAAGGATTACTCTTTCAAGAGGCTATCTACAAACTAGGGCCTAAACTACTAGAGGGGTATGAAGCAACACTAGGGTTTTTATTTTATTTTATAGGATAATATTTACAAAAAAAATTGCTAGAATATTATTATCGCAAGCTTTGTTACAAAATATCGAATTCACTTCACGACAAAAAGTATAAACGTCTAAAATCGGTGGAATTTTTGGAGACTTTCTTTTCGCATAAATGATGTTTACATAGCGAAAAAAATTCAAACCTGATGGAATTAATCGGCAGACTGTCAGAGTTCAAAATATGTCCAAAAAAAGGAGAAAAAAATTAAAAAAATCGCAAAATCATGCAAAATAGGAAATATTTCCTGGCCAAAATGCTTTTCAAAATGCGACCCTAGTAGCGGATAGCCACTTTTTTACTCTGCACATTAACCACCAATCACCTAGCACGTTACAACCTATCTCTAAAATTTGACATTTGTCCTTTTTGGCTACCTTCTAGTTAACACCGTTCACTCAAGTCTAGAAACACATCAATTTATTATTATTCGTTTACATAATAATAGCAATGGACCAATAAAGCTAAATAATACTGTAAATTCGATTGAATTTGTCACGACTGTAGTAAGCAATTGTTTTGTTGTGAAATTAAATGCACACAGATACAGTCATTCTTGGAGATATCCGCTTCTTTTACAGGCGTATAAGTTCAGAAGATCTTGTCTAGGTAGGGACCCTGATTTAGATTGTGCACCTTAACATAATAGCAAATACTTGAGCTCAGCACATTTGAGTTATCATTATATACCCGATCTTGCAGAAGGTCGTTTATTCCAGCAACAGAAACATTCTGTTACTGAAATGGTCATTCCTGCACAAAATATCAGTATCAA